>ML675629.1:3120808-3230403 GCA_007922155.1 Mesoclemmys tuberculata | reverse complement strand
AGGCTAAACAAGCCAAGTTCTTTGAGTCTCCTTTCATAAGGCAGATTGACTGGGGGTAACCTGAATATTTTTGGTGACTTTTGGTGTAAGGGACCGTCTATCACAAAGGCAGCTTGCAGGGTGGCCAGAGTACCCGAGGGGATTGTCTGTGATTCCATGGCCAGGCTGTTATAGTGCTTGAAGAGTTCACACTTGATCCTTGGCTGGTGAAATCCAAGCACTGAACTCACAGCCAGTTTGGGGTTTGTACGCTGCTTCTTAACAGTCTGCCCTGACGCAGGTACTCGTGCTCCTGAGCCACTCCGGACAGCTTAACAGGTGTCTTAAACCTTTATCTAGAAGCTGACTGTAGACTGACAGACAAGGTGAGGGAGGTAGTGTCTTTTATTGGACCAACTTCTGGTGGTGAGAGAGAAGATGCTCTCACAGAGCTCTCCTTCAGGTCTGGGAAATGTAGTCACAGTCACAGCTAAATGTAAGGCAGAACAGACTGTTTAGCTTCAGCAGGTTAACACACACGGCCAATACTGCATACCACAATGTCGGCTTAACGAGCTGTTATGATGCAAATGAGACTTACCGCATGTGAGGTACCCGCAGACAGCACTGCAGCAGAGGAGAGACTGCTCTGATGATTGGAGAGGGAACTAGAATGACAAATTTTAAAGGATTAATGAATAAAATTAAACTAAATAGAGTAATTCAGACCCTGAAATTTCTCACAACTGGACTTTATAAAAGTATTTTAAAACCACTTTTAAATGTTTTATTGATTTATTTTAACAGTAAAGAGAAGTTATTTAGATATACAGAAAACCAGGTCTGGAATGAAAAGCTACATGAAATCAAAGAGCTTCTTACAATGGAGAATGGCAATTAACTTCCCTCCTCTCAGTGTTATAAGACAGCCATCGTGACAGACATTGAAAACATTGCTCATTAGTGCTTGTAACTTTCTCATGTTTTAAAATGAGTAAGAGTTTCTCCTAGAATTGCCAAAGCAATGACTCCAAGCCATTTATAATGAGAAATGAAATCCCTTCTGAATTCAACGGCATAACACTCCTCACTTTAATGAACATTACACGCTGTTAACACCACAAGTCTGCTAATGGTCTCAACCTCTTCAGGAAAATGGGAACCAAAGAAGAGTAGATTAAAAAGGCTGAAGTAAAAGCAGGAAAAACTCTTCTTAGGACACCAAAAGGGAATTCTAATATCAAACTGAAATCGCACCACCTACCCCCCAAATCCATTTTAATCACACTCAGTGTGCACACACAACACTAAATATCTTCTTTTGTTATCTGCAGTGTTATAGCTGTGTTGGTTGGTCCCAGGATTGAAGAATGATAATATGGGTGAGGTAATACCTTTTACTGGACCAACTTCTGAAGAAGAGCGCTGTGGAACTCGAAAGCTTGCCTCTTTCGCCAACAGAAATAGGTCCATTAAGATATTACCTCATCCACCTTGTTGCTCTTATATAAAACTACTTCCAATTATGTTGTAAAATATTCAAACACAGTAAAGCTCTGGGAATCAGAGCATGTTAAAAGTGTCCATTACCCAGAATATCCACCATAGAAATTCTAGGTAGGAAGACAGTGAGAAGATACAGGAAGATTAGCACAGAAAAGGGGCTCAAATAAAAATAAAAAAACCAAACAGGAGTTTGATGTATCTGTATCTCACGGCGACTCTTCAAGCTAAGATTCTGGAGCAACTTCTGAGCTCTCAAACCTTCACTGCTTTAAGGGAGGTCTTCACTTTCTGAATTTAAAAACAAACTTGATTTCCAAAGTAGACACTTAATTTAACTAGATGATTTAAAGCTTAAATCCCTCATCCTGCTTACAAAGAAAAAGCCCCATCTCTCTCAAGAGATGCAGAATTATTAAGAAAAGAACTGGGCTTTGAAATCAGTGAAGGATCAGCTCCTTCTGCAACAGTAGGGTGCTTGTTTCTCACCATCATGGATTCAAATACATTAGGACAGTTCTCAGAGTCAGACTTACTCCTCAGAAGTCTCCTAGCAGAAATTAAGGAAAGCAACTCAAATTCTTCCTGCTAGATGCGATTCTTCTATTGCCACAGCACAAGGAATTTTATCTTCCCAGTTTTCAGGCAGCTAGCCATTCTCAAACTCCTACCCCTAACTTTTTAAATCAGCTCATCTTTCTTCTACTGCATTGCTTTGTTTTTCCCCTCGAGTTAGTCTGTCCCACTACGTCCAGCACAGAAGTTTTGCAGCTCAACCACTTTATCTTCAAGCTTCTGTTAATTTTTGGGGAAAAGGCTCAAAATCTTTGTAAGTAGTGGAAATGGATTCCTACAGAGATTCTCCTTTTAGGAAGTAAATCCATTCTTCCCACAACTGCTTGTTTTCAATCAATCAGTCTCTAAGCGTATAGTACTAACACCACCAGCACCAGCTTGCAGCACCAATCCTATAAAAGTCTTCATAGAAGGTGGCTAAAGCTTTTAAGTGTTTCCAATAACCAACAGTTTCACCTTTCCTCCCATGCCAAAACTAAAGCCACTCCAGCAGAATACAGAGCAAACAAAATAAAACCGTCACAAACAAAGCCAACTATCCAGATGAGTTGAGCAGCTGAGAACCAGATCTGCTCACCACCCATATATCTACATGCTCCCTTCAGAATAATGGCATTAAGAAAGCCCCATTCATGTCAATCAGGGCAGGAGGGACAAGTGTCCTGAACATGATTAAATATAGACATTTTCTTTGGGGATGGCCATGAGTAACATCAGTAATTTTTATAACCAGATTGAAAGTTAACAAGAAAGGGCATTTCCTAATTCAGCACCAGGCCCTTAGCCACATGTCAAGGGGGAAGATCAACATACAACTCTGCAGCTTTACAGACCAATTTCACTAAGACTGTTTAGTGCCCCCCTCTCCTGCCGCCATCAGGATGATGAGACGTTGTGGCAGCAGGAGGGAAATGGCTCAGTCGTGCACAGGTAGTTTTTGAAATGCACATTCCCCTGACACTTTGATTCATCAGGGGCCCCGCTACTGAAAAGACTCCGACTAAATAGCTGTCTGCACATGTAAGTCAGGTATGTGCTTGGAAATTAGGCATCACTGTCTTTTCAGGTTACTCAAAGTCTGCCCCACACAAAGCGCACACACGCCAACCCAAATTTCTAGCAAGGCATTTAGATCAGTTTGTGAGCCTTTTGGATGAAAGGTGGTACAGCAAATACAAGGAAGATTGAATATCATGTGAAATAATCCCAATCACTTGAGGCATTTAAAACTTCACTCTTAACAGTAGCTGTCCAACAGGGCACAACCATGCACCAGCTGGATAATGGACAAGACCCACTGGGGTTAGGGCCTGGTTCAATCCATTGCTAGATTTGAGAAAAAGTGCAGAAGCCAAACAGGGAAAGTAGCTTATATAATTAATAGGCTCAGGCTGCCACCTGTTCGAGAACGAAGCTTTAACAACATGCAGTGGGAAGCAAACAGCTGGCCCAGAAGAGCCGAGTGCTGACAGACTGAACTTCCCAAAGCTTTTCCCATTTCCTCCTTTCATCAGGAAGCACTCAGACCTACTCAGCCCTCAATCCCAATGGAGACGCTTTTGATTTTAGAAGTGTGACAATCAAGGATTTAAACATCTACAACATTTAAAAACGGTCAGAAAAACTGTTAAAGAATTGGATTTTATACGCGAATGAACTGACCAGATCAATAGCTGGTGCTATGGACAAGGTAGAAGAAACATCAAATGAAGCGTCTCATCTGGAGTCACTAGAGACAGAGTCTCATTGAAGCACCAGACCCTTAAATACAATATTGTTGCTAGATCTAGGAGACACCAAAAACGGAGATCTGTGGGCACAGCATCACTAAAATGTAGTATACGGTTCACATATTCCAACCAGAACCATTATCTTGGATCTCTTGTGAATACCTGTCCTAGTTCAAATTAAAACAAGAGAGGGGACCCCATTATCTGGAGTCAGTCACTCTGTACAGGGACCCGTTTCTGTTCAGTGCACACGGCTACTAACCCCAGATTCCACACGCTTTCCTTTGTCCCATGTCTCCTACTGTACCTGCTTAACTGGGAGAGTGAGCTGCTGGCCAAGTCACTGGGCTGGGGCAAACTGGGTAACGCTGCTGTGTGCTGTGGAGCTGAAGGCAGAAGCGAAGCAGTGGAGGACGCCGTGCTAGGCAGAGACCCCGCAGTAGGAAGCGAGGGAGAGGTTTCTGTCTTAGACGTTGGAACTGATGAAGTAGCTGCAAGTTAGAAAAAGCCAATCAGAGAGGAATTCCTGCACACACAACCCCACATATCTGATTCAGGGACAGAGACTTTAAAGGAAAGGCAGAACATTCCAGCCAATGTGTGATGAACTGGCGCCGATTTAGTGACTTACTTGACGTGGCTATTGGAGTAAATTCCACAGACACTGGTAAAGCCGTGGCATGTTACTTTCTATGATTTTCAATGATATTATCTAAAGAAATGTCACTCATTAGAAAGATTATCTACTATCGCTTCTATTTTCTTTTTTTTTTTTTTGGCTACTAGTCAGTCACTCCCCCTTTGAATCTCCTGCATTGATTCCAATCTTCCACATCAATTTTGAACTCCTAGTCCTCATTTTTAAGGCCCTGACCAACCTTTGCCTGTGTCTGTGTCTCTACTCCTCTCCTAACTGCCCCACTTCCACCTGATGTTCTACCAACACAGCATGCCTGGAGAATCCCATGGCGATCTCCTCTGACAAACTTGTGCTTCTGCCCATTCCCTGAACATCGGCGACAACCATGATGTAGCCTCCTCCTCACGATCCTTCCGCAAGGCTCACTTATTGTGGGTAGGTGACCTCCATCCCTGCCCTCTTTATAGGGTTTTGCTCTTTCAGACTTCCAGCATAATGGCTTTATTAGTCACCATCAACTCCAATAGAAAATAATAAAGGAGCTAATGGCTTGTATGCAACTAAAGTAACACTTCGCATCTTTCAATTCCTTTTTCTTTTTCCTCTCCCATATCACTCTGTTCTTCTCGTTACACCTCGTCTACCTTGAAGCATAAGTGCCATGTGATAAGGATCTGTGTCGCATTTGCCTGTAAAGCTCCAGGCACATCTATGAAATAAATAGAAATAAAAACATCTATTTGTAAAACTCCCAGGTGGGGAAAGTGACCTGGATGCAGGGAGCTTTGGGCATTGGTCCTCCCCTCACAGCCCCCCAGGGATGTGTGGAGGAACAGTGGGGGATGGGTGAGCAGTATCTGTGTCATTGCTCACTTGCACACGCACGCACGTTCCTCCACCGGGAGGAAGCAACTTGGCTTACAGCCCCATGCCTGGCTGGGCGACCTCCACATAGCCACCATGTGACTCCCAGTTTGAGAACCAATGATATAGACGGTTATAGGAGAAGCTGGTAAATGGATGAACAAGGCTGGCTTCCTTTGCAGAGGAAGCAGTAAGGGTGACGCTGTAGGAGACAAGACAGAACAAGCAGAGGGGGGCAGTCATGAAGGGCCTTGACAGGGAGGACAAGATGCTTAAACATGATGTGTTGAGAGGGGGAAAACCAGGCAAGAGAACTAAAGAGGTGTCACATAATTAGGGCAATGGGCTGGAATATAATCCCAGCAGCTGTATTTTGAAAGGACAGGAGGGATTGGAGAAGACGTGGGTATCAGAGAGGAGGTGACAGAAGTCCAGGTGGGAGATGAGGAGGACTTGGAGTAGAGTTTTAACAGTATAGACAGAAAGAAAAAGGCCAGAGTTTGAGAATATTAAGAGGGAAGAAAAGGGTTTGAACGTAGTCTGGATGTGTAGGGTAAGGGTAGGAGGAGTCAAAGACAGTCCCCAGTTTACACAACTGTGTGACAGAGGATAGTGATGTTAACAGAAATACTGGACTGGGGGTGGGCAGAGGGGACTCTGTATGAGCTAGTTTCTAGAACAAATACATAACATTTAAGAGTTCTAAGGTCAGTTAAGGGTGATTTATTTTGCACAGCAAAGAATTTGAAACTAAAGTAGCAGCAAAGTGTTCTGCAGAGAACTTTGTAACTTGGGAGATGGACAAATCCAAGAAATACAAAAGCAGACCACTGTGATAGTGAAAGACAACTTCCACAGCTCCCTTGTGGCAGCTCAAACTTGGATTCCTAATACATTTTTCGAAATATTTTGAGAGCAACTGATTTAAAGATGGTAAATCCACAGACTCAAGTTTTTTTCACCCTTAAACTCAATTTTGTGCTGATAAAACATGCCAGGTTTACAAATCTGGATACTTAAGACCTCTGTTCACAAAACATGCATGAGAAAAGGGTACTTGAAGGTCAAACTGCCCTACTTCTGACATCAATCATGGGGGTGGCTTTTGAGAGAGGGATACTTTCCCAGAGTTGGGATGGACATAAGGTGTGGGAGCTTTACAGGGAGATCACATGAAAAAAGGGTAAGCAAAATGGCCAGACAACCACTTTCTACGTATCAGCATGGTTTTCCACTACTGCAGCAGGCAGGCAAGGGAGCACGTTAGCCAACCTTATTCCCCAGAAGTTTGCTGCAACAGAGGCAGCTGGCAGGATAAGAAGACATAAAACAAAGCCATATTATTTTCTGAACTCCATTAATATATTAAAAAAATGCTCTCTCTGTTCTCCAAATGGGAAGCTGTAAAACTGGTAAAAAATCCTAACTGAAGTCAACATGGGCATGAGAATTAAAAAATAAAACTGGCAACTTCGCTGAGACTCTAAGACGGTTCAGTGTTGCACATCTGGGAGCAGATTTAATGAGACTGATTTAACATTTCGTTGTTAGCCAGTAAGTGAGTGCAGGGAATATCAGGGTTAGATTGATCTGTGCTTTGTCCCTTTAAAGATCAAGGTCAGCAAAGTCACTTTGTATACGGTTTCAGAAAGCATGAAAGAAATTAAAGGACAAACCACTGGGGAAAATCTGTCACCCCATCCCAGAAAACACCCAATTTTAAAGAAAGACTGTAAAATAACAGACACAAGGTTGGTAAGGTAGTATCGTCTACACTGTGTGTCTCTAATATCCTGGGAGCAACATGGCTACAACACCACTTCATACATTTTAAAAAGGGGAGATTGGGAACTCTCACCAAAAGGGCAGATTAACTGAGGCTAGGCAGTTTGATTTATCAAACTGAAAGTGGGATTTGAAAAGGGTATGCTGAGGTAGAGATAACAGAAGCTGGAATTAGGGCAGTTTGCCCAGAATTGGTCCTCCGGAGCTAGCTGGAAGGAAAAGGCTAACTGAGCCTGCCAAAATGGAACAGCATCAGAAGGCCCTATTAGCAGGAAAAAGATGCAATTGAACTGAGGCAGAAGACACCTCAGGATTTCTTAGTCTGAGCGCTTGATGTGCAACAAAGTATTGTTTGCCTCAAAGAGCTGACTCTGACCTTAAATGTAGCCCTGTCCCTGCACAAAACACGTTCCTCTACTCAATCCTGAGGGGATATTTAGATTGTGATGCAACCTCATTTAAAGGATGATCGAGTTGCAGAGGACTATGGTTTGAGAAGCTACATGCTGATGTAGGTGAGGAAGTAGAGAAACACCAGAAGCTGGGGAATGGAGCACACACTAAGGCAGCAGCTTGTAATTCTGTGCAATCGCCCTACACAGCTGAGAATGGGAAGCACCTCCTCCTCTCAGGCAAAAAGAATCTCAAAAGGTGACCTGTTGATGAATGAGATAAGGAAACTAAAGGCCAGTATTGATGAACTCAAAGGCACGAAAGCTGAAATTATTATATCAAAGCAAGCTGTCTGGGTGCATACAAAAGCACTAAATGGTATGAACCGACATGCAGACAGGCAACCCCAAAGAATACAATATGCTAGCTACAGACCATCTGGCAGAAGTGGTACTTGGGACCAGTTTTAGATGTGGCAGTACAGAACTTTACCAGTCAGGATGTCATACAGGAAAACCACAAGAGAGCAGAAGCAAAGTTGACACAGTATCTGATCTACCAGGAGTGGCCTGCATTTGCCATTAAACATGCAAGCTGCAACCAAAAGTAGCCAGTTGAGGGTATGTCTACACTACAAGACCTACAGCAGTACAAGTTGCAGCACTCCAGCTATGCCGCTGTAGCGTAGACACTTGCCACGGCAACAGAAGAGTTTCTCCCCATCACTGTAGTAAATCCACCCCCTCGAGAGGCAGCCGCTAAGTTGACAGAAGATGAGATGTCTATTTCCCTACCTCAACAATGTCATTGTGGACAGTGGCATATTTCAAGAACACGCAGAAAACATAAGTAGAGTACTGCAACAGTTACTGAATCTCATAATTAAGGTGAAAACTTCTAAATGCAACCTTTAAGACAGCGGTACATTACCTGGGAGTGGTGGTACCTACTGAAGGTTCTAAGATGGATCCTGCTGACACCTTGGCACTTCATGCTCTCACAAAGAAACCATCAAACACCGTAAGGGAACTCTGCAAGCTGCTAGGCTTCCTCAACTACTATCGAAACTACTGTGCCAGGGTCAGACTGGATGGCTAATGGAGAGTTCCAGAAGGCTGATATATCAGTCCATGGATTAGCAAGTCCCTTTTCTCTTGGTAGTTGAGCAGGGGTTACTCCACGTTAATTAACACACCTGGAGCCAATCAAGGCCCTGCCTGGGACTTGTTAAAAGCCTCCCCTGCAGAGAAAGGTGTAGTTGAATTGTGGGAGTGAGGCAAGCTACTAGAGTGTGTGAGCAGGCAAGATGCTGTCAAGAGCCAGGAGGATTACGGAGAAGGAGCAGAACGGTGGCAGGAGAGAACCCTGCAGGTACAAAGACAGGGGGAGGGAAAAACCCTGCTCAAAGAGGGCAAAGGACCTTTCCCAGGCCTGGAAGTCTAAGGGAAGAGACCCTCCCAGAAGAAGATCAAATTGGACATTTGGCTCGGCACTACCATGCCCAGTAGAGCTGTCAAAGACCAAGGGCCTCCCCTGGCAAGGACCAAGAAGGGCCCCTGTCCAAGCAGGGTATGGACATTAAACCAAGGGGAGCAGGGAAGTAAACTAGGGAAGCTAGCAGCTTTCCTGAAGCCACTGCATGAGGCTGCTACTTGTAGGGTCCCTGGGTCGGGACCCAGAGTCAAGGGAGGGACTGGGTCCCCCTCTACCAGCCATTCACTGGTGGGGCAAGAGCCCCAGTGAAGAGGCAAGGGCCAATGAGAAACAGAAACAGGACTGGGAGCCAGCAGGTTGCGGCCATCTTAGATAGGCTGTATTATCCTCCCCCACCACTAGAGGGTGGAAGAACCCTAAAGGGCGAAGCAGTTCCCTGACCTACCGCTAGAAGGAAGCGCTGGATCCATCGAGGTAGAAGAGCTTTGTCACACTACATTCAAGACTCTTCTAGAATAGCAAAGCCACTATATGTAGTTAATTGTTCTACTGGAATCTGACTCAACACTGCCAAAAGTGGCTTGGGAAAAGAAGAAAGCTAAAGGGCAAGGAAAGGAGTTTGGACAGATACCCTCCAGTCAATTATCCAGACTGAGCAACATCAAAAAGTTTTTAAAAGAGCTGACTGAGTGCCTGATACAGCCGCAACAACAGCCTATCCTGATTTTGCCTTACCATTTATCCATCATGTTGATGCTTCCACTAAGGGACTAAGTGCAGTTGTGTATTAACATTAAGAAGGTAAATAGACTAACTGGTTACGATTCAAGAACATTTACTGCAGCTGAAGAGAATTATTACCTTCACTCAGAAAAGCTGGGGTTTCTAGCTTTGAAGTGGGCTGTTACTGACAAATTCCACGACTACTTCTATACATACAAACCTTCACAGTTTACAGCAGTAACAGCCCACTAACCTATGCTTTAACCTCTGCTACACTGAATGCCACAGCATACAGGCTGCAGAATTAGCTGACTAAGTCAAAATTAGATGATAGCTAGGGAAATCTAATGTGAAGCCAGATGCTTTATCCAGAATGACCCTTGATACGGAAAAATTTCATGTGTATTGTGTCATAGAGACTAGTGAAGCTGTTAATGTCGTTTTATTGGATATACAAAAAGATGGCGAGACATCTTAAGTAGTCATTACTAACACCTCTTTGACAGCAGAAACACTTCTCCATGGTACTAAATCCACCATAAAGCCAATTCCACAAGACGACATTTTGGCAGCTCAAAAGAAAGATCCAGCTATTGCTAAAATTCTTCATAAGATGTCATTGGGGTAAAAGTCAAGTAACCAAGAGAACACTATATCCTTCTGTGAGTTCTGCACTAGGATGCATGAGTGGACCATTGCATTTGGAAACAGATGGAGTACTTCACTAGAAACTAAATTACAAAATCAACTGGTATTACCTGAAAAATGAAAAAGAAAGCTATATCAAGAGCTGCACAAAAAGATGGGACACTCAGGAGCAGAGAAAGCGATCAGTGTTGCAAGCAGTTAGTTTAATTGGCCCCAGATGAAGATCAAACATCACATTACTAGAGTCTGTACATGAGTCAAGCAAAAGAAACCTCATCCAAACTACCAGAGGCTCCGCTAACAGTTACAACAGAGCCATTTAAGCTTGTATCAATAGACTTCTTGGATCAAGGCAGAAGCAAAGGAGGATATGAATGTATTTTGGTCATAGTGGATCACTTCACTAGATTTGTCCAAGCCTACCTTAACTCCAGCAAGGTAGTAAAGACTGTTGCAGACAAGATCTTCACTGACTGTTTTAAAATCTGGTTTCCTCAAAAGGATTCATCATGACCAAAAAGCAGAGGCTGAAAATAATTTATTCAGAAAGTTACAGCACTACTGCAAAACTGAAACATCTCTCACAACCCCATACCACCAACGGAGCAACTGGCAGGTAGAAAGGCTGAACTGAATTCTTCTGCTATGTTGAGAACCTTGCCATAAGAACAAACGTCAAGCTGGCAGGTCTCTCTTAATAAGGTCACCTAGGCCTACAACTACACAAAATGAGGCTCCAGGATTCTCCCCTCTGTGTATTGTGTGGAAGATCACACGTTTGTCCATTGGCACTGCTTTTGGTTTACCTATAAACTCTGAATCTGCACCTGGGCACCATAAAGATTAAGATGAGCACTGGAAAGAGCAGAAGAAAGTAGTTTATGAATTGGCATCGAAGTGACCTCAGAAATCTGCTGCTCGTGGTAAAGATCACTATGGTCAGAATGCGCATGTTGCGTTGCTCCTGCCAGGGGACAGTACCTGTGCAGAATCTTTCAGAGAGGATGAGCAGGAAAATTATGACCCTATTGAGAAGATAAGATTCATGTCTTTTTTGAAAGGAAAGGGTACTGTCCACTCTATGAGGTAAAAAGCAAAAAATGGGGAAGGATGTGTGAAAAGTTCTTCAGTGCAATCTTTTAGCTCCCTGTGACTTCTTATCCTTGGACATACCACCCACCACAAAGGAAGAGCTGAAAATCAAGGTAAACTAGTATAACAAGACACCAAAATAAAGGACAAGCACTTGGACTCCTGTGATTATGAGAGTGAAGATGAACTACATTATGTGATAGTACCAGATACTGCCCAAGCCACAGATACTGGGAATCCCAAGTCAGAAACATGTATCCACTTTGGGGAAAGATGATGTGGTTGACCCTGTGAACTTGGAAACTGCTCATGAGACTGACGTGACATTCACACCAAGACACTGAAAGACACTAAAAGACACCAATGCCAAAACAAAACCATGGAACCCGAAACCAGCGTGCACAGGAGGGCAGATCACCAAACCAATCCACTGACACTCAAAGTCATCCAGCTAGAAGACGAGCCCCACAGACACTGACATATGAACATTTACAGACACGTACTTATCAGTGCCTAAATCCAACTACTGGACTAGTGAATGCACCATGCAGTTATCCTCACATCTGTCAGCTGCCATACCAAATGTCTATTCTTGTACCTTATCCTGCAGTCTATCGAAGACTGATGTCATGCTGGTGAAGTGATTTTTACTTATGGTATGCCTACTGTTGGAAATGAGGTGTTTCGTAATTCTGGATAGTTTGTTAATTTAGTAAGTTCTCTAAATCATTTGCCATGTCCCCAATGAGTTGGCATTACAGGGTAGTATCACTGCTCATACAGGAACTATTATTTTATGATACACGACTATCTTTAGGGAATTCAGATGTTCAGAACTGACTATTCAGTTGGACAGTGGAACTAAAATGGACAGAATTTTTCTGAATAAACTGAAGAGACATGCATACGTTTCCACCATCAGTGCCAAGACTTGTGACGGGAGAGACCCAAAGACTCAGCTGAGAATGACAGTTACGAGTTCGTGGAACTTGCAGACTATTGCTAATAAAACAAATGAATGGGCTGTGTGTTAACAGAAATGTCAGGACAACATTACATTTACAAGAGGGGAGTGCAGCTCTCAAGGGAATGCCAGGGTTAAATTTACCTCGGCCCTGTCCCTTTAAGGATTGATGGTTTCCTGAGGGAATCAAAGGGGACAGCTCTGGTTGCAGCAGCACTGTGCGCTCTGAAAAGACTGAGCAGTAATGGGACTTGTGTAAGCTGTGTGTTTGTTTTTTGATACTAAGTTTAAAATGCAAACTACTCAGCCAAAAGTGAAGCAGACAGTTGTACAGAACCTTAAGCTATCTTTGATTACAATGGTGTGCATACAAAGGGGTAGAGGAGTGCCTGAAAAATAGTTCTGTACGTAATGGAGCTTTATAAACTTACTGTCAAGAGTTGGCTGTGTTCGAACACCACTGTGCCCATTCTGTAAACAAAGAAAAACAAATGAGTAAGCCACCTAACAGAGGTGGCAATAAAAACCCAACAATGATTCAGACATTTAACAGGCTGCTAATTGCAAAACTTTATATTTATTCCAAACAAAGTCAAGAGGGATGTAAAATAATCAACTGCCATTCCTTGGGCTAAACAATATAGGAAAGTAGAGGTACAATGTTTGAGATACACACTCCAGGGTCACAGGAATAAAAATGAAACAAGAAAGCTGTATGAGTGAGTGATGGTAAAGCCAGGGACACATGAAAAGCTTTTGTCGTCTTGATCTAATGGAATACACAATTGCACCCAAGCAAATTAGAGAGAGGCTGGAACTCTCCATTGGGAGATAAGATTTGAGAGGAAACAACTGCTTCTTAGGTTCATTCTAGACTACAAAAGTGGATGTTCTAGATTTATAACTCTGAGCCCCACATAGGATTTGGTTCAGAAGGTAAATGTGATTGAACCATTTAGTTACAGAGACCATAACGTAATTACATTTGAAATTGCTGCAAGCAGGTCATATGGAGAAATATAAAAGGAGATGTTATTGTCATTTAGATTAACAGATTCGTCGATTCTAAGGCCAGAAGGAACCGTGGTGATCACCTCATCTGACTTCTTGTACAACACAGGCCATAGAACTTCCCCAAAATAATTCCTAGAACAGATCTTTTAGAAAGACATCTAATCTTGATTTAAAAATTGCCGCTGACAGAGAATGCATGACAACTCTTGGTCAGTGGTTCCAATGCTTAATTACCCTTACTGTTAAAAATGTATGCCTTATTTGCAGTCCGAGTTTGTCTAGCTTTGATTTTCAGTCACTGGATCCTGTTATATGTTTCTCTGCTAGATTGAAAAATCCTTTATCAAATGCATGCTCCCTATTTAGGTACCATAATCAAGTCCTCTCTTAACCTTCGCTTTGTTAAGCTAAATCGACTGAGCTCCTTGAGTACATCACTACAGGGTATCTTTTCCAATCCTTGAATTATTCTTGTAGCTCTTTTCTCTGAACCCTCTCCAATTCATCAACATCCTTCTTGAATTGTGGACCCCAGAACTGGACACAGTATTCTAGCAGCAGTCATACCAGTGTCAAAAACAGAGATAAAATAATCACTCTGCTTCTACTTGAGATTCCCCTATTTATGCATCCAAGGATCGCATTAGCCCTTTTGGCCACAGAGTCACACTGGAAACTCATGTTCTACTGATTAGACAACATGCCCCAATGATTCTTTTTCAGAATCACTGCTTCCCAAGATGGAGGTTCCCATCCTGTACGTATGGTCTATGTCCTTTATTCCTAGATGCATACACTGACATTTAACAGTATCAAAACACACATTGTTTATTTATGTCCAGTTTATCAAGTGACTTTTCTTTTTTTTACCACTCCCCCAGTTTGTGTCATCTGCAAACTTTGTCAGGGATGTTTTTATGTTTTCCTCCAGGTCATTAATAAAAATGTTCAATAGTGTAGGACCAAGAACTAATCCCTGTAGGACCTCACTAGAAACACATCCATTCGGTGATGATTTCCCGTTTACAATTATATTTTGGGAATTATCAGTCAGCCAGCTTTTAATCCGTTTACTGTATGTCGTGTTAATTTTATATCATTCTAGATTTTTAAATCAAAATGTCATCCAGTACCAAGTCAAATCCTCACAGAAGTCTAAGTATATTGCATCAACACTATTAACTTTATCAGCCAAACGCGTAATCGCATCAGAAAAAGATACCTAGTTAGTTTGATAGGATCTATTTTTTATACCCCTACATTGGATTGGCATTAACCCTCTTTTACTTCTTTATTTACTGAGTCCTAGAACAGCTGCTCCATTATCTTGCTCAGGATCAATGTCAGACTGACAGGCCTGTAATTTTTCAGGTCACCCCGTTTACCCTTTTTAAATAATGGCACAACATTAGCTTTCTTCTAATCTTCTGGAACTTGCCTGATGTTCCAAGACTTACTAAAAATCAGCACTGACAGCCCACCAAGCTCCTCAACCAGATCTTTTTAAAATGCTTGGATGCAAGTTATTTGGACCTGCTGATCTTGTGATCTTTAAAATGCAATACACATGTTCTCTTTGGTTTTGTATTTTTATTATTATTAAACATTTATAATACGGCAGTGCCTGACGGTCACCACCAGGTCAGGCCCCACTGTGCTAGATGCTGTACAAAGGTAATAATCTCTGCACTAAAGTTATGCTGGCAAGATACCATGGTGGCCATGCAATGTCAATTTGTTTTTTTAAAATCAAGATGCTACTCTCCAGGGAAAGGGGAGTCAACCAACTGAGAATGTTAGCTAGAAACAGCCCGAAGGGCAAATCAAGAAATCAAAATCCAGAGAAACATCACAAAGATCTGCATACCTGAGAACCCAAGGGCAAGAAATGCAATAGCAAAGAACAGCAGAGTTTGGGGGGGAGAGGATGGGAGTAGGGGGGAGGGGGTAGGAAGGGGGTGTGTGTATGTGTGCGCGCGCGCGTGCGTGCGCCAACAGAGAATCTTTTTAACCAGTCCAAGAGATGTTAACAGAACAGGCAAATTCGCTGCCATCAGATCGATTCTTCTGGATCAACTGAGCAGTCTGTGTAGACCCACTCAGTTGATCCAGCAATCGACGCAGGAAAACCACCCCAGTAAGTGGCGTTGCGCTGCGTCAAAGGGAACGCTGTTCCCTTTGGTGCAGCGCAGTGTGGATGGCACGTGGAGCAGATGCAGCAAAATCGATCACTTGCGTATCTCCCGTCGACTGCTACTGAATTTGGAAGGTAAGTGTAGACCAGGCCTGAGTTAGCCATAGAAGTATCAGAGCATCAGTACAAAACAGTTGGGCTATAGCCATAGTATGCCACTAATACCCAATCCATCACTAATTAACGCAACTCATTTCTTTTCAATACCAAAGGTTTCTGAAATCTACTAACCGTGACTGCAACAGGGGTTGATTCAGATGGAGCCATGGAGCTTTGGTATGCTATCCTGCTATGCACAGAAGTCTGGTCATAGGAGGAAGTTGTTGTTACGGGGCTAGTGCTCTGGGATGAGCAGGTCAGACTGGAAGAGGTGATGGCAGAGGTTGTGTAGGTGGACTCCTGTACTGTATTGGACATTGGCAAAGAGGTATTCAAAGGATCACTGAAAAAAGTAAAAGTTATTTATCATCTTGTTAAATGTCATTTCAGATACTTTCGAGACATTACCAGCTCCTGCATAGCAATCTGGAACTGGATACCCATTTGCTCAGCTAGAAGTTGCTTACATTCCGGTTTCCTAGCGTAACAGATATTAATGTGGACCTAGACAAGGTTATAGCTGCCCTCTGTTCAGAGCCAGCATCTGCACTGAGCAGCACGGGGCATTTCCCCCTCCCAGGACATCTGTATTTTATCATCACACGTTTCAGTCTTCCTCCTCCCAAAGAGGCTAGCTACAATAATTATATTCATGGCTAGAATGAGTGTTCTCTTTTGTAAGTGATTTCATATGCTTTTAGATTATAAGGTTTTGAAGGCAGACACTGCCTCTTACCATGTATTTGTACCAGAGCCCAGCACTATGGGGTCTAATCAGACTGAGGCCTCTAGTCAATATTGTAATACTTTGGTGAAAGGCACTAAATAAGAGGTCACTATTACTATTACACATAACGCAGTGCTACAAATATACATGACAATATACCTACATAGATTAAGATTTCGTCCCTGCCCCTAGTTCTTTGTAATCTCTTTACACTTGTCATCTTCCCAGTATTATTTGATTCAACAGCAGTCTTGTAGGACTTTAAAGGTTAAAAAGCACTTTTAAAAAACTAAATTTTCTTGCCTGTGATACAAACATTACTTTAAAACAGTTAACACAGGCACGTTCTATTTTTCACATCTTAGATATTGAAACTAGGAATCCCTCTATTTTGTTTATACAGTCTCCATACGTCAGTACAATGCTGCATGTTAGCTCTGCAAAAACTCCGAGGTCTTTCTTTGTTTAATATTTGTTTCGGATTTTTAAAAACATTTACAAAACTTCAGATGAATGGAGGAATTTATTTTCGCAAATCTTAATACTTGCCAATTCTCCATAAACTTTGTAAGGAAGATTTTACCGAAACAAAAATTTGAAAGAACATTTGAAGAGTAAGCAATGTACTTGGCTGCTATGTTTGCATTTCTTTTATTATTACTGGAGATATTCGCATTTTAATGAGGGCTTTCTGCCTCCTTGAGAGCCTGGGTGGGCTTACAGTGAAGTCAGACTTCAGTTTATGGTGTCAGTTTGCTGACGGAGATGGACACTGTGATGCAGTTATCTCTGTTGGGTCGATTATAAGAGGAGATGGGCGGGGAGGGAGCCAAATCCTCACTTAAACAGCTTTCGGAATTAGAATAATTAAAAATGATAAAGCAACAATGAAGGGTAGCTCATGAAACAAGCATTTTAATTCAATCATTCCCCCTCCACACCAACGTATTTTTCAGAAGGTTTCTCTAGCCATCAGAAAAGGGAACTTTCTGCTTTTAAGGGTGCCATCCTCAGAAAATAAAGATTGAGGCTAACAAGCTATTATATTTTGCTCCCCAAGACAGTTATACCAAACAGCTCCTTTGCACAAGAGGCCTTTATCTTCACATGCCACTGTTTTGGTACAAGAGAACACACAGGGTTGCAGGAACTCTTACGTACTTTACAGGTTTCGAGTACAAGCTGTTGCTCGGCACCTGGCTGATATTCTCATTGCTTGGGGCCGATCCAAACTCTGGGAGAGAAGGCTCTGACCCAAACTCCAGAGCTCCAAACTGAACATTTAGCCCCGTCACATCAGCCGACCCAGGCATTTCCACTGCAGAGGCAGGGATCTGAAAATAAAAACCAAAACCTGTTTCTACATAGTTTTTATGAAAGAAATCACTCAACCTAACCACCTCGAATTCCAAAGAATTACAAACACACAGAACACAAAGTGCCAAACTTCTTACAACTCACAGCCTTTGCTCTTAATCTGTATCTCTTGGCAACTGCAGCTGGCTCTCAGATGGAGCTACATAATTCTACCTGACTAGAGTCACTCCATCTAAAAACTTAATTTGTTGGTCCTACGTACTCTTTTAGGCCTACTAAAGAGTAATTTGTATTAAGCATTTAGCTCCCCATCATGAGTTAGTCCAAAAACACTCAGAAATGGTTGGATTTCCACACAGAGCAATCAGATATGTGCTTGGAAATTACCACATCACTGTCTTCTGGACTGTAAATCATCCACCTTTGAATTCCTGCTTTATAACAAAAAGTGCAACAAAAGTTTCCCTACTCCCCCATGTATCTTAAAGCTTATATTTGCCATACATTTGCCTCTGTTACATTACTCACCTTAGAAGCTGGGGGTATCTTCCGTTTTGGTGGTTTGATCTGTTTTTGCTGTGTTTGATGGGCAGACACTGCCTGGTTATCCATAGGCAAGCTGGGGAGCTGGAGCATTTTGCTGGCAGCTGTAGAGCTGTCCACAGGTGATGGCTCTCGGAGTTTTACTTGAGAGGAGAAAGATTCCAACCCAGGAGGAGGAACAGGGACTGCCTGAGTCTGCTGCTGCTGTCGCTGGGTCAGCTGGCTGAGAACTGGGGATGGGTCAGGCTGGGATGTAAAGTCTAGCCAGCATGCGGGAAAAGAACATCAAAATTGAAGCATTAAACTCTGTGCCCAGGGCTTTTATGCTCCATCTCAGTAACTGCAGTTAAAGAATCAGTGCTTTTTTCTCCCCATCAGAGCTATTGCTGCAAAGCGTGTGCAGGCTTAGTCAGAAGTCACCAGATCAGTTTAGACACGCTTCAGATTTTGAAGATTATTTTTGCAACCACAGAGGTTGGCAACTTAATTTTCTTTTTTGAAATGAAAACTGAGATTCTGAGGTAGGACTATATGGCAGTTTTTTAAAACATGGAATTACGCAGCTATTCACATGATCACAAAACTGCATTATACACAAGTCCCTAGCAGAAATTCTGTGTGTTATTCTAGTGAGACCTTGTTCTGCTCCGCATTGTGAGGATGTCAAATGTAGGAAGTGTAATTCACAGCAAAGGCTAAAACACATGAGTTTTGGACAAAGTTTCTCAAGAAATACTCACATGTTAGAGACAACATAATTAGATTTTCTAGTCTCCTGATTCTAAGGAGGAGAAGATTTTCAAAGGCTCATATAGGAGTTAGATACCCAACTTCCACTGACTTTCGACTGGCACTGGATGCTTAACTGCCCTTTGTAAATCCCTGCCGTAATTTTTAGTTGTTAGAGGACAGGCTTATAAGCAATGATTCAAAACTGTGGTTCACAAACACAAGAGATCCACAGAACATTGCAGGTCACATGGTGCCAGCTTCTCATTTCCAGCTGCTAAACTGCATTAAAAGACAGCTGAAAACATATGAAACATTTTCCTAATGTTACTTTTTGTGAACTGTAGTTGCTACCACAATGGTTGCTTCTATACTGGCAAAATCAGGACCTGTAATTCTCCGCAGTAGGCACACCACTGGAAACTACAGTGTAGAGATTGATCAAGCAATTTTTCATCACTGTCTTTTCTAACTCTCCTCAGAGAAGAGTCTATGGAACTGTGAATGGGAAGAATAGTGATCTATTCCATCACAGACGGGAAGGGAAGTATGCAGGAGATCCCAGTATTAAGTTGCAATCCAACTATGAAGAGCCAGCGAGTCCATTATAAGGTGGCCTTAACCTAGTCTAGGATTGAAAACCCTGAAAAATAGATAAGATATAGTATCTATTTATAGTCCGTCACTGGCAGAAATACAGCCAAGGTAACCTAAAAAAATCTTTGCCCAGGATTCCTAGAGACATTTACAATCACACTTTATATTAAGGTTCCATTTACAACAGTTTATAAAGGGTTAATGATTTATCGATTTAAAAAAAATGGCTAGCCAATGGTCGGAGGTGAGCCTAACAAGCTGCTTACAACCATCTGTAACACCATCTATTGAAGCCACCTATAAAAATGCTATTCATGTATAATATGCTTATAACATCTATTTATTATTTATCACCCTTTTATAAAGGGAACCTCAGTATAATGTGACCAAGTTTACTATTCTCCTTTAGGAGTCTAATTTCAAAAGAGAGAAGTCATTTCTCAATATCATTTTTAAAATCTCTTACATAATGTCTGACACTGAAGAGAGAAAGTTTCCCAGTCAATGGCTTTTTTTAAAAAACACACTCTACCTAAACACTTACCAAACTGACTGAGGACAGAGGATTGGCTAATAGGGGGCTTTAGATCCCAGGATGATGTGGTGGTAGCAGTGGTGGCACTGGAGCTACTGCTGTTTTGCTGAGAGCTCTGAGAGGTGAACTGACCCAAACCGGGAGACTTCAATTGGTCCAAGAGCTGAGATCCAGTGGAGTTTGCCAGTTTAGAGGATCCAAGTTCTCCAAACCCAGAACAGAGAACTGAAGACTAGCAAGAAAATGAGGAAGAAATATTTCACTATATGTTAACATGAACAAGCCTGGGAGATAAGTATTAATGGCTCCAGTTGGCAACAATTCTATTTAACTTTATCCCCAGATTTAATTAAAAATGAAAAGTTAAAACTTAGCAAGAAAATCCATCTGAGCACTAATATGGGGGCAGATCCTCAGCTCTTGTATACTGGTTCCACCACTGTTAACGGAACGATGTTGATTTACCCAAAGCTAAAGATCTGACCCATGCAGTTTCATTTATATAGTGCCTTAGAATAGTGTAAAGATAAAGTTACTGATAACAATATTTAATTTGTTTGAAAACATTTTCCAACATCTAATCTCCAACTCTATTAAAACTAACAAAGGGCAGCCAACTTTTCATTAGTCCAGAAAACTCAGAAATAGTTGATTTCCACACAGCGAAATCAGATATGTGCTTGGAAAATACCACATCATAGTCTTCTGGTTTAGAATTCTCTGCTTTATGAACAAATTGTTCAAGTTTAATCAATATGCAGAAAACTTATCTGCTCTTTTCTCAAGAATCAATACAAGCAGTTCACTTAGCCTGACAAGTAACAAGTTCATGAGCCCAAAAAGATCCATCAGGTGTCATCTGATTTTTTCTTTTTTTGTGAGGACGTTCTTAGACCAGTGGCCTTTCATATATATCAAACCACCTGCCATTTAAGTGTGGCAAAGAAAAGCCATGAAAAAACAATATGCTAACACAAAAAGTTATGCATGAAGTATTTATTCCCTAAAATTCTGAGTCTTTAAAAAGTCAAGATGAATTTTACCAGACTCTGAGGAGAATAGGAGTTTACAGCATTGGAACTGCTAGCTCCTGTTGCCATCTGGGTGTTGTGTTGGGAATTCGTGAAGACTAGGGCTTGGCCAAAGCTCTGCTGTTGGGGAGACTCAAAGGAGTTGCCTTCTGTTTCTTGGATAGAAGTCACAGGCTTCTGTAGTAATGTTACAAGGTCGATGCTACAAGAAACAGTTAGAAGAGGTCATAAATACTGAAAATTGGGATGTTTGAGGAGTCAAAGAAAATCAATTAATGATGGACACTATACTAGCAACATTATTTAACCTTTCTGGGTCTCGTCTTTGCATCACACAGCACCACTCAGATGAAGAGTAAGAATTCAGTTCTTTTACTTAGATGGTAAGATCCTGCTAGCTGCCTGAGCGTGGACAAGTCTATTATCACTGCCACATTTACTGCTTCAGCATTGAAGAAAACCATAGGTGTTATTCTGCATTTTAGCATTTCAAAGTGAAATGCAATGTAATTTGAATATCATTTCTCTGGGGTATGTCCAAAATACTTACCACCACGGTAGCTAAACACCAGTAGGCATACCTGATAAGCTCATGAAGACCAACATGACTGAGTAATTGGGGAGTAAGTAACAAGAGGCGTTAATAGCTTATTTGAATGGATCCTGCCTCAGTCAGTACATACTTTACAGGTCTATACCAACCTGAGAATCTCAAGGCATTTTATAATTCTGTGGCAGAAGCAGAAAAACCCTAGGCATGTGCCTGAAATTACTCCCACATTACATATCAATTGGGATTCGGAACACATACCTTTCATTTACTTAGCATGGTTTCTTGTATGCTACAGTGTAGTTAGAGCCCAATATTAGATATAATCAAGTATTAACACAAACAAATTCACCCCAAAAATTGGGATTAGACATGACCTTGTCCATTCACAACCACGCCACCTCATGTGGGCCAATGCAGGATTGTTTTCAAGTGTTTTATCCAACAGAATTTTAAAGTGTGCCAAATGCTGGAGCTTCCACTACTTTAAAAAGGGACTGTGAGAATAGTCAATGGAACAAAAAGATGTAAATCCTCCCCTACCTTTGCCCAGGCGTGATGTGGTTCTCAGCTGGAACAGAGGAAGCAGTGAAGACCTTTGTTTCAGAAAGCTGAGAAAAGAGGAAGAAAAAAGGAGAAAGTGTGTTTTAGTCACATTTGCATTGAAACTGTACATGCAGCAATATGCAGAATAAATAAGCCAACCCTGATTATGTAATTAAGAGATCAGTAACACTAAAACATCAACATAATCACAAGTTGCACTGCAGATAACCTTTAAAGGCAAAGGAAACAGCCCAATTTTAGTAAGGTCGTGTGCACAGTTCTGCACTGATTTAAATTCGTTGGTGTAAGGCCTGGTCTACACACAGATTTTGTACCAGTATAACTGTATCTGTTAAAGATGACTTTTTACCCAAATAGTTACACCAGTACAGACCTTAATGTGGATGCTTATAGTGGAGGCTGTTATAGTGATATAAAGGCGCCTTATACTAGCATAAACAGGGAATAAGCTATACCCGTACAGTATAAATATCTCTACACTGGTATAACTGTGTCTACTCTAGGGGAATTGTCCTGCTTTTGCTACACAGCAGAGTTAAAGCAAGACAATATTTGAGTTTTGACAAGCCTTAACAAACCAATTTAGTTAAAACTGATGAAACCCCCTCCAATGTGAATGCAGTTACATCGATATATGTGATTATATCTTATAGCTGCTAAACTGTTATGAAGAAAAGTTCAAACAGATATAAGAGTACCCACACACAACACTGCACTGGTTTAACTAATTCAGTATAAAATCATCCCTTTAGTTATATCAGTACAACTTTATGTGTAGACCAAGCGTAGGGGCAGCTGATCTACCAAAAAAGTTAGTTAGCAAGGCTTGTTCACTAGAGTTTGAGGGTCTGCTCCCTACAAAGCCTTACACATGTACATAATGTTACACACTATGAGCAGTTCCACTGAGGCCTTGGAGAGCAAAAGCCAAATTTGCAGTTCTACTGAAGTCATTGGGAGTTCAATCCCTAAACATGCTACAGCTAAATTAAGCCGCAAGAGTGCTCATCTGAGTGGAATTCTTTTACAGAACGATGCTTATCCGAACTGAGCGTTACAATGCCAGGGCTGAGTCTGATGTATATTTTGAAGGTGAATGCCTGCCACCAATCCATGATAAGATCTGGTTCCATTGTGCTGGAAGAGCTGGATGGATGTGTATTGGATTTTATGCTGGCATATAGTTCGTGCACAGCATAGCATGTGCTAAGAAAGCGAAACTCAAAGCCCCTTCCTCGATCCCTCTCTGGGCTGTGTCTCTGCCTGTTCTTGTTTTAACTTTGTTCTTGCCGAGATTCCAACTACGTCTCTTATGCAAAGCACCATACACGCCTCCAGCTCTATATACATAATACAGCATGATAAGGAAGGTTAAGAGTTTAATTTCGGCCCAAATAAATTCATAGTAAAGGCTCCTGCTCCAACAGTAGCTCCCTGCCCCCATTACGTGTTACTGTAGTACAGGCTGTACTGTACTTTCTGCAGCATTGTGAGATTCCTACCTTATTATGGCACTAGGAGGTCAGCTAAGAGCAGAGTGGTAGGCTGTGGTCTGCAATCCCTTAGTTAAATATTAAATCCTTACTGTAATGTTAAGAGTTTCCCATGCCCACTGAACCTGGAGTACGACTAACTGTGACTAAAACACTGACAAATCCTGAAAACAGGTTCACTAGAGAGCTTGACAAACAGACCATTACAAAGCATCACTATTCAAGGAAAGCGTCATGCAAAACAACTCCCAAGATGGTCAGTAGCTCTGCTGTATTCAAATTTATGCTATGGGACTGTGGCAAACAGTAAACAGGCATCTGATCTGCCAGTCTGCTGGGGTTATGGCATTTGTCAGATGCCACCAGGGTTTCTTAGAAGCAATTTTATCTGTTTCTGACTAAGTGCCTGGGATAACCAATTGTGCTACACAACAAACCAAGCCACCCTTCATTAATGTACTAGCACATTTCTAGAATGGGTGACAAACAATGGTCATCAATTGGTTTTAAAAGTTAGCTTCACGGGGGCACTCCTACAGTGACAGCCTAATACAAACATCAGCAAAGTTCTAATTGTAAAAACCTTTGCCTAGTCACCAAATACGCAACATTTACCAGCTGCCAACCATCTCCCACACACAGCTGATATGGGATGGCAGAGAGTACTCAAGATGTGCGTTTAAGAATCCAAGCAAAACACAATGTAGGAGTAACAAACCAACAAAGGCAGGACCCTAATGGGTAAGTCTACATTGTAGCTGGCAATGTACTTCCCAGCCTGGGTAGACAGACTCACGCTCATTTGGGTCAAATTAGCGCACTAAAAATAGCAGCGTGAACCTTACAGCTCAGGTTTATGAGCCCACCCAAACCCCTGGGTGAGAGCTCAGGTGGCTAGCCCTAGCCTCCACCAGTGCTGCAGGGCCACAATACTATTTCTAATATGCAAAATCAAGCCAGGCAAGCATGAATTTATCAGCCTAGGCTGGGAGGCATCTCCCCCAGCAACACTGGGGGCCTAAGAAGTTAAAACTAAATAAAAATGACGATTTTCATGCTGTCTTAAATCCTGTTTAAGACAGGACACTGCCAATTTAATCACATTGCTGTCCATTTTATAAAACAGATCTACTTTTACAAGTAAAAATTAAGATCACTAACAGAAATAAGAAAAACAACACTGATTTATTTTTCCATTTATTTTGTGCATTTGACAGCAATTTTTATAAGTTTCATATACATCGACAGGAGAAAGAAAAAAATTTTAAAATAGGAGACTGGTTGCAAAACTTGGCAGGAAGACTCAGGACTGTAGTACCTGAACATGTATTTGCTTTTAAATTTACTTGACTTCACAGTGACAAGGTCCTTTTAACAAAATACAAATTCATATATTAAAGACACAACATGGGTGAGGGAATAACTTCATATATTGTAATTCAAAATGTCTGATACTGTTTAAACAGAATGCAGAGTACCACGATACTAGATTCATGGAGTTCAAGGCCAAAAGAAACCATTAGATCATTTAGTCTGCCTTCTTGTATAACAGGCCATTACATTTCACCCAATTAACCCTATACTGAGCTCAAAAGCTTGCATTTTACTAAAGCATAACCTGCGCTTTGCTAAAGCATATTTCTTATTTAAATTAGTCTGGTTTTGGCTTCCTGCCATTGGTTCTGATTATGCCTTTCCCCACCAGATTAAAGAACCTTTTATTAGCCTATACTTTTTCCCTGTGAAGGAACATATGAACAAATCCAAGTAACCTCTCAATTTTTTTGACTGAGGTTTTTAAGTCTGACCGTAAGACATTTTTTCCAGCTCTCAAACCGTTTTTATGGCTCTTTTCAGCACTGTCTCCAGTTTTTCAACATTCTGTTTAAATGTGGACATTAGAACTGAAGATACTATTCCAGTATCAGTCTCACTCGTGCCGTATAGAGGTAAAAATCACCTCCATACTCACTACTTCCATCGTTACGCATCCAACAATTAGCCCTTTTGCCACATCTCCTCACTGGAACTTATGTTCAATTGCTTGTCCACTACCACCCCTACATCCTTTTCAGAATCCCTGCTTTCCAGGATACAGTCCCCCATTCCGTAGGTATGACCTACATTCCTTGTTCCTAAATGTATAACTTTGCATTTGACTATATTAAAGCATATTGTTTAAATGGGCCCAGTTTACTAACTGATCCAGATCACCCTGTCTCCTCATCACTATTTACTTCTCCACAACTTTGCTGCCCACAGATTTTATAGCAATGATTTTCTATTTACTTCCAGGGACTGATAAAATGTTTAGCAGGTTGATCTTTGTACTAGTCTCTGGGGAACAGCCCTAGAAACTCCCCGTTCAATGACGATTCCCAACTGACAACAGTATTTTGAGACTGTTAGCCAGTTCTTAACCCACTTAGCACCCACTCTGTTGATCTGTATAATGATATTTTGTAATTGGAATGTTGTGCCATACTAAGTCAAACACCTTACAATCGTCCAATTGATGCCCTTATCTTTATAAAAAAACTAATCTCAAAGAATGAAATCAGGCTTGTTTGACCAAACCTATTTTCCATAAACCACGTTGACCAGTATTAATTATATTCCTAATCTTTCATTCCTTATTAATTGAATCCCATATCAGCTTTTCATTATTTTGCCTAGCGCTAACCAGCTATATTTACCAAGGTCATCCCACCACCATTGCACAACTACCACACTGTCCAACACTGTCTCCCCCCCTTGAGACACACGACAGCAACCACCTCAGTTACCCCATAAGCATGTCTACATATGAGGTATCTCCAGCAATGACTGCGAAAGGTGTACAATCCACAGAAGGATTGCATAAACAAAAGTCTTTCTACCTCCACGCGTGATAACCTCCCTTTCATGGTGGTGAAACCCATCCGAAAAAACAAGTGATTATGTGACAGGATGTTGGTATGTCTTGTTAATTCAATTTTTGTTATATATTCTGTTACCACAGAGGACTGACTCACTTTTTGAAAAAAGTCAAAAGTATATAGATCTTACAAATAGAAAAAAATGGATCAATTTTTTGGGGCAGTCACTAAGTTTTAATACATAATATACCAGTTAATAAAGATCATTGCCTTAAAAACTCTCATGATGCTATGGGTTTAAGTTCTAGACAATGCAGACGGAATGTGTGTGATTAACTCCCATAAGTAGAGTTGGTTAAGAATTAATTTTTTGGGGGGGAGGATCATCTATAAAATTCTGATATTCACAAATAGTTCACCCAGCCCGATGAAATGGGTGAATATTTTTACATTTGAATCAAAAAGTACAATGAAATGCATCAAATAATTTTTATCATCTCCACTGAATAGGAATTACCTGAAAAAACGTTTGTAAGAAAAATAACTCCCCATATGTTGCAAAATATTACAGAGGACATTTATTTTTTCCTTCTGAAGGAGACACACAGATATGCACAAAGTAAATAGTTGCTGCCTACCCATCCACATGCACTTACATCTTCATTCCAATCTTCTGCCGTCCATTCTTCAATTGAATTCTTCCATGCTCCTGTTGCAGTTTGAGACAAAAGAAAAATTAAGCCCAAATCCTAAGGTCCAATATCATATTTCAGCTTATACATTAAAAATCATCCAACCATCCATTTCTAATTACTGATATTAATGAAGTACATGAAGGAAATTATGGTCAAGATCATGGGATGCTCTGCAGATTTAGGATCTTTTGGAAGATATTTTTAACACGTTCTCTAGAATTTAAGGACATTGCCAGCCCTTCTGGTACTAGCAATGGTTTACGTTAAAGACTGCTACAGTGTCCTTAAATCTGCAACCATAATCAATAGCACCCAACATGGTGAGAAATTCACCCCACTCACCTTTCCCTAATGATTAAGCTTAACAGTGATGGAATCCTAACAGCAGAATAGAATCTGAGCTCTGCATCACCATAAACATGGGATTCATACATAGTGGAGCAAGAACTGCTTAGACGTCCAAAATCTGTGTCTGGACCAGTGATACTCAGACCTTAGCGGTTCAGGAGCCAAATTAGAAATCAACATTACCCAAAAGAACCACAGTTGTGTGAATTGTTTCATTTACCTTTTTTTTAAAATTATATATCTATATAAAAAAATATTCTCTCAGCAAAATGACTGACCAAGTATTTTATCAACTACAATTGGTTAGGAACAGTAAAAGCCTCTCATTCACATGCAGCACAGAGCCGCGGGAGACACATTAAAGAGACAGTTGCGGATCATGAGCCTCAACCTGAATATCACTAGTTCAGACCGTTGTGAGCTGGAGACCCACTGTGCTGTTCCTTCTACGAGGCTTTCTTCCAGTCCGCTGGCCGTCTCCTCAGGCCAGAATAATCCCCTTCCACTTTCCTCTAAGGTGGAAGAGAGCCATTTTACAGGGGAAAGATATCACTCCTACTGCAGCAGCGGCAACATGGCGGTTGGCCACTCCAGCGTGGCAGCATGGTGCCAAGTAATAGAAAGCAAACTGTGCAGTGCAGCAGGAAGAGTAACGCCTGCAGGAGTGGCGAAACAGTAGGAAATGTGTCTAATGTTTTAAAAACTGGTCTTTCACAGGGAACAGCAAGGGAGAGTGGGGGCACACAACAGCAGGAAGTTATTAGAAAGCAGGTGTGCTGGGGCACACGCTTGAGGTTATCAAAGTAACAGAGCCCCCAAATTAACTACACCACAAGCAAAGAACCCACCAGCAGTAAAATTTCAGTTTCCATCACCTTTGATCAAATACAGCTTAACAAGACACTTCTGTTTTAACCGCATTCTTGTATTCACTATGAACCATTTGCAATTAATTAATTTTAAAATACATCCCTTCAAAGACAAATCCAGTCTCTGCTAATTAGATCAATTTTGGTGTGTGTGTGTGTATATATATATATATATATATCAATTGATATATTGATATATATATATCAATATATCTTAGTTCATTCTCCTGTGTGTTTTACGTTGCAGCTAAGCCATAGAGAGTAGGATTGAACACCGCTGATTTGGGAGCCTGAAAAACCCTGCCCCCAATACACATATCCCCCCAAAAAAGAAAGAGGACTTATACCTTGGAGTCCACAATTATTTGGCAGGTCCTGAGCAAGATAATGTCCACTCTGGGCTGGCTCTGTGGAGCAATATAAAATTGCCTGAAATGTCTCTCAAACACACTATACCAAACAGTCTCTCACTGAAGCTCTCCATATGAAGTGTTGAGTCACGTACCTGAAGCTAAGCAAACCAATTGTTGATGGGCCCAGGGAAATTCACCAGGTCACAAATTCCTGGACAAACTCCCAAGCCAGCCCATGTGTCTATGGATATTTCAGAAAAGAGTAAGACCAAGTGAGTATAATTTAGACATGGAAGTTAGAGATCAGCCTGTCCTCTGGCCTCTTCCTCCGGGCTACTGCAGGATTGCTTCCTACAGGTTGTGTTCTGTACATATTTTTATTCGGTTCTCTTAAGAATGCATCCACCTGTCTACTCTGGGTCTGTCTTGATAGATTGTATAGCTCTTCAGGACAGGAATGATAATGGTGCTCCAAGTGTTTTGTCTAGTCTTGTTTTACACAAATACAGCAATGGGGCTTCCACCAGTCTCTTTGGAAGATTATTCCAAACCAATTGATCGTACAATTAGGACATTTCCCTGACATTCAGCCTAACGGCTCATCCAATTATTCTTATTTAATACCGGCACTGGATCACCCTGTTTTCTGTATTGGCACCCTTTGAACATTTGATGACAACAAACGTGTCTCCTTCACTACACATTTTAGTAGATTAGCCAAGTTATATGTATTTCATTCTCCCTCTTGCTTCCAAAGTCCCAAGTAGTCTCAAATAAGTCATAAAAAACAAAGTAATTCCAGCTTGTCAATATCTTTCTGTTTTGAAGGGTCTGGAACTGCATACAGTATCGCAGGTATGATCTTGCTACTAGCACAACAGGCCCTCTCTTCAATGTGTTCTGGTTCCACACCCTTACGCCTCTGCAGTCCAAAAAACCCCACACATGCTGACTTTATTGCCATCTTTCAGCACTGCGAACATGTATAATTTTCTTTCCACTATTACCCTAGGTCTTCCAAAGCACTGCCATTGTCACAAGCATCTTCTTTCCACTGAAGTTTGTGTTCTGTGTTTCCAAGAATGTTTATTAGGCAAATTTCATCTTGGATTTCCATCTGTGGCTGCTTCCATTTTTCCTCTATAAAAGCTAGTTTATCAGCTTTGCAGCATCTCAGCAGTTCAATAAAAGTGCACATTCTACTATTTATTCTTGGAGAAATTGCAACTATTTTCCTCCTAATTTCTGGTGACTGATCACACCTTTGGGATTTTTTCCACCTTTCTGAATTACACTCCAGATACGTTAGCTTGCATTTTTTGAGTGCGAAACTCATTTTATCCGTCTATATTTCTAACCTCCCTAACTCCCTTTTGTGTTATTTGTTATTCTTGTAATTTACAGCCCTTCCCAATCTGTTATCATCTGCAGTTTTCATTAAAATGCTCTCTCCATTTCAACAATGGACCTAAAACCCAACTCCCTGCAGCTTCCCCAATACACCATTACCTCCATCCTCCAAAGACAGATTTATTGTTCTCTTTTCTTTGTAGCCCTTCAGACAGTTTCGTAAGTCACATGTGACTGATCATATCCAAGCCCATCTGAATTAAATTCACTAGTAAATTTGTGAGGCACAGTATCCGCACTTTACTAAACATTTGGTAATATCTACTGCACTTCTCTCATTCACTGCTTTTATAATCCCAGTTTAAAATGTGATTGAGTCTGCCATGACTTGTTCTATATAAAACCCGTGCTATTAGATGCTCAGGATCCCATTATTCTCTAGATCAGGGATGGCGAAACTGTGGCTCATGAGCTCCATGTGGCTCTTTTACAGTTAAAGTACGGCTCGCAGAGCCCCCTAAGTCCCCCCAGTTCTCCACCTACAAGACTGGGGTGGGGAGCTTGGAGCTTCTGTCCTAAAGCAGGAATGGGGCTAGAGAATTCTGCCCAGCAGGGAGAGGGATCTCAGGGGGTCAGTAAGTTTGGCCACCCCCGCTCTATATGCTTACAAGTTTCTTTCATAGCAAGAAGTCTTAAGAAAGTGAGCCTAACTGGTGTATTGAAAAAGAAATCTGAAAGCAGGAGGTGCCTTTGGCCACCTGGGAAATACCCCACTAATCTACCAATTTACACAGCACTAACGTTTATTGCTATTCAAGTACGGATCGTTCATTTTACATTTTTAAAAAGTTTGCTAAGCTATTCATAGAACATACCCTTTTTACTATAAAAAATAGAGGACAGAAGCAGCAAATAGTAGGGCAAGTGTTATATCTCCCTTCTATTATTTGGAATAGATTTGTTTTAACTTTTTTAGGTTCTAGAAGTTTAGACTCCTCCTCCCCTTTTCGCTTCAAATCAGCAATACTTTGGTGTTGCATTGTAACATCATGGAACCTGCTGGCTTTTTCTATGATGGCCCCAAAATGATGCATCTCGAAAGTATCCATGCAGCAGCCCAGGACAACAAATTCTAAGGCATCCTAGTGCAAATCGATTTCACAAGCTAAGAAGATTTAAAAATCTGAAAATCTGAGCCTGGTTAGTGGGGGACAATTTAGTGAGTATGATGAACTCAAAACTGAGTTGAGATTAGGAGGACATCTTTTAAAAACACAAAACAGTTCAGATCTTTTAGAATTGGTGTTTTAGTGTTTCCCCGCTAGCTGTCCAATATTATTTTTCTTCCAGCTAAACATGCAAAAGCCCTTCTCACTCAATTGGTCTTTCTGCTCCTACCTAGAGAGGCCTCACTCTGCCGTTTTTGCTGCCCTTATCTTTCCTCTGCATGCCTTCTTTTTTCTTGCATTAGTCTTATTCTTCTAGTCACCTGGAAACTTTTCGTGTGTTCCAGCCTTCTCTCCTCACATTTTCCTCCCACTGCACCATGTTCATCAGCCTTCCATATTCTCCACAATTTGGTTTCCTGGAATTTAATATCCTTGTACTCATATTTTTTAGCCCACGTAGGGCTAGGAGAACTTAAGTGGCTCATGCTTTAGCACCAAGCTTTCTATTATCCCCACATCATTTTTCAGTGAATTTTTCTACTCTTGGTAAGTAGATAAAGAAGAGTTTCTCCATCTGGGTTACAAAATTGTCCTATATGTAATTTAGGAAACTCTGCTTAGTCATATTTAGCTGTTCTTGTTATCCAGACATTTGAGTAGAATCCCCCATCAGTATACTATCTCATGATTTTGAACATCAATAGCTGGTCCACAAATTTCTCTAGCTTTCCATTCTTAGTGAGGATGGGACTATCAATTTCTCAGTGTACAGAATCTACACTTCTTTCTTGTATATTGTCCTTTCTTCAATTAAAGTAGAATTTCACTACTTCTAAAATAATTAGGACAGCATGTCTTGCCTCCCATCCCTCTTCTCAGCCTCTATATAGCAAGGACCAATGTTAACATCATGGGTGGGATTTCACTCCTACTGCCTCTTATGGCCTTAAACATTTATTTTTAACAAACAAACATGCATTAATACTCTTTATTCCAATTGTGTGTGTTTTGCTGCTGGACAAATCTATTTAGAATCATTCATTTTGGAAATACATGCCAGATTTTCATTTAAGTAAAAGCTCCTTTCCACCTAGTTTTAAGTCTGCCTAAGGAACCATGCCAGTTTTGAGCTGAGGATTTTAGCCTTCTCTCTGCCTAAATGGAGAATGTGTAACCCAGGAAATCGTATCACAAGAAGCCATCTCCAGTGTTCAGTGAAGCTGAAATCCTTCTCCTTACATCAGCAGCTGGTCTCCAGTATCAGCCTTTTCCTTTCATTTGACAGCAGAAGGATTGTCAAAAAGATGGCCTGTGTAGAAATCCTTCTATCTTGTAAGCAATTCCTCAGATGCTAAAGTTATCGATTTTGCTAATGAATCTCTCCCGTCACTTGCTGCTTCTCAAGTGGACTACTGTAAAAAGTGGCATTTCTCCAGCATGACACAGGATCTTTTTTGTCCTCATCACATCTCTTGTCCTGGAACTCAAAGAGGCAGCATACAACCCTGTTCTTTTGCTGAGTCAGGTTACGTTCTTTGCTTTTCAGTCACTGGACAAGACCACTTCCCTTCCAAACTACTTCTGTCCTCTGCCTCTAACCAGCAATGCACATTCTACCCTTAAGACTCCATCAGTAAACATTAAGCCTTCTTAATCTAACCATGAAGATACAAACTGTTCCACTGATAGCCATTTTATGGCCTACTCAAACTTCTAGTTATTTCCCGTTCTCCTAGAAAAAGGCAAGATCCCCCACTTCAAGAACTCATCTGCTGTTTGCCTTCCAGTATGGTAAGGATGGGAATTTCAAAAGTGTATGAGTGACTTAGGGGCACCAGTCCCAATTACTTTTAATGAGACGTGCTGGTAAATCATTCATGCTTTGGAAAAATCCCACCATAATGTACAGCTGATTTGAATAGCTCTTTTGATTTATGGGGAATTTGTTTATAATTTTGCAAATGGGAACTGCCCATCTCATTGTGTAGCCACAGAGCTGTGAGCATACAGCCCTACTGAGGCCGGGGTACAGTGTAAGTATATAAGTGAGCAAATGCCCATGTCAGGTGAGAAGTATTAATATTTTCAGATGTTCATGAAAAAACAGCAGAACTGTTATTTTAAGGGCAACCTGCCATATATTTTCATTCCAGCTCTTTAACTTTTGGAAGCCATCTCACCAGTTCCATCATCTGCGTCATTCTGACCAGTCTCCCAAACCTCTGGTTTTGTCCCAAAGCCATCTGTGGCGGAAGTCTCCGTGTAGTCTGCAGGGTTAAATGTCCTATGGATTTAAAAAGGTTGGGAAGGATAGAAATACACAGGAAGTGAATATAAAAGCCACACATTAAAATGTAATATCCCAATTTATGGTCTATATTTGTATTAGATTTTTAACAATCCTTGTTTTTCATATACAGCCATTTTGATAATTTGTATTTTTCAAAGTCGTCATAATTTGGAGGGGAGGTAGGAGCGGAGAGGACCAGAACCAAAAATCAGGACATTAACAAATACAGGCATTGCAAAGGATCTGAACAAAATCTAGTTCCTGGGAAAACAGCAATAGCAATAGCAGGTAAACCATTCCCATCCTCAAACACTAGTTTATAGTCCCAGCACAGAACTGATCAATTGACCATTTTTCAGCAAGATATTACTGATGCAAAACCCTTGTCACATGCTTTTAGGGTGCCAGACATCTGTGCAGGGCAACACTCAGCATATCAATAAAGTGTTCTGAAATATCTACTGAAGGCAAAACAACTCAATATCTAAGAGGTAGCTGAATGGTGACATGGAAACTGATTTTTGGTAAAGAAAAATGGCTTTATTTTTCAGCCTTTTACACGGAAATGGGCTGAGAAGAGGAAAAGGGCAAAAAAGGATTATCTGGGTGGTGAGGGATGCCAGGCATGAAAGAGAAGAGAAAAAGCTAATTTTTATTATCTTGACTCCATTGATACTACACACAAAGTTACTGAGAATAAATAATGGCCAGAGGCAGTTAGGCTGCAATTGTTCAATCCAGATTAAGAGAGTTTGAATGGCAAAACTGAATAATCTTCAGAGTTGTAGGCTCAGCAGGGGGAGAAGCTTCTTTTGACTTGGTATCAAGGTGCATGTGCACACAAAGAACAATGTCTAAAATATGAAACACTAAGAATGGAGGGAAGCTCCTGCACTTTCTGGTAGAAAAGATTAGATTCACTTGTCTTTTTGGTGTTTTTTTAGAATCTACATATTTCAAACTACAGGCAAACAAGTTTCCTTTCAAACTGGGCTACAAACCAGCCCGGCAGACCTTTCAACCTTCAGATGCCTGCAAAGCCTCTTGATTCACTTGGGCTTTTCCTATGGGGGTTGAGTTGCATGGAGACAAGCTCAGACTTCTGAGGACAGGGGAGTTTTTTTTGAGTTCTCTGACATGTTAATATCCTGTGTACTCATGTTAGTGTTAGTCTGCATACAGATGGCAATAGTCATACTGCATAGAATGAATCAAACGAGTGTTTCATAGATCTGTACATTTTCTATCCATATCAAAATACAAGACACGTTTGTCAAGCAGTGTTAACAGATTGGACAGTAATTAACACTGCTGCTCTGTTTGATTTTCCCTGCGAACTATGCTTACTGCGCATCACTCACCCCATGCCTTGGGCTGAAAACCTCCCAGCTCCTCGCCCTCTGCCACGTCCAAACCCTACAAGAGAGAACATGATTTAAAAGCACCAGTACCAATGGGCTGATCGTTAATCTATTACACAGGAGAATACTGGGTTTAAGAAAGACAACTAGGATGGGTGAATTTACTAAAAATGTCTCCCTCCTTGATTCCCCTCAAAAGTGAAAAACCCTCCTCTAATACATAAAAAGAACAAAAGCCAATTCACCCTAATATTTAGTTGCCTAGTAAAGCAACAATTCTTTCCCCTCCTCTTAAAAATAGTGGTGGAGATCAACAAACAGACCAATGGCCAACATAAAATCTTTAGATACATCATACACTGTATATAACACAGTGGCCCCTATAGCTGAACGCATTTCAATCCCTCTAGCTCTGTACAGCACATAAATTAATCTTAGGTGGGCAAATATACACTAGAAATTACTCAAACCATTTTTTTTATCTAGTATGGAGATGTACAACTATTAGAGGTAAGTTCAGTGTACAGTTCTTACCTTTAAATTTCTTGTGCTTGACTCGAAGACCCTACACAACAAGCCCCACACCTACACCTAATCTTATAGCACTTTTTCTTTTATTCCTCTGCTCTACCAACATCAGCTTCAACCATTTTGTTTTCCTCTCCTACTCACCTCTCCTCTCACCAAACTACAACTCTCACCTTATTCGCACCATACCCGTTGATTCCCTTCTTACACAATTCTCACAATAAATTGATTAGTTAATAGTTTATATTTTATGTAAACTCAAATTATTCCCTCCTCTGGGTTGCACCCTTGACATCAGCCACAGATTATAAACTCTTTGATACAGGGATTCTCTTTATTTCATGTCTTGCCTAGAGCTGACCATATACTAGAATTATTTATATCACTTAATAATCCCGACAGCTGTCTGCTATTTTAGCATTTAGTAACAGTCTATTTCCTATGTGTGGTGCATTTCTACACCTGGTTCTCCTCATTTTTTGCAACATTTGATGGTGTACTTTTTGAGAAGAAAATACATTCAAAGTTCACAACTACCTATTTGCATAACAGAACAGTTGGAAGCCTCAATCTCCCTCAATACAGCAAAGCAGAATATTTTATTAGAGATGCAATTACAGGTTACCAAAACAGGGATCTTTAGGTTGCCCCTACATCAGGACAAGTACGGATTTGTAACATTACGCTGGCACTGTAATCTTTTAGGGCTCCCAAATACTAGTTATGGGTCATCAAGTAACTGGATGAGTGTGTGGAATTTAAGCTCTTAAACACACGTACAAGACAGCAAGGCATTGCCAGCCCTGAACTGAGTGAGCTCAAGGCAGAACATTAGGAATTTGGACCAGGTTCATCAGTTATTGGCATGTCTTGCCTCAATCTTTCTCTAACTTCTTTCCAAAAGAAGAGGAACTATTCAGCTCAGGGTACTTACTCCGCACAACAGGGCTGAAAAAAAGATGACATTGTGAAGGTTCCCTTAAGAAACAGAGTAGAAAACCCCAAAGATCACACTATAAATATTTAGATAGATAGGACTAGTTTTAGACCGTTAGGGAAATGTTCTAACCAGGAACTACATTTGGAAATGGCTGAAATACTTAATGCATGCAAAGGAGTAGGAATTTTTCAAGGACTCTCCAGCAATATAGTTTTGGACATTGACAGAGGCAAAACACTTGGATGGTACCTTCAGAACTAGTCAGAGAATTTAGAGCAGAAAGATATTTTTGATTGAAGCAGGAAGCGTCTGTTTGAATAGCTAAAGCAGAGGTATAGGAAGCATATAAACAGGTTGAACAGCACAGCCTCTTTTCTATTTGACCAGGTGAAGGCATGTAGAGGAAAGATGAGAATTTAGTTCCGAAGGAGAATGCTAGATCCTGTCCTGGTGCCATTAACTAATTTCTGCTGTTTCATTAAGAAGTGAAAAATGGAGTTACTGGTCAGAGCTAAACATCATGACCTGAAGCAATTTCACACCATATTCTGACCCCGAGAGAGGGGTGGGTCTTCTAGGTAACTATCCAGGAAGTTCTGTTTTGGATCTTTGTTAAAGGGATAGATACAAGCTTAGGGGATGTCTATGTGGGAAAACTCAGGAAAGTTGATCCAAATTAACTAAGGGCATGATACACTACGGAGCCTATGCTGACACAGCTGTGCTAACATAGTTACGCCAGGACAGCCCCCAAGCACAGACGCAGCCTACGCTGACAAAAGGAATATTTCTGTCAATGTAGGAACACAACCTCCCTGAAAGACATTAGCTATGTCAACAAAAGCCCTCTTCTGCTGTGTTTACACTGAGGGTTTTGTCATGTTGGTCAGGGTACGGGGTTTTTGTTTTGGGGTTTGTTTGTTTTTTTTGACACTCCCAACTGACACCACTCTGACTATATTACTTTGAAGCGAAGACCAAGCCTAAGGCTGTAAATTTAAAGTGGATTAATTAAACTGCATCAAACCCCTGTATGGATGCTCTCATTCAGAATTAAAGAGGCCTTAATTCAGTTTAATGCAATAAGGGAAATTAAACAAACCAAATTAAGGTAACTAATTCTGAATAAGAGCATCCATTCAGGGTTTTATTGGAATTTAACTCATCCATTTTAAAAGTTCATTCCGATTAATTTTCTTGAGTGTCCCTATATAGCCAAGTCCTAACTTTCCATGATGTTAAGACCTCCTGTGTCCTTTGGGAGAATTCCAACACGAAGTGATACAAGATGGTTACTGCAGAGGGGTCTGGGTGATGAAAAGAGGCTGGCTGAATCCTAAAGAGAGGAGACATGCTACTACCATGAATGGCAACCTGTCCCTGCTCTGGAAAACCTGCTCTGCACAATCTGAGTGCCTACGAAATTTTACCATCTTTGTTTCCATCACAGAAGATTCCATTGGACACGCTGCAAAAGACCTGCTGAACAAGTGGAATCAGAAGTGTTCTGGCGGTGTAGGGACTGAATGTGACCATTCTCCTCAGGAAGCAATCATATTTTGAATTTTTTAACCAAAAAGTTCTCTCTCTTAGCAGCACTAACTTTAAAACTCAGCCTCAGAGACATGCAAAGTCTAATTCCTAAAGGTACTTAGCACCTGCAACTTGCACAGAAATCACTAAGAAGTCTCTATAGTATCTACAGGTTCCCCCCATCCCATATTAGGAAACTTCTAAAACATTGGTTCTTAACAGTGACCAACAGATTGCAGTGGAGAAGGATCCACAGTGCTCTGACACAGCCTCCATTAAAGGGAGAGAAAGCATACCCTTAGCAAAAACAACAAGAGTCCTGTAGCTTTAAAGACTTTAAAGTGCCACAGGACTCTCGTTGTTTTTACTGTATACAGACTAACACAGCTACCCCTCTAGATCTTCAGACCCTTAATGTTATTTTAATGGAAGTGATGGTGCGTATAGTTTCCACAACACAAAATGCACCATAACTGTCCATTTTCAAAATAAAAAGGGAAGTCGCAGGGTTTTTGGCTACACAATAGGCAATTCCTGATTGTAAATTTCCATCTGCCCAAGAAAGGAGAATGAGCAACTTTGTAGCAGCACATTTAAACTCTCTCAAGGAGGCTGCATGAATGGGCCCTGATGCAATCAATCAACTACTGAACACAAAACCAAATTATGGCAAAGAATAAAATTACTGCTCTAATTGCTGCTCCTAATCCTGACATTTCTCGACTTCCTTTACACCTAGATCTCCAAACAAAGGGTTCCAATGTCAAGCCAAATCATGGCTATTCCTCTCCATCCACAGGCAGCCAGCAGTGGAAAGTTGGTTGGATTTTTTTAAGTTGATTCTGTGTAAAATTCTTGCTAATCTTTTCCCTAACCCTTAATAATATTGCTCATTTTGACATTTTACTCTAGTTGGTTCCCACATTTTACTAATTGAGCACGGTGGTCTTTTTCTGTTCTCTAATGTATCTCACACTCTTAATCAACTTCCAACACCAGCTGTTGTTGCTGTATTGCATTGAGAGAGATTTTCCATAGCATCTGAGTTAAAGGAGATCGCATACCTGGATCCTCTAGGGTGCTGAGCATTCCCCATTCTCAATGAAGTCCATTGAGAGTTCTGAACACATGGATACTCACAGGATCAAGCCCTAGTGTGACTTAGTGATTAAAACTAATAACATCAACTCTGACCCTTCCTTTCGCCTCCACACAAAACCCTACTGAAGTGGGGCCTGATGTGGCCTCTAGCACCCACAGTTTGAGACAGGCTATCCCATTAAGTTTTGGCAGCTCATTACTTGGTAAACAAAGTTAGCTTACCTTGCAAACCAGGGAACAGTGCATCTTTAAAGTGAGTTAGATCCCATCAGCTTGACACAGGCTTGCTTTCTAGCCTGAGCTTTTGACATGGACAAGTTTAAGATTAAGAACTAGGCCAATGAATAGCAGAAAGAAAATGGAAACTGAAGACTGAAAAGTCACTGGGTTTATTTTATTTTTACCAGGTTTGCTAGACACACACAGATACTTCAGTGAGTTTGGTATTACATCTTCAGACCTACTGAGGCAACTGTCTATGTTATCAGATGGAAAAGGACTAGCCCATTTTGAACTGATAACACAAGCTTAGTACAGACGGTGTATATTCAAGGTAGCCCATCTGACCAAGTTAAAAAAACAAATTATTTTTGTTAATTACTAGGCCAGAGAATTATTTTTTGTACTGATTTTTGTCCAGTGAGAGGCATTGGATCAGTTTTACATGCAGCTTGTTACTGTTGTAACCGTTTTTAGAAACATGCACACATTGATCTTCCAGAACAAGCTTTTTCAAGTCTCTCAGGATCATGTTGAGAGAATAAAATTATGATCACGCAGCACAGAAAATAGGCTACTTTAAATCAGAAACACATCAGAGAAGTAAAAAGATGTAAACATATTCTGCCTAATTACTTAAAAGGAAGAACCTACTGCACAGATTTTAAGCTTGTGGCCTCCAGAAGGTCTGCTCTATATTCATATAGTTTAGAAGAACAAATGACATTCCCACAAGTTCAGGAAAAGCAGGTACGAAACCAACTTGGTGCCAACTGTGTTAAGGTTTTAAAATAAGAAAATGCTGAGACATGCAGTTTTGGTTTCAGAGGCTGAACTTTTTACCAGTCAATCTCCTTCAGACAGAAACTTGCTGTACTTTAAAAAATACAACACAGGCAAAAGGCATATTTATTATTTATTGCAATAAAAAAACATGCACAAGAATAAAGAGCAGCCTTTTTTTCCTTAAGCATCCTAGAAAGGAATTTAAAAGGACACCTGTCAGTTAATATAGGCCCAATATTTAGATTAATAAAAACAGGCATACTTTTTCATTATTTTAATTTCCACGGTGTGACACAAGTGTCTGAAAGAACACCCCAGAAACTACATATTCACCAATGTCATGTAATTATATGTTCTGTACAAAGTATGCCTTGTGTGGTATAATTTTAAAAGTCCTTATCTACTGAATATTAATATCTTGTTGGATTGTATGTTCTACTGTTGTATGTGAAATTATGAAACATTATTGAACATGGTATTAGAACATGTTACAAGATGGGAAACTCCCACAAAAAGCCTTTCAAGCACAACAACAATGGAGTGGCAAGACAGTGTTAATGGCCATCACTCACCCATTCAAGAATAGATTCCACCAACAGGGATTATTTACAGAGGAGACTTCATTCACCAAGAAAGCCCCCACAAAATAAAGTGGTGACTGACGAATGACGACTACACAAGCACCACTAGTCCAGCAAGCTGGAAAAGACTCTGAAAAAGGGGAGTGACATAATGACTTGTTCTCACTCCCCCCCACTCAACATCTGAAAACCTGGAAGACAAAGACTTAAAACTGGGGGAAGGGATCCCCAGGCTGTAATAGAATTTTCCAGCCAGTGTGTGGAAGATCTATAGCCTGCTTGAACTGTGTAACAGGGTGAGACACTGCTTGATTCAGACCCAATCTAGTTAATAGAACTCAGATTGCTATTTTACCCTTATTTCTTAGGTAACCTACTTTGATCTGTACACTTATTACTTATAATCACTTAAAATCTATCTTTCTGTAGTTAATAAATCTGTTAACAGTGTGTTTGCTTGAAGTGTTTGGAAAATCTTAGCTCAATTTAACAAAAGCTGGTGCATGTCTCTTCCACTTTGAGGGAAGAGCAGACTAGGCAATAAACTTCACTGGTCAAGCTTTTGACCAGGCAGGGCAAGACAATACAGCCCTCAGGTCCTGGGCTGGAACTCCTCATTGTTGGTTCATGAGTGGCTGGGGAAAGCATTCATTTGAACCAAGCTGGGTGTGGTCCCTGTTTGTGGATGGCTGTTTAAGTGCAGCACCTGCCAGAGGTTTGTGGCTTGTCACAGCCTGGGCTCCCTTTCACATTGTGACGCTGTGACAAGCCACAAACCTCTGGCAGGTGCTGCACTTAAACAGTTCCAGGGGTAGGCTGGGGGGGTGGGGGGGAGGAGTCCTGTCACCCATGGTAACATGTTTTTTGCTAATAAACATTCCCCTACAGTGTATGCACTGCAAATATGCTCTGGATCAGCGTGAAGAAAAAAAATTTATTAAAAACTGACAATGAACAAAAGTGAAAGTGACAAGTCTAGTCTCAGTTTTCAGTGTGAAATGCCACAATGAAAGTTAAATTTGCAAACTTATTGCACTTTTAATCACTTCACACAAATAAGAAAGCTTGATTTTTATAGCTAGGATTTTTAACCCTCTTACTAAGCAGTTCTCCATACTGTCTTTGCTACAGACTCTACTCAACAGATAATCACAGAAAGGGATCTCGAGAGGGTATCTAGTACAGCCCCCAGTGCTGAGATAGGACCAAATATACCTAGAACATCCCTGACACATGCTTGTCCAACCTGTTCTAAAAAAAACCTCTCATGATGGGGATTCCACAACCTCCACTGGTAACCTGCTGCAGCATTTAACAATCCGTACAATTAGAAAGATTTTCCTAATATTTAACCTAAATGTCCCTTGCTGCAAATTAAGACCATTCCTTCTTGCCCTACCTTCAGTGGACATGGAGAACAATTGATTACTGTCCTCTTTATAAGAGCCCTTAACATATTTGAAAATGTATCAGGTCCTTCCTCAGACTTCTTTTCTCAAGAGGAAACAAGCCCAGGTTTTTGTTGTTTTTTTTTAACCTTTCCACCTAGGTCAGGTTTTCTAAACCTTTTATCATTTTTGTTGCTCTCCTCCAGACTCTCTCCCATTTGTCCACATTTTTCCTAAAGTGGGGTGCCCAAAACTGGACACAATACTCCCCAGCTGAGGCCTTACCAGAGCAGAGTAGAGCAGAACAATTACCTCCCATATCTTACATACAACACTCCTGTTAAATATACCCCAGAACATCAACCTTTTTTGCCATTGCATAACATTGTTACTCATATTTAATTTATGATCCACTATGATCCTTCCTAGTATAGTACTTTACATTTGTCTTTACTGAATTTAATCTTAGTGATTTCAGACCAATTTGTCAAGATCATTCTTAAATGTAAATCTTTGTCCTACAAAATACTTGCAACCACTCCAAACTTGATGTCATCCACAAATTTTATAAGCATACTCTGAAAACTACTAGACCTTGGAAGATACCTTCATCCTCCCAGTTTGACAGAGAACCACTGATAACTACTCTGAGTACAGTTTTTCAACCAGTTGTGTACTCACCTAATAATAAATTCATCTAGACTACATTTCTCTAGTTTGCTCATGAGAACATCTGGGACTGTGAGACTATCAAAATTAATAAAATGAAGATACATACGTTTACTACTTCCCCCCCATCCACTAGGCCAGTAACCCTATCAAAGAAGGAAATTAGGCTGGTTTGGTATGATTTGTTCTTGACAAATCCATATTACCTATTCATTATCACCACCTTACCCAGTAGGTGCTTGCAAATTGATTGTTCAATAATTTGTTCCAGTATCTTTCGAGATCTCACCATATATATTGTAAGTGCATGTTGTAACACTATCAAGCAGTAATCGCAAAAAAGAAATATCCGTCAGCACTATAATACTCCTTAGGGATAAATTAAGCTTATTCAAGAATTTCAGTCTTGAGAATAAGAGATAAAGATGCTGAAGACGGAGCTAAAAAGTTTTCCTTCCTTGACTACTTTCCAAATCAAAGATTATGCCCTCTGCTTATTAAGCAGAGATTAAAGTCTGAGCAGCAGAGCCACTCCAGCAGGAAATATGTTAACTCAAAAGTGCTTTTGCCATCTACTAATCAGCCAATAGCACAAATCTGCTCCAAAACCTCAATAAGTTGCCCGGTGGACAAGCAGCTGTCATTACACCAACTTGCACTGTTCGTACATTGTAAACATATCACCATGTCCAGCGCACATAGCTGGAAGGAGTGTCATACAGTTGATCACAGCATCTCGGCTGGATAAGTATGCAGCCTACAGACATGAGGTTGAAAATCTCAGGGTGGTGGTTTCTATGGAGGGCTACGCACCACAACTATCGCACCACTATCGCCAGAAGATTAGTCCCTGACACATTCAGGGATAAGTACAAGTCATCTCTTTAAATCAGGTTGTTCTCCTATAAAGGAGTAACACAATGGCCCAGCAAGGATTCTCCTAGAAAACAGCCAGTAAAATTAATCCTGCATGAGAAGGCAGTTTAAAATAGAAAGGGAGAGACAGAGTCCAGCCATTGTTCAGACATTAACCGACCCCTAATTTTGTATCTGGTGCCTAGATTAGAAATGCAGACAGAAATGCTGCATGGGATGCCTTTCAACATTGTTATTACTCGATTACATAAAGTGAGGGTGCCATGCTGATCACAAGTGGCCTACTTGATCTGTTGAAAGGGAAACTTTATTCCTGGTCTCATCTTTTCTTTATTTAATGAAAGCAGCAAGAAACCATTTTTTATTGCATTAAGCTGACTGCAAGAAAGTTTATATTTCTATTAATGTGCAAAGATAGAGAAGCTCACGTGGTCTTGAAAACAGAAGACTTAACAAGGAGGAAGTGAAATGTACTGTTTTAAGCAATCCCTGCAGCTTTCAAGGATTATTTTAGTCAATTTTAACCTTGAGTATTTTTTCCCCCCAAAATGCACTTATCAGCCAATGATCCAGACGCCATAAGAAGAGAGAATTTATCATGGATATTTAGGAGTCACAGATAGCCTTTCATTAAATTAGCTCATTTATGTGACTGTGCAGTCTATTTGTTAGACGGACCTAGAATTACCACACAATGCAATGAATTGTATCTGGCTGAAGACGGCACACACAAAGCCATTCCTTTTGTCAGTAAGGTACTCTAGCTTTCTATTAGTGATTATTGAATGCCTAGTTATGAAACATTTACAGACACTAATTAGCTATCCTACTGCTCTTAAGCCTCACTACTGTATCTGTGTCTAGGATAACACCAGCAAACTTTTATTAAAATTGTAAGGCATTGGGTGAATGTGTCAGACTAATTCTTTGAACACAGTTCAACTTGAGATGGACACCATCAATTTAAAAACTCCTAATTTATTTTTTCCCCAATATCTTTTCCTTATATCTCAGAAGCTTAGACAGAAATTTCACTTTCTAAATAAAAACTGAGCTCCACCAGTTTTTCCCCTTTTGCTTTTTAGTGCTAAAACTCTGAAAATGGTAGCAGTTTCTTATAACATACCCCTCTATGACAGGGCTCAACAAACCCCGGATGCCAAGGTCTCCATGACGCCTAGAAATTCTGTTCTGGTGCCTAGTTTTTTTCCCAGGGGACTGGCCATGCAGCTCCGGACATGGCACACCCTGCCCCCCTCACTGAGACCACATTTGGGAGGGGGGAGGGGCCGGGAGGGGAGAGCAGCCACTGAGCCTACATTATGGGAGAGGGTGGGGAGAAGGAGTGGGACCGGGAGGAGAGAGCAGCTGCCGCTGTAGTGCCAAAAACAGATTCTTTTTTATTCAGGCTGTACTGAGCGTGCTCACAGGAACGGAGCATGCTCACTAACATCTGCTGCAGCCACTGCCCTCACCCTGCCCTTGCTCGGAGTCAGATTCCATTACCCGCTCTTTAGAGGGGCTAAAAGGGGGCAAATTGGAGGTGGAGAAGGGCAGGATCTGATCAGGGGACAGAATTTTACTGGCCTCGGGGGGTTAAGCCGATGGGGGCAGGAGGAGAGGGGCTGAGGAGCACGATCAGGGAGGGGGGGTATGAGCCAGTGTTAACCCAGGGGTGAGGCGCTGCCAGCTCGTGGCAGAGGCAAAACTCCAGCCCAGGGAAGGCAGAGGGGTAACAGTGACCCCACTGGAATGAGCCACCTGTGACATGCCATGTTTGCAAAAATAGTGCAGGGCGGGGTGGGGGCTGAGGGGCTTTTTTGTTTCCCCTCTCTCAGGAGTCTGCAGAAACTGGCGATACTGAGGGGGTCACAGGTTTTGGCAGTGGGCATCCTGTGTGCCAGAAACAGAGACCAGACAGACAAAACACGGTTACTTACCAGTAACCGTTGTTCTTCGAGATGTGTTGCTCAGATCCATTCCAGTACAGGTGAGTGCACGGCACCGTGCAAGGGTTCCTGGAACTTTTTTCCCCCTTAGCAGACCCCGCAAGGTTGGCTCAGGCACCCCCTGGAGTACTGTGCTCATGCCGCGGCACATAAGGTACCGCCGACCCTACGGCCCCCCAGTGTCTTCTTTCTGCCGACTCCGACAGCGGGGACGGAGGGTGGGCGTGGGATGGATCTGAGCAACACATCTCGGAGAACAACAGTTACTGGTCAGTAAACATGTTTTCTCCTTCGAGTGGTTGCTCATATCCACTCCAGTATAGTAATTACAAAGCAATACCTTGGAGGCAGGTAGGAGTTACCGGTGAGGTACCCACAGCACAGCTCTGCCGAATCCCACCTCCTCTCGCCTGCTAAGCGATGGTGTAAAGCGATAGCATAAAGATGTGCACCGATGACAAGGTGGCAGCTTTACAGACGACCTGCAGGGGCTCTTTTTCCAGGAAGGCCGTCAACAAGGCCTGGGCTCTGGTCGAGTGCGCTGTGACGACTCCGGGGAGTGGTACGTCTGCCTGCTCGTAGCAGCACTTGATGCAGGAGGTGATCCACTTGGAGACGCGCTGGGTGGAGACGGGGGATCCTTTCATCCAGTCTGCCATGGTGAAAAAGAGCTGCATTGTCTTCAGAAGGGTCTTGTCCGGTCGATACAGTAAGCCAGGGCTCACCTCACATCCAGGGAATGCCACCTCCGCTCCCCCTCTGAACCATGTGGTTTTGGAAAAAACACAGGGAGGAAGATATCTTGGTTACAACGAAATTGCGAGACCACCTTGGGCAGGAACGCCGGGTGGGGTCTCAGCTGCACCTTGTCCTTAAAGAACATTGTGTAGGGGGTCTCCAAGGCCAGCGCTCTAATCTCGGAGAGCCTCCTAGCCGACATAATAGCCGCCAGGAAGGCTATCTTCCATGACAGGACCAGGAGTGGGCCCCCATCAGTCTGGAAAGGACCAGGTTCAGATCCCAGGGAGGCACTGGGTCATGGACCTGGGAGTATAGCCTCTCCACCCCCTTGAGGAACCTGATAGACATTGGGTGGGAGAACAGGGATCTCCTCTCTGGCAGCTGATGGAAGGCTGAGATAGCCGCCAGGTGGACCTTCAGAGAGGTTAGGGCCAGGCCTTGGAGTTTCAGCTGTAGCAGGTACTCCAGGATGGCCTATATAGGGGAGAGGCTCAGAAGCAACCCCCAAGACTCGGCCCAGCTGGTAAACCGTCTCCATTTGGCCTAGTACATGATCTGTGTGGAAGGTTTTCTGCTGCCCGGCAGAATTTGTTGAACCCACGCTGAGCAGGCTCTCTCCCCCTCCGTCAGCCACAAAGTCTCCAGGCCGTCAGGTGCAGGGAGTCCAGGTCCATGTACAGCAGTCGTCCGCAGCCCTGGGAAAGCAGATCATGCCGTCTCGGGATCTCCACTGGCTCAGCAATCGAGAGGTCCAGAAGCATGCTCTACCAGTGTTGCCTCGGCCACGCTGGGGCAGTCAGTCTCATGTCCGCTCTGTCCCTCTTGATTTTCAAGAAGACTTTGGGCAGGAGCGGAATGGGGGGAAACGCATACATGAGGGTGCCCATCCATTCGATGAGGAACGTGTCAGAAATGGAGCCCAGCTCGCGACCCCAGAGCGAGCAAAACCTCGGGCACTTCTTGTTCCAGGACGACACAAACAGGTTTAGTCAGGGAACACCCCACTTGCAGAAGATGGAAGCCGCTACCTCCGGATGCAGTGACCAGTCGTGACAGGGTAGAAACAACCTGCTGAGGTGGTCCGCCTCGTCATTCCTGACCCCAGGAGGTAAGAGGCAGATAAATGGAAGTCTTGCCTCACTGCAAAATCCCAAAGTCAAACTGCCTCTCAGCACAAACCCGAAGACTGTGCCTCCCCTTGTCTGTTGATATGGAACATGGCTGCGGTATTGTCCGTCAGCACTTGTACCATTCTGCTCATTAGGAACCAGAGGAACACTGAGTCAGTCTGACTGCCCTCAGTTCCCCCACATTGATATGGTGGTCTCCTCTGACCAGAGACCTTGGGTACTCAGGTTGAAGCCGACGTGGGCTCCCCAGCCCCCATCCGAGGTGTCGGTGATCAGGGTGACTGACGGGACCAGATCCCTGAAGAGGACTCCCTTCAACACCGCTCTGGGGTTCCACCACCAAACCAGAGAGCACAGAACCGCAGAGGACGGTGTGCTCCGCACTGAGGAAACGCTTGGTGCCGACATGGAGCGTAGAGGCTCAGAAGCAGGACGGAGTGCTTCCTCCATAAGAATGGCCTTCAGCCGCATGTTCCGCTCCTTTTGAGTCCGTGGCTTAAAAGCCTGACAGATTTTGCGCCTGTCCTTGTAGTGCTGTTCTCCCAGATGCTTTAGGCAACGGTCATGGAGGTCACTCACGGGCAAAGCCTTGTCACAGCCAGTGCAAGGCTTAAAGACTGGGGACCCAGGCATGGTCGGGTCCCTGTTGAGCCCAAAAGGGTTCCTATCTAATCCACTAACTAACTGTTAGCTGTTAACAATCACTAACTACAAAACTGCTAGGAATAATGACGGGGTAGGATACTTGCAAGGTTAATAGCAAGGTTGTTCCATTAACCGTCATGGGCAGAAAGAAGGAACTAAGGGGCCTTAGGGTCGGCGGTACCTTATGTGCCGTGGCATAAGTACGATACTCCAGTGGGTGCCTGAGACAACCCTACGGGGTCTGCTAAAGGGAAAAAAGTTCCAGGAACCTGTGCACGGTGGTGTGCACTCACCTATACTGGAATGGATCTGAGCAATCACTCGAAGAACTGTGGCAGTACTGCGGGGGGAGTAGAAGGGGGTCCATAGGTTTCGACACTGGGCATCTTATGTGCCAGAAACAGACACTGGTCACAAAATATGCCAGACAGAGGTTTTGGCACTACACCTGCACTCCGGCCAGGGCACCCCGCCGCTGGGCCCACCATGTCTGGCTCCTTATTTTTTGGGCTGGCTCCTAACTCCAAAACAAATTTCTCGAGCCCTGCTCTATGGACACCTACATCTACACACATACTTAGACTGCTATTTGCTAATTCACATGCACAACCTAGCCATGTTTCCATCTGGCTCTGGAAACGACATGCCCTTGTTTCCTTCCAGTCCTTAAAGGAGCAGGGTTGGATACAGATTAACTGTTGCTATCATGTGTCATTGAACATGTAATTATCATCAGATATTATGCCAGGGATAGGGAGTATTGCGAAAATATTCTGTGCATATGAAATTAGAAGCACGCTACTTACTGCTTTTATTAGCTCTGACATACTTTTACCCCAGCTCCTCCTAGCAACAACCTTTTCTCTTCCAACCCACAAGAGCTCCCATGAAACCCTCTCCCCATGCTAAGGAAATCATTTCCAACCCCAAAAGCCACCCTATGCAAGTCTAAATCAACACTAGCTTCCCCTGACCCCCAAATCACCTGTAAATCCAGATTTCACTGCTTTCCCTTATCTTCAGCACAACATAATCTAGAATCCTTCCTCTTCCTCTTGATCCCCTTTCTTCTATCACAGTACCTGAGCTCCCATGCCATCCTCCCTCCTAGCTAGGAAGCTCAGAGAAGCATGGTGCTCCCTGATCAGGTACAAAGCAGAGATGGCATTCTTGACACCACCAAAATCCACTTTGAAGGACCAGCACGAGTGCAAGTCAAACCCCTCCATCCCTTTATCATCTTTAATGAAATAGCCCAATGCTCCCCCGCAGGCCACGGTGCATCTTGGGGAGTCCACAGCTCTCCCCTCAGTTTTGACTTTCATGAGGGCCTGGCACTCCCCACCACTGCAGGTTATTCGGGGCTCACAGTCCAAATGTAGGATCTCTTGGGGGACAACTCACAGATCCGAGTACGCCCACATCCAAACCTGCCATGCAGGGTTATGCTCCTTGTTTAGATGACTTAACCCAAACGTTTACTGAAAATTAAATTACATCGTATATGGCTGGGCTTTTTAAACACCTTTTTTTTTAAAAAAAAAATATATATCTGAACAAAGCCTGCTATTCTCTGAACTACAGAAAAGCTGTGATGGCCAAAGAGCAGCACCACCATCTTACCTCTCCCACGGCCACGTTTCCCACGGTCTGAAGGCTTCTCCCCTTGACTGTTGTCCACTCCATTCTCTTCTGCTCGAACTGGGGAAAGAAGAAAGAAAATTGTAAGGGAAGGACGTTTCATCTTTTTATTTGTAGGAAGCTTTGAAAACAATGAAGAGTAACAAGAGTCTGTGTAGCTCTCAGTTTCTAATGAGCAGCGAAATGAGTTGCTGGACTTTCAGAGGCACTGAGCTGGTACAGCACTGAGTAGTGGAGGTGATGTGGGTGTTCCAGACTTCTCAAATCAGTGCACTTATGTAAGTGTCTAAACATGGATCTGGGTACCTAAATTTAAGTTTGTAAATCTTGGGCTGCAGCCCTGCATTGTAGAGTGGAGTGGAGAGGGGCAGGGGAGATTACCTTCCACCAGGAACCCTAGGAGTAATTCTGAATCAACCAGAACTCCTGGGGCTGCAACAGTAAACTCTTCCACTCTTTGGAAGAGCGAAGTGTGTGCATCTCACACAGTCCCTGGCCTACTTTGCTGACCAGTCTGAAGGAGGACAGGGTCATGGACCTCACCCCTCTGAGGCTATCCTTGAGCTGACCCTTCCCTACCCAGCCACATTCTGGCAGTCCCCTGCGAAAGAACCAGGAGGGACTAGCAGGGGCCTGGGGTTGGGAGGAAAGGGGTTAGAAGCCTCCTTCCCATTTTGTGCCTTTCCTCATCCCCCACCTCACACACAGTCCACCTGAATCTGGTCCTTTATATTTAACCTGCATGGGACAGAATGTGTTTTACAAGAGCTCTGCGATTACATTCATTGGAAAACCTCTGGCTAGATGTTTTGAAAAGTCAGCTGCAATCCAAAGGAGGGGCTCCCTGAAGGAAAATTATGACTCACCACATATAACATTTCTTATTGCTAAATGGAGACTGTATTCAGCACTGCAATGGGTACATAACCTAAAGGTGCAGCAAGCACATTTTGCAAGATTTAGAACCCATTTGAAAATGTTAAGTTCCAGATTTAGCACAGGGCCGAAAACATAAAGGCCAAGCTGCATCTGGCTCTGGCAAAACAAAATCTGGGCAACTTCTTTTTATTTTGGTGGGTTAGGGCTTGTCCACATGGTCAGTTAGTGCATGGCAAGAGGGTGTTAATCTACAACACTGTAGCCTTCCATATGCTAACAAATCAGGTGGACCCTGCTACTGCGCACTAAAAGCTCCCTGGCGCACAGCAGAAGGGTCCCCATGGTCAGTTAGTGCAAGGTACAATAGATCACTGTACATTCACACCTGGGCTTTCCATGCACTAAGTCTCTGTGTGGACAAGCCCCGATATTCCCTCATTTATTCTAAAAGCAACTTGTAAATTTCATTAATAGCCTTTTTACATCATCTTCCTGATCATTAAATGAAATAGCATCTAGATATTATTCTATTCTATATACAGTAGGTTCTTACATCATCCTGATCACTGCAGTATCTGAGGGTCTTCCAGTAGTGCATTAAGCAATATGACTAACATCTACCACATGAATTTCACTCTCTCTCATCAACTCTCCAGGGGGAGAATCATGTGTGCAGTGTACTATTTGTTATGGGCAGAGGGTTGGGTTTTACAAAAATATATATATATAGTAGCAAACGGCCAGCTTCTCCCTAGTGGGTCTCGCACTTTTGCCTCTCTTAGTGGGCCAGGACGTCGCCGGTTACCCCGTCTTCCCAGAGAGGGGGTAGGGACCCGGGGCCGCCCGCTCCTCTGGGTCCCAGACCAGGGGCCCTCTGAGTAGCAGCTATGTGCTGCTAGCACCTTACTTGCAGCTGCAGGCTTTTCCCCTGGGTTACCTTCTCCCTCTCCTCCTCCTCCCCCACCCCCGGTCTTTCTGGCTTCTTGAGCCCAGTACCTTCCCTCAGGACTCCACCTCTCTCCCACACACTGCTGCACTCCGTTCTGTTCTTCTCCATGACTCCACACACCACTGTACTCTGTTCTTCGCAATCTCCACACACTCCTCTGCTCACCACACACCTACTCCTTCAACTCCCACCCTGCCTCTCAGGAGTAGAGGGTTTTTATCAGGCACCTGGGTCGGGCCTTAATTGGTGTCGGCTGACCCTAATTACCCTTTGGCTAGTCTACATGGAATAAAGCCTGGATCATTCTATAGCTTATATACTGTCCTTCTAGAACTTTCCCAGTGCCCTCTGCCCTTGCTATACCTCAATATATACACACACATTTTTATATGGACTTGATATGTATGTCTTGTAATATGATTGGGGCACTTTAAGAAATGGCTTAAATAATGGGCAGTCAGTCAGTCTAATTCAGTACCATCTAACTTTGGAAATAGTGTTTGCAGCATACTAGCTCTCCTTTGTGCAAGGTGTTTCAATCACTGCCCTTGAATACACTTAATGTTTAGGTTCAAATGGACCCTTTCTATTTGTGTAGAAACTTATCTTTTGTGCATGTCTGCACTCAATTAATCCCCAGGATATAACAAGGCCTTTTCATTTTTCCTTAAGGGGAAAAACGTCTCATAAAACTCAGATCACCTTCAAGTTCTCCCACTCATACAACATGGAGTCAAAACTGGGCAATTTGCTTGTTTAAAGAAATGAACAGAAAATATATCAGTTCTATGGAAACTTATCTGCTCTAAAATGATCAATGCACAGTTCTTACAAATGATCTATTCCAAACTTAAGTGCCAAACAGTAACTCACAAAAGATCATGTGATCATAAAAAGGCAGAAGGGATTTAAAACAATTTCAAATTGTCTCTAAAAAGATAAATACAAATAAATCATCCTGGAACCAAGACATAACAGCATCATGTATGCCCATTGCCAAAAACACAAATGTAATAACTCAGTCAACACACTGAGGCTCTGCTAGGATTTTATTCCATTAGAGCCTCTTTTCTTTCATAACTCAACCAAGTGCAGCTGCAAGAAAGAGAAAGACTAAGGCGACTGGAGCTTTAGGAATGAAGGTCTCTGTGCTTACACTCTCTGGCACGGCTGCCTCCTCTTCCCCGTCTGTTGGAGCTTCCCCGTCCACGGCTCACTTCTCTGTCCCCTCGCTTTTCTCTGTTCTCTTTGTTTTCTGAACTTTCTTTTCCAATACTTTTCTTCTTTCCCCCTACAGTCTCCCATGAAGTCTATTTGGATGGAGAAGTATTAGACAGAACAGATAAAAAAACAGAGATAATCACAGTTAATTTTGCAAAACTTTTCAGCCCAAATCCCCACTTCGTAGATAAATGGATCTTATGTGTATAAAGCCATAGATGTATGTGATGCTTTACACATGCTCACCTAGGACAGAGAGCAAGGAGAACAACACTATGTGTGAGAGGGAAGAAGATCGTGCTTTTTGAGAATGGGTTTTCCCATGGAACACAGGCAGCATGCATTTAGTATTTTAAAACTTGCTGGCTACAACTAATCCAAGGTTACTTTAAAGAAGTCTAGGTAGACAGCACAGTAAAAAGTCTGCAAAGAGGTTGGCATTTATCCTCTGAACTGTTTTCAGAAGTCTGACTGGAAGCAAACAGGACTGAATCTTTTCATCTCTCAACAGGACAGAGGGGAATGCATATATGCAAGAGGCAGAAAGAGGTCAATGAGAGAAGATGAATTAGTAAATAAAACCAATGGACCTGACTTCCTTGGAATCTAAGCACTGATGATCAGAGTATCAGAGTAAGAGCTTGAGAAAACTGGACCAAAACAAGTCAGCCCACTTTGCTCAAGGGCTGCAGCACAACACCTGTAACACTGCTCTTTTCAGAAACTTCTGCAATACCCAAGCAAGACAAATAATCAAGGCTTGAAAGTCAGATCTCTGCTCTCATCTTAAATCCACAGTTAAAGTACATTCATGATTCACGTCAGGCCTTTAGGAATTACAAAACATTTATAGGAATTTTAAATGAAACATCTACAAAAATCTGCTCAGAATAGTATGGTAGTTGATAATAAATTATGTAATTGTATTAAATTAGCTACTGAGCACATAGTTAAAGTAGGAGAGAAAGATTAAAATTTATTTGCACAGTATCAATGTGCTAAGCACTTTATATACAGGTAATGAGAATGAAGTCCCTGCCTCAAAAAGCTTACACTACAGACAGACAGCATACAGACAGAGGGCAATTTAAACTTCCAACCACCATCTGGAATGCTGGAGAGAGCTGTGACCTCAAGAGATGAAATGGTACCAGTCATAATGAAGACAGCAGTTTGGCTGCCATTAACTCGAGGTCCTGCCCAGTCTCTCCTAAACTCCTCAGGCAGTTTCCACTTAACTCCAATCAAATTCCCCACTCCTGTAGTATGAGCAGTGACCAGCTAACCAATGGTGGCTAAACAAAGCAAAGGGCCCAAAAGTTATGAAGGTAGCAACACAAACTGAATATTAAGTAACTTAACATTTTAAAAGTAAAAAATTAGAAATACCAAGGATGTAGTCTGCTTCGACTTCTCCATTGGAAAGACTTGGTACTAAAGGAAGAGTTACTCTGGTGGGTCCCTTTCATGGATACTTGATATTTTTTGGAGGGAGTGATTGTTACAATCCTAATTCAATTTCTTCTCAGGTACGAGAGGCTGAAGTGCCATAGGTTTAGAGCTTCTCCTAAGCTGACAAGAGCCAGGACTAAGAGTTGCTCATCAGACAAATGACAAAGTATGCAAATGACATTAATGTAATAGAAGGCTTGATTCTCCTCCAGCACAGGACATTTACCATCAGGTTCCAAGCACTAAGATGGAAGCAGCCTATTTATATGCTGAAATCCTAAGAGCATTTGAGACATCTGTGAAAGGAAAGTAAATCCTGCAGGGTAGATAACCTACAAATCAACCTAAATGGGATGGTCTCAAAAGGTGTTCTCAGTAGCTCGCTCAGGCATAAGCTAAGTGCAAAGATCAAAAGAAGCTGGGCAGTGGCAAATTCACACAGGACCTTTTAAAGGCTTCTATCCTATTTTCTAATGAGTCCATGGAATTGAGTGCCCCCCCAATATGAGAAGAGATGTTTTGCTGAAAACAGAGGCTACTACAGCATCTACTTCAGAAACAGAGGATCACTGTTCCTCCTTAGAGAGAATTTACCTGAACTGGTGGGAAAGAACTGTTACTTACCTTGTAACTGCTGTTCTTGGAGATGTGTTGCTCATGTCCACTCAGAAATTAGCTGTGTGCGCACCGCATGCACTGGTGCCAGAAACTCTTCCCCTACTGGTATCCGTAGGGCCGATTCTAGCACCCTCTGCAGCGGCACGCGTATGCGTTCGTATATAGGGCACTGCTGGACGCCCCTCCCCAGTTCCTTCTTTCCAGAACTCCGACAGCGGGGAAGGAGGGTGGGTTGTGGAATGGACATGAGCAACACATCTCCAAGAACAACAGTTACAAGGTAAGTTACCGTACTTTCTTCTTCAAGTGCTTGCTCACATCCATTCAGAAATTAGGTGACTTACCAGCAGTGCCTCCAGAGGCAGGCAGGAATTCATAGACATGATTGCAGCACCACTCTGCCAAATCCAGCATCATCCCACGCTTGCTGCGTGATGGCATAGTGAGACGTAAACATATGTATTGAGGACCACGTAGCAGCTCTACATATGTCCTGAATGGGTACGTGCACCAGAAAGGCTGCTGAAGACGCCTGCACCCTTATGGAATGGGCGGACAGGGAAACCAGGGGCATGACCCCCCACTTACTTGAAGCAGGTCCGAATACAGGCCGTGATTCGCTGGGACGACACTGGACGTCCCTTCATCCGGTCAGCAACCACAACGAAGAGCTGAGTAGAGCAGCGGAAGGGTCTGGTCCTGTCAATGTAGAAAGTCAATGCTCGTCTCTTATCGAGAGTGGAGATGGCTCTCCTCGTTGGATCTATGAGGCTTTGGATAGAACACTGGCAGGAATATGTCCTGGTTAACATGGAAGTGGGAAACAATCTTTGGCAGAAAAGCTGGGTGAGGACAAAGCTGAACCTTTATCCTTGAAGAAAACTATGTATGGCGGCTCTGTGGTCAGGGCTTTTAACTCAGAGATCCTCCAGGCCAAGGTGATTGCCATCAGAGATGCCACCTTCTAGGGCAGATGCATGAGGGAACAGGAAGCCAACGGCTCAAATGGCAGTGCCATGATTCTTGAGAGGACGAGGTTTATATCCCACTGATGGACCAGGTCTTGTATCCGCAGAAAAAGCTCTCCAGGCCCTCGAGGAATCTGGATGCCATTTCATGGGGAAAACCGATCTGCCTTGGATCAGAGGGTGAAAAGCCAAGATCGCCACCATGTGCACTTTGATAGACGAGAAGGCCAGGCCTTCCTGTTTCAAATGAAGCACATAGTCCAGGATCATCTGAATAGGAGACTTAGTTGGTGAGACATCTGACCCATCACCCAGCAGATGAAGCCTTTACATTTGGCTAAGAAAGATGCCCTTGTAGAAGGCTTCCTGCTCTCCAACAGGATCCTCTGAACTTGGGCTGAGCAGTGGCACTCGTCCCTGCTCAACAATGGAGCATCCAAGCCATCATGCGCAGAGTGGCCAGATCCGGATGAAGCAACCAGCCCCTGTCTGGAGGAAGAAGGTCTGGCCTCAACAGGAGCGACCATGGCCGGGCCATCAAGCACTAACAGCATCCCAAACCATTCCAGGGCTACCAGGATGACCGGTGCTCTGTCCCTCTTGATCTTCATGAGGACTCTGTGTATGAGAGATATCAGGGGGAAAAGTACAAGAGACCTTTCGTCCGTGACAGGAGAAAGGCGTCCAAAAGGGAGGCATCCTCCAACACCAAGAGGGAGCAGTATTGGCCACACCTCTTGTAGTATTGACCACACCTGGTAGCAAAGAAATTTACTTGGAGAGCTCCCCACCTTTGAAAAATGCTGTCGGCTACCTCCTGGTGAAGAGACCACTTGTGGTGAAAGCAAAAGGTTCTGCTCAGATGTTTTTTAAACCCAGTAGATGCACTTCTTCCAGATGGATGTTGTGGTTCATGCAGAACTCCCACAGATGCAAGGCTTCGCAACAAAGTGCTTCAGACATGGCTCCCCCTTGCCTGTTGATGTAATACATGGTAGCTGTGCTGTCCGTCAGGACTCTTACCACTGTGTTGGGAGTGGTGTGGTAGGAATACCTTACAAGCCAGGAGAATTGCCCTGAGCTCGACATTGATATGGAAAGACAACTCTTCCCTGGACCAAAGACCTTGAGTCCCTAGGGCACCTCAGCCCACATCCGAAGCATCTGATACCAGCAACAGCGTCGGTCTGGGGGCCACAAAGGTACCCCTGCCATTACATGCCAAGAACCCATCCACCACAACAGGGAGGTAAGTACATGGGGGGCGACTGTGAGTATTATGTCCAAGGAGTATCTGGCCAGGGAGTAAACCAGGGCAAGCCACAACTGGAGTGGCCGAAGTCACATCCTGGCATGCCGGACCACGTACACACACACTGCCATGTGCCCCAGGAGACTGAGACACTCTTTTGCCATGGTGAGAGGGTAGGCTGTCAGGCGGACTATGAACCCTGATGTTGCTAAGAATCTGTCTTTGGGCAACTGTGCTTTGGCTTGTGTAGAGCCCAGGACTTCCCCTATTAACTCTTCTCAGTATCGATTTTTGCACGTTTATTAACAGGCCCAGTGACCAGCAGGTGTCCCTCACAATCTCGATGTTGTGTTGAACCTGCCTCCACAACCGATCCCAGATCAGCCAGTCGTCCAGGTAAGGAAAAACCTGCACTCCTCTGCATCTGAGGTGGGCTACCACTACCACCAGGCATTTGGTGAATGCGCGTGGTGCAGCGTAGAGGCCAAAGGGGAGGACCGCAAATTGGTAGTGTTGGGAGCCCACAGCAAATCGTAGGAATCGCCTGTGGCCCTGGAAGATTGCCATATGAAAATAGGCGTCCTTTAAATTGAGAGCAGCGTACCAGTCACCCAGATCCAGGGAGAGGATGACAGCTGCCAAAGTGACCTTATAAAATTTTAGCTTTTTGAGGAATCTGTTCAAAGAATGTAGGTCTGGAATGGGCCTTAGCCCTCCTTTGGTTTTTGAGATCAGAAAGTAGCAGGAGTAGAAACCCTTTCCCCTCAATGCTTGAGGGACCTCTTCCACTGTGTCCACATGCAGTCGGGACCACACCTCCTGAACGAGGAGTTGCTCTTGAGTTGCTCCCTGAAGAGGGACAGGAAGGGATGGTGGGAAGGCGGGAGCAAAAGAAACTGGAGGGTATAGCCAACAGCCAAGGTGCTTAGAACCCAGTGGTCTGTCATTATGGCCCTCCAAGTTGGGAAGAAAGATGCTCAGCAGGAAGAAAATAATCAGGAATTTGAATCCTGAATAAAGTCTGGTAGGTCGCTCCCGGGCACACCTTCAAAAGCCTAGCTTTTCCCCTGAGGGATGGTAGCTCGGCCCTGATCTCAAGGCAGACGCTGCAGAATTGCTCCAACGGTGTTTACGGTTCTTGTGCCTCCTCCTGTAGGGCTCAATCCGGACCTGACTCCTGAAGCGCTGCTATTGAGAGGGCCTGAAGTGCCTCCTGGACAAAGACAGGGTATAGAGGCCCACTGATCTCAAGGTAGACTGAGTCTTTCAGCCTATTCAGCCTGGCATCAGTCTGGTCCGCGAAGAGCTCGGAACCTCAAACAGAAGGTCCTGGATGGACTGCTGGACCTTCGGCGAAAAACCGGATGGTTGGAGCCAAGACGCCCTCCTCATCGACGCTGCAGAAGCCACTGTCCACTTCACTGAGTCCACCACATCTGATGCTTCCTGTAGGGAGGACTCTGGCCACTACTGTCTCCTCCTCCAGGACTGCCTCAAATTCCTGCTCGGAGGACTGTGGGAGGGAGCCAGCGAACTTTTCCAGCGACTGCTAGATATTATAAGGGTAACGTCCCAAAAGTGCCTGCTGATTGGACACCCTCAGCGGCAGGCTCACTATTGAGTACACCTTGCAACCAAATAAATCTAATTTCTTGGCCTCTTTATTCTTGGGTGTTTAACTCATTTGTCTGACCCAATATCTACTTCTGGTGCCACAGCCAGGCCCTTAGAAGACTGTGGTACTGAGGCGCTCACAGATGATTGAGCGTATGGCATCGTGGCCTGAGAGAATCCCCACAGATTCCAAAATTGCCAGGGATCTGGACATTGTCCTTGCAGCCACGCTCCCATCTTTGGTAGCATGGGATGCTTGGGACTTGTCCTTTTAAGGGGATGACTACTTCCTCTCTAACATCCGAGGAGCTAAATGCTGGTGACCACAGGGGCGCCGACGCCGCATGCTTCTCCTTGTTGCTTCTCAAGCATCAAGGCTCCGGCGACACGGAGTGGTGCCGAGAACCCGAGCATAGTCGATGTCTTGACCACAGCTTCTCCTCAGGCTTCTTATAGGGACTTTTCAAGATGCTGGGGCTCCGGAGATGCTCCATGAGAGTTTTCAAACTGGTGCCAGTGGTTTGGGGAGTGCCGGTGTTCCAGAGTTCAACGTCAGCATTCTTCAGACTAGTACCAATGCGCCGGTGACCGGCATCTGGCACCCGGAGACCAAAGACTCAACCCGAACTTATGCTGATGCGGTACCAGGGAGCAGTGCTAGGACTCCGGTGACTGCTGTGAAACCACCGAGAAAGGGAAGGGCTGTGATGGAACCGGGGCTAGTTTCCCCTTCAACTGGCCCTCAGCCTGAGCATCTGAACTTCAGTGCGCTGCCCTACAATGTAGCCTGCCCGCAGTGTAGGTGGCACAGGCAACGTTAACAGGTTCTTCATTGCCTTGAATGTCTCAGGTGTAGAAGGGACAAGTAAATGGCATGTGCCTCTGCCACTCCCCAGAGATGGCAGTGGCACTGGAGTCGTGTGCGACGCTCTTGTGGGCGGAGGTGTTCTCAGAGACGAACTGGCTTTCCCTATGGTGCCCGAGACTTTCTCAGCTGACTTCGGGTCTCTCAGCATGCACCTCCCTCTTCTTTGGTGCCGGCAATGCCGATCGGTGCTGTACGGGCACTGAGGCCAGGGAAACACTTCTGGTCGATGCCGCCATACTGGGTGCTGAGTTTGATCATGGCTCCGACAACAATCTGACCGTTGATTCCATGAGACGGGCCACGAAGGGTGAAATTCTCTGCAGACCTGACACTTTTCGCAAAGGTGAGTTTCCCCCAGGCACCAAGAGGAGTCTGGATTTCCTTAGGGATTTCTTCTAAGGCATCCCTATCAACAGGTTCTGAGCCGATCTCTGCAGCAACTCCTGCTGGGCCCTGTTGTCCATGGGGGATGAGGATGAGTATGCCTTAGGCAGTGTCTGATTCTCCCGATCCTTGGGATCGTGGGAATCTCCCTGTATAGGGATGTCGTATTCAGTGCCGGGGTAATTCCCAGAGCCAATCCCTACTTCACTCTCCAACTACGCCTCACTGCTGAATCTCGGTGCCCGTTTTGGTGCCGCATGGTGACCGTTGGTCTCCGGACGCTGGAAGAACCTGTCCTTCAAAGGCTAGGGACTGGAGATCTCTCAAGAAGGTCCCTTGGGCTTGGTGATATGCCCACGGTCTCCAAAGGGCCATTGCACAGGCATCTGCCACTGGGCTGGCCATGGTCCCATAAAAAGGACTTGTCTCATGTCCTGTCCATGCTGGTGCCTTTTCAACTGGTGCCGGCTGCACCAGGAGATGTATGAATCAGCCTCTGAGTCTGAAGATCGAGTTCGACCATGGGGACCATAGAGGTGCCGGGCTGGACAATGCCTGTGAGCAGTGCCATGGAGAAAGTGAACAGTGCCACATCATAGCTGGTTTGCCTCGAGATGGCACCATGTCACTGCGTTGCCAGAGATCTTACCACTGGTGCTCTTTCCAGCCTGGTGGGAGAGTGCTGTACCATCATGGCTATCCTGCCTCCTTCAGAAGGTACTTCAACCCTCCTCTCCCTCTTGATCCTCGAGCAGAAACCTTTGCAAATTCTGCACTGGTCTGTGTGGTACATTTGCCCAAACACTTCAAACAGGACACTTGGGGGTCACTCTTAGGCACAGATTTATGGTAGGACCCCCACGGCTTAAACCCCTGTGATCAAGGTATGCCCTAACTCCCTGGGAAGGGGGAGAAAAGGGGGGGGCCCGAGATTCCCCAACTGAAACTTAACCAGCAACTAAAAACTGATTACTAAACTAATCTAACTATTTACAGATATCTACAACCAAGACACTAGGGGGATGCTTGCTGAAGCAAAAGAGAAAAGTAGCTCCAATGACCATCACAAGCAGTAAGAAGGAACTGAAGAGGCAACGACGGGTCAGCAGGGTCCTTTATACAACACCATAGCGGTGCGACTCCAGGGGGCATCTAAGCCAACCCAATGGTACCGCTAGGAGAAAAACCTTCCAACGCGGCACGCACACCTACTTGGAATCGACATGAGCAAGTACTCTAAGAACAATAACTGGCTTATAGCAACATCTAACCAGGACATGTCTTTGCACTGACTAATTACAGGAGAGATACGGGAAGAAAAGAAATGAAGTCCATTGCTCCCTTCCTAGTTAGGATGAGCTGAGCAAACAGACTGGATCCCATCTTACCAATTTAAAAGACTCTGCAGGAACAATTTCCCTCACATTAGGACTCTTGTCCAGTACTTCTTGGGGCAAGACGTTTGTGCTACTCCATATATTAAACACATATTTGGAGATATTTTCTGCCCTTATTTTCAAGGGTTCCTCACTAATGAGGATATTAATGAAGCTAGTAGCTATTTGCCATGTCCTATTGTTCCATTATTAGAGTTTGAATTGTAACTCCTCACGGCACAGACTTCGCCTTAATTTTACACTTGCTAAGTGTAGTGCGCACCTATGGCGCTATTCAATGTATCTACAAATGGCTGATTCTCCTATTACAGTAGTGAAAATTAGCTATTCATGACAAACCCACAAGGCTGCTCACTCTGGACCATCCCAAACTGCCTGAGATACCAGACTGATGATAGACATGACAGCACATAAGACTGCATTTGTCACAAAGTATCAGATCTAGAGGTTGAGCTAAAGTGGTTTTGAATCTAACATAGGAACTCAGCAGTAAAGTGACATGATAACAGTAATGTTTTCAAAGCTTAGCTGGAGGTTTGGGTGTTTTGTTGTGTGTGCATGAGTTTTGTTTTTTTAAACTTTGTTAAGGCAAAGTTACAATAAATTATTAACATGCTACATCATATGTTACTTATTCGGGATCAGGTTAATATTTGAAGAACCCGGCTACAGATTCTGGCTTGCTGGCTAGGGAACCCTACTCCTCTGAGCATGCAAAAAAGGGTGAACAAATTTCTCAAAACCTGTGCTCTCTTTAGCACTTCTCTTGTGTATGTACTTGGCATGAAAGACTTTTCCACTACAAGGACAGTCCATATTTTACTCTACCAATAGGTGAGTGAGAAGTCTCCCCAGCCTTCTTTTCTTTTTGGGGAGATCTGGAAGGAGATAGAGGAACTGGAGGCTCCTGAGGCTGAGCGCTTGATTGTTCCGCACAATCCACTCCCAGTGAAAAAGGGACCGTCACAAAAATAAGCAGTTTTATTCACAAGTGGATCCTTACCGTGTCTGAGCTTCCTTCCAGCAGTATGTTGATTGCTCTGTTCACATCCCCATTACAATCGTGTAGCGCCACTATGCATTCATCCTGATTCTTCCCTGTCACCTCCATAAGCTGGTAAAAAAAAAGTCACAAACGTGTTAGATGTCAAATATAGCATTCTTAGAAGGAACGAGGCAAGAATTCGTGCCACTGCAGACTCTCCCAAGAACACTGCTGCTGTACCAAAGATGAACTGAGATTATGTGTGTGACGCTATCTGGATTAGGGGGGCCATTTATGATATTTCAAAATTACAGTAATTCATATGCGATATGCCATGTCAGGTACCTTTAGAAAGGTTATAATTTGCTACGGATGATGATATTGTTTGCGTATGTGTGTCATATTTGTGTTTGAAGTTATGGGTATATTAGATGTATCTGTATTTCAAATTTCTGGGCAACTCCCCAGACAGGAGGGCAGCAGCAATAGCCTGCTTAATGGCCCATTAAGGAAACTCACAGGTAAAATGGGCCTAGGAGGAGAAGCCAGGGCTACATCTGACAAATCACCAGGATTTACTCACGTGACCCTGGACTCCATCTTATTTCTGTAAATTTCCACAGCAGCAGGGTAAAGGCCAAGGGACATAAAAGGCAGCTGCACCACACCCAAATCATCTTCAGTGAGTCTTTAGTCTTCAGCCTTCACCTACTGCTGGATCAATTCTTCTACAACTGAAGCTGTGAAACAAAGGACTGAGACCAAACCAGGTACTAGATGTACACCAGAGGGACTATATAAGCCTGCAAACTCCACAGTTCTACTGGAAACCTAATGAATTTCAAATCATTTGCAAATGTCTGATTGCTTTAATCATGTAACATCTCTCTTATAGTTCGTTTCTTTCCTTTTATAATAAACCTTTAGTTTTAGTTACTAAAGGATTGGCTGGCAGCGTAATAATTTGGGTAAGATCCAAACTTATATTGACCTGGTAAAGTGGCTGACCCTTTGGGGTCAGGAAAACCTTTTTGGTAAAGAGCACAGTGTTTTAAATAACTTCTCTCTTTACTGGACCTAGTGGCTGATTGGGAGCCAGAGACTGAAATGAAATAAAGGGGACTGTGTATATTTTGTTTTAGCTTCTAGATAGCAAGTGTGGGGAACCAGAGGCATTGTTTGTGGCTGGTTGGGAAACCTGACTAGAGTTGCAGTTGCCACCGGGTGTCATTTTCTTATTTTATAATATTACATAATACATGCCCCTTATTTTGGAACATAATGGCCACAGACCATAATGGTGATGCCATAAGTCTATTTCCTATTTTATTTCCACATAACTCAGCTTTCCCAAGGGAACTCCATCCTATACTTGTTTTCTCAAAAAACAGACATGCCAGTGAATTTTATGAGGCTTACGACAAAATCAAATGCACTCTAAGGCCCCATCTCCACTTACCTTGGAGATTCAGTGGCCATTGACCCGAGTTACGCAAACTACACAAAAACTTGCATAACTCCCGGTCGACTTCTATGCTTCTATTCCTGCACCACATCTTCAATGTGCTGACAGGAACTGTGTTCCGTCAACGCAGCGCCATGCCGCTTGAGGAGGTGGTCTTAATACGTCGATTTCTGGATCAACTAAGTGGGCCTTCACTGACCACTCAGTCAATCCAGATAAGTCTATCTGACAGCGGCGAATTTGCCGCCATCAGTGAAGACATAGCCTAAGTGCAGTCAGTCTTAGCTTTTTTGGTAATCTGCAATTGGATCTGCATCCTTGCTGAAAAAATTGTAAATGATTAACTGAATAACAGAGTGTGAGAAGAACTACTATTCAAAATCATTTTTGAATTTTGTTTCAGGATTCCATTTAAGCATAAGAGACTTTGACTGTGACTGCAGCAACTTCAGAGTCATCCATTGGTACTTTTAGCAGCAATTCCACACCTAAACTTATCTCAGGCAATCAAGTATCAGTAGCAAGCAAAAGATTTCAATCATCCAGTAAAACTACCACCATGGATGGGTTTGTAGTAAGGACCAGCAAAAACCAACAAGACACCATAGATGAAAAGATTGCTCGGTTAATTTATGCCACAAATTCTCCTTTTTGCATTGTTAACAATAAACACTTCATTGACATGGTTGAGTCCTTACGACCAGGCTACACTCCACCTGGTAGAGCAGATATTGGTGGAAGGTTGCTAGGTACAGTGTATGAAAAGAAACTTGATCAGTATGCAAGAAATACTGAGGGAAAATTTGCCAGTTTAAGCCTCAATCAGTGGAGCAATGTACACAATGATCCAGTAATATGTACCTATGTGACAACAGAAGATGGGGTTGCATTTCAGAAACAATAGATACATCGGGAAATGCCCACACAACAGAATATTTAAAAAGTGTCAGTGAAAGCTGTAATAAACTGTGAACAAAATTTCAACTGTCACGTGCGCAGTTTTGTCACAGACAATGCTGTAAACGTGGCAAAGATGAGAAGATACTCAAAAGAAATGGAAGGATGCTCCTTAATAACATATGGCTGCAGTGCCCATTTAATGTATCTTTTAGCCAAAGACTTAAGTACGTCTTCTCCAGGAAGAAAAGAAAATGTTGAAGTCGCAAAATACTTCCCTAACAACCATTTTGCTTCAGCTTCACTGAAGAGAGCAGGAAGATCCCAAACTAATTCTCCCTCAAGGTGTTCGATGGAATTCTGTGGTTGATTGTTTTGAACATTTTATTAAGAACTAGCCTATTCTGATAAAACTTTGTGACAAAAACAGCAATAAAATAAATGGAAGTATCTCATCCAAAGTATCTAACATTGGATTAAAAAGGAATTTAGAGGATATGTGCAGTATACTGAAGCCCATATTCATAGCCTTAAACAAACTTCAGAGAAATTGTTGTTGCATTGCTGATGCTGTCGAAATTTGGAAGGCACTTCAAGAGACATTGAAAAAGAAATACCTCACCACAAAGTTTAACTGCAGGCAATAAAGAGGGGAATGGATTAAGCACTAACTCCACCTCATTTTCTTGCGAACATTCTCGACTCCAGATATAAAGATAGATGCCTAACTTCTGAAGAAGTTGATGGTGACATGGCATGGACATCTCAAAATCACCCCTCAGTTATGCCAGTCATAAGAAATTTCAGGGCTGAAGCGGACCCATTTAAACATACATATTTACTGATGATGTTTTGAACAAAATCCCTCTCCTGAATTGGTGGAAATCATTAGCCAGGCACCTTGAAACAGAGAAAACTAAAATTAAAAAAGAAGGGTTTAAGGACAGCCGTCAGCCAGTAACTCAGGAGACTGCTGCAATTGCAAATGTGAAACATTTATGTTAAGTTTAATATTTAGTTTAATAAAATATAAGTGCTATTGTGTTTGTGATTTAGTTCTTACCATCCCTAATGTTCTGCTGCTGTGTCTGCAGCTTGACACGGGTAATGAGTATTATGTACTAGTTCCTAAATTAATAAATATCGTGTTATCCAAAAATGTACATAAAGTATACCCTCCTAGACATTGTAAATGTGTTGAGTTGTAAATTAATGTATTTTAGTAATCAGATTTGCACCATTGTTTAAAAAATTTGTGTAGCAGTACCAGTGGGAAACTTGATTTAAATCAATGATTTTCTCTTGGTGATTTAAGTCATGATTTAAACCAATTTAAATCAATCCACCCTGATTTCTGGGTTTGATTTTTATTTATAACTACTTAAGAGTCAGATGCTGTTCCCAGCCCAGGTAGTTGTGTACAGTGGAGAAGTGCAAGAGCCTGAGGAAACCTTCCTTGCCATGGGCAGTGCACTCTCAAAGGGGGGAGAAATGACTGACTAGATATAATCTCTGCAGTGGCAGATCCACCAACCCAGGCCCTCTCCCCCAACAGAAACACGATGTTTGTTGGAAGCCTCTGCCACGTTCTGGTCCAAGCAGGCAGTGTAGCCCTCCTATGCAGCCTCTTGGAATCCTATTTATTTCCACATGCAACAGATGCACACAAGTTATGCTACACGCAGGGCTCTGGCTTGAGCAGGAAGTACACAACCTGGCTCTTGGTTTGCACCCATTGCCATGGCAACTGAGCACATACCAGACAACTGTATAATGCAGAAATCAGAACAAAGTAAGGGATAAAGACAATTCCTCAGACCAGGAATAAATGAAATTTATTCATTTCATAAATGAAAACCAAGAAAATGCCACTGGAAGGAGGGGAACAGCTACAATACACTCACACTAACCTGGGCCTTAAGTAGGTGGATTGCTGGATCTGCATCAGCTGAAATTGCTGACTGGTCTTCAACAGTAACCTGAATAGTAGCACCCAGCAGCAAGTGATAATATCAACACCCATGGCACAGCAAGGAACTGTATTCTTTACACTGCCTGAATTGCTAGTGATTACCCACTACAGCACACTAGCTAGAACCCTTAGGGCCTCTACTCTGATCTGAGCATGCAAGTGGAGGAGGAACTGATATGAAGCATTTTGATTTTACAATGCATCTATTTGGAAATTTACGCCTATACATGCTCTTAAAGACCTGTCTTTTTTTTTTTTTTAACTTCCACTTTTCATGGAAATCACCCAAGATGTTGGCACATTCAGGTTACACAGGTGATAGATATGTCCCATCTGTGTATATGCATAAGAACTAAATACACTCTGTATTCTCAGGATTATTAAGCAACAGCAGCCCATGAACGCAGTACCAGTAGGAAATTAGGGCACAGATGAGGACTCACTGGATAAAGTTCAACCCAAACCAGCCCAATGGAAAACTGAGCAACTGGACAAATCAATGAATGATAACAGCACCTCTGACTGAGGCCAGCACTTGTCACTGAGTTTTGCAGTTTGAGGATCTTGAAATACCTTGAGCTGTTCCCACCTGGGAAGAACATCACTTTGTTTTCATCTATGGGGATGTAACCGTTTCAGCTGAAAGCATACCTTGTTACAATTACCCATGCACTTGCCACCCTGAGATTAGACTACAGCAATGATGAACTGCATGGTACTGTTGCTTGAGATCATCCAGAAGGCACCTGTCTAATTATTACACATGGTTTAGTAGACAGAGCATAACATCAGTCCTCCAAAATTTGCACTGGCTGCTTATTGTCCTCTGGGTGGAGCCCTGGCTGCTGATTTTGACCAACAAAAGCCTAAATTGTTTGAGACATGCCTAGGGGGGAGACCATCTGCACACCTATCACCCAGGCAATATGGCCACAACTGCAATTAGCAGAGGTGTTCAGGTTGATTTACATGGGAGGCGGCTACTGGCAGGGCATTCTCTGTGAGAAGTCTTGCACTCTTGAACTTACTTTCCACCACAACCTTGACTCAATCTTCAGGGCATGCTGAGAGGCCATCCAACCCACTGTCACCAAAGGACTTAACTAAGGGGGAAGGTTGAAGGATGGAGGATGCAGTGTGACAACTTTAGAGCAATCACGGTCCTCAAAAGTTGATCAAACAAAAACACTATGTGCCAGACTAAAGCTATATATAAAAATCAATGCACCAGTAATAACATGGGAAACGTACTTGTTTCACTTTATCTTCAAAATCTGCATCATTCTTATCATAGATCATCTGAGCGAGGCGAATCTGTTCTGCTGTTGCCTGAAAAGTACAAATATCCAGTAAGGAGCTTAAAAAGTTTAATTAAAATATACAACAAAAACCTGTGTCTGCACTCGTGTAATATCCCTCCCACTGCCAACTCTCAGCAATTTTTCTTCTCAGATTTTGAAGAGGAATACAGGGCATGGGCTCAGAAGTTACATGAGGAAAGAACTAAAAAGGGCTTCATCTGACTAGCTTTAGGGTTGTGGTGAAGGTATGTCAAGGATAAATCCAGCTATGCTACAAGTGTGACGTAGTCAGGGAATCTAGATAAGTCCTAACCATATTCCTGTAACAGAGTAAAAGCCCTAGAGTGTCCAGAGCTTTCACCTAGTTATAGGGATGGCTTTCATCTATGCTACATCTTTGTCAGTGCTGTAACCTGTCACTAAACTATGCTACAGTCTTACATCTCGAAGTTTCACTTGTGAACAGTCTCACTTGTTTCCCCTGTAAGTGTTAAGCTAGTTTCCTTTGTCTCTCCATTTGTCACTGAATAACTTTGGTAATGGCTGTTTTTGTTGTTGCAACGTTTGGTGCCTTGGTAATACTTTTGGACCACAGAGCCACAATGGCAGTTCGTTAGGAACCCCAAGAGCCAGGCTGAACTGGCATAACACGGAGCAGATTGCAGCTGCCCTCATCTTTCCCATGAAGCAGCAGCCGCCTGTGGATATTAGTGGCCACATCACAGAATCCTAAATTTTGGTTGATCACATGGCTATCAGGAATCTATAGCCTCTGTGGGATGAACATCCAGAGGAAAAATGAAAGTGCCTTTGGGCCACCTTTTGCTCATGGGTCTCATTTCATTCCATTCCCACCCAGAACAGGAAACTTTTGCCACAGGATACTGAACTGAATGTTGGGGGAGATGACTGATGTCCCAAGTTGATGCTGACGCACTGAGAAAGAATTCTTAGTGAAAAAGGGGATCGTGCTTATTCATGGAAGAACACAGGTGAAAACCCATCATCGAGGGTGAATCTCAATACTATGAGGCCATGTCAGAAAGGTTGCACAGTGAAATTCGATTCCCTGGCTGCTAATCAAAGTAGCCAACACCTCTTTCAAGAAGCATGCTTGTGCTGTTAGGAGTTTACCACAAGCACAGGATTTAAAGGAGGCAGACGGCTATCACTCCTGCAACAAGCCTAAACATCAAGAAGAAGAGTTTAAAAATGGTTTTCAATACATAGCCACCAGCTGCCGACTTACTGAGGAGTCACTGCAGCTGTGCCAGTTCCTTGAGGGAAGTGCCATATGCAGTGATGAAAAGTCAGGTTCCAGGCTGCAGGGCAATCATTTTGTATTGATAACAGTAGTTTGTAGTTTACACTGTCAAGCTGCTGTACATACATTATTTTCACAAAGTCAGTCAGAAGCAGAATTGAGAGCGCATTCAGGGGTCCTTAACTCCCTGCTCTATATTCAAACCAACAGACCATTTTGCCTCAATTAAAATACCTAAGCTATTCAAATTAGAATAGCATCAAATGCATGTAAGCATAACACATCCCAGTAAGGTGTTAGGCACTTTTCTTGTAAAGGAGTAAGGCCCACAAATAATTTAGGAACAAAGTCCTGATAAGTAAAAACCACTTGCTCAGGCTTATCTTGGGGCACAATACTCGTGTCATGCTAAGGCACCTGTTTCCCCATTTCTGATGATCTGCCCACTAATTTATCTCAGTGAAGAATTTAGACAGCAATCACAACTAATAGTAGACTTCCTGAACAGAGACAACTACATATTTGACCATAAACAAGAAAACAGTTGTTTATCCCTGATCAAAGGATGTCTTGAATTTTTGTCCAGGACAAAAAACAAAACCTTTTGAAGTTTGAATGTAATACAAGGTGTAACCAGATATCAGTGGGACTGCACCCATTTTGAATTATGGGTCCAAAAATCAGAGTTACCAAACCAGCATTAGTCAAGGTAAGTGTCACTTTCAATATCTGCAGTCTGTTTGCCCTTCCAGTATAAGTGTCAACTCTATAACTAATATCATATTAGCCTACAAAAGGTAGTGCCGTCATTTTTAGTTCTTATGACTAATAAAATGTTAACATGTTAAAACACCTAAGTTCTACCTATCTGAAAAACCTCGCTCTTCGTAGTAACACATTCATAAAACACACCCGTAGTAATTTTTAATTATCTAACTATCACACACAAAACCAGAAGGCAAAGAACACAAAATAAAAAAATAAAAATACTACAAGCCCAGTGTAGCAGTGATGTGATAGTTGGATTACCATCCAGAGGGAAAGGAAAAACGTGTCATGTCATGTCATGTCTTATACAATTCAAATTAAGATCAGCATTACATCATGGGGTTTTAAGGTGGCTTCCAATGTTAGCAGCAGCATCTCAATTCAGAGAAATGACTATATAGTGACCACATAATAAAATACAGCGTATTTCTGTTGATTTGTAAGCTCCTCCACGCAAAAGTGTCAACGTGATATCTAAAGACAGCAAAGTGAGAACAGAACAGTCTGTCCTTAAAATACGCAGCTCTTCAATTGACTAAACCAGCATCACTTTACCCAACGAGAGAAGAGAAGACTTTAGGGCTTGTCTACCACTTTTGTTGGTACTACCTTATGTTGCTCAGGGATGTGGGAAATAAACCACTCCTGAGCAATGTAAGTTATGCCGGCAGAAGCTTTCCAGCTGACACAGCGACCGCTGCTCATGAATGTGGTTTTACTATGCCAACAGGAGAGCTCTCTCCCATTGGCATGGAGCAGCTACATGAGTGATCTTACAAGCGGCGCAGCTGCATTGGTACAGCTGCGCCACTGTAAGCTCTATAGCGTAAACATGGCTTTAGACACCACATGGGAAAACTCAGAAGATTTACTGTATACAAGCTGTCAGGTTATAAAAACAAAGCTTATGAAAGCCACTTTCTGGGTCTGTGCAGTTGAACAAGATACCATCTTAAAGACTTACAAAAGCAAATTAGAGGGGGAAACTTGGGGTTACTTAAAAGAGACTACTGCAGTCGAACGTCAGGCTCTCCATACCACAAGTCAATCCAAGAGCCAACAATAGGCACCATTCCCCAGGTGAGCACCACAGCCTGTTGCATTTTAGAACATGCAGGGGCTCTTGTCAGCCCAGCAGAACAGTCAGGTGACTCATGAATTAAGGCCAGATTTTCAGAAGTGCTCAGCATCCAGCAGCTCCACAGCTGTTTTGAAAATCTGGCTATTAGTGCCCACCTTCTCTTTTCCCTCTCCCACCCTGATAGACTGGCCTAGACCATCATGCAAGGCTTTGGGACTCTAAACAATGGAAAGATGTCCTAAGCCCTTCATAGACCACAGTGTCAATCTCAATGCCCTCAAAATACAAACCTCTTTCTTTAATTGATCTTCACTGGACCGCTTTCTGTGCGTATACCCCCACCTGACAGGTCTGGGGGTTATTCATGAGCGGGAGGCTTTCTGGACCATGCTACAGATGCCTTTTTGAGTGTGGTCCCTATTCAGCCACTGAGAGAAGTTTCTCTCACCCACCTAAGTTCCAGCACTAATGGCAAATCCTCTAGCAACAAGGTTCTTTGGACAGTAGAAAGAACTGAAGTCTACATACAGAGAGCCCGTGGGATAAGATCCTGGCAGAAGACTAGCAGACAGCCTTGCAGTTCCTTGCTAATCTGAAGCACTCCTGAAGAACGCAAGACGAGTGTGGATGTAGGAATATACATCCCTTCAAGGACTGAAGCCAGCAAGCAGTTTGCTCAGTAACCTAACAAAGTATTAAAATACAAGCTACCAGACATGTTCTTCAAATGGATGCAATGCTTTCTTCCCTTACCCATTCTCAGCCTTTACAGAACCTAGGGGATGGTTACAAATTATAATATGGCATTTACTCTAAACCTGAGGGACAGATGTTACACACCACCTACCTGTACTACTTGTTTCTGTGGTTGTGTTGGCTGTGTGGTTGATATCTGTGTTTTGTCCCGAGTGCCCCGGGTACGTTCACTGCCCACCGAAGACATCATATACAGTATATACAAAACAATGTATGTACAAAATAGAAAATCTGAAAGAACAGGAAAAAAACATATCAGCTGGTTAAGAAAGGATACATAACTGGTGGTTCAAGCATATATACAAACTCAAGGGGGATGGGTAAACTCGTTGTCCAAAGGATTTATTGCCTATCTTGTACCATAAAGGGATGAAAATAGATGTACAACTTTTTCAGTTGGCTAGGTGCATAACTGCATAAATGGAGACAACTACTGTGACTGCATAGGCAAAGGGCCAGTTCAATGTATAACTGGCCATCAGCATGCACAAATATTCTGAAGTGCATCTGTAGTAGATACATGCAGATATTAGAGAGACAGCTGCATGCCCAACTCTTTGAAATACAGGCCTAAAGTATTCAAGAGCCTTTTTTAGAGGTTACCTAGGAATTTTATAGCTAATCCCATTATTGCTATATCCTGGTCTAATTTAATATTTTTCACCTGCTTCCTCCTCTTCAATTTATACATAAATACAATTTTTATTGACTAAGATTGAACTCGGCCACTAAGATTTCTCATGTGATAGTTAAAACATATTCAATAGATTCTGAAGAGAAACACAGTATTTCCTGAACTCTTACGTATTTAATTGGAAAAAGGCTGCCATTACCAGGAATTGAGTAGCATGCTGTGAACCGGAAGACTGTTTCACCTGTTTTTATGAATAGGTTGTCAAAGCCAATCTGTCCTTCAGGCTAAATCTGTCTACACAGCTCCAACATGCATAGATCTTCACAGCAACTATGTTTTTGCATTCAAAAGACCTGGATCAAAACAGACCACATGTAATTCAAGCTCAGCTGACAGTCTGGTCTACATGAAAACTAATATACTGAGTAGTAGCGGACACCATTTAACTAGAAGCGCATCAATTACTTCACACACTATCTCATCTTGGCTGTTCAGTAATACTTCAAATACGTATTGCACGACTACAGCCTTCAGCAGTTTAAAATAACTTCCTTTGATAAAAGTTCTCTAATGGGAAACGTTCAAATCTTTTTATGTCTAGCACTTCTTTACTAAAGTTTTTAAACGATACTACCTGGAAAAACACTTAGCGGCCCTCTGAACTCCAATATTGCAAAGATTTAAGTTCAGACAGACAACTTTGAGTCACTTTTGCTTTGTACTGCCCATGACATCAGACACTGAATCCAACTTATGAGAAATGAGTATGGTCCTTTGTACACAGAGCATGGAAAGAGCCTGAATGCTTTTAAAAGACTAAGGCTGATAGTTTCACACTTGAGTACCTGAAGTTAGGCACCTAAATAAAACAATGGGGCTGTTTTGATTTAAGAGGTGCTGCGCACCTGCAACTCCCACCGACGCCAATTTCAGTTGTGTGGATTCAGCCCTCTCTAAAGCAGCCTATTTTTTTAGGTGGCTAAATAGAGATTTGGGTTCCCAAAGCAAGGCAGTCACTGAAACTGTTGTCTAAATCGACTTACACTAAACAAGTCCATCTCTATATTACAGAAATACCCACGTTTAACATGCTTGTGGCTCAGTTATTTTATAACATTGTTTCTTTTTTTCTGTACAAACATAAGACAGATTTAACCATGTTAGCCAGGTTTTAACCATCAGATACTTGGGCTAACACTGAGTTCCTTATAATAGAGTTATAACCTTTATTCCTGCCCACACAGACAAAAATAAGCCGTTTTATAACATGGCTGGGCCACAACCACATTTCTCAACCATGTTTACTTTTCCAGTGTAAAACAACTCTTAAAAACACACACAGGCATAGTATTAATTCTACTGGGAAATCAAGTTGTACAGCATGGTTTGCCAACATGCACAAAGCCAAGTACTGTTATGTTAGTGTTATAAAAGCGGTTGTTTTAAAATGTTAGCCCAGATTAGAGACTTAGGTTAACACGCTATTTTTTAACCCAGTTGTAACTCATTTGCAGCCCATCCACCCTGACCAGCAAGATCATGTTATAACCTGGCTCAGCCACAAGCAAGGCTAATCATGCTTAGAGTCACAGAGTATGTCTACACAGCAACACACGCACAACAAAAAAACATGGCAGCAAGTCTCAAAGCCTAGGTCAGCTGACTTGGGCTTGCACTATGGGGTTAAAAATAGCCATGCATACTTTTAGGACCAGGCTGGAGCATGGGCTCAGAGCCCTGGCAAGTGGGGAAGGCGTCAGAGGCTGGGCTCCAGCACGTGCCCTAAGGTCTACACTGCGATTTACAGCCCCAAAGCACCAACCTGAGACAGCTTGACTCCAGCGCAGAGGCTTGCTGCACCGGGGTGTTTGGGAGGTGTTTTTTTGTTTTGTTTTGCTGTGTAGATGTACCCACAGTTTAAGGCCGGAAGGGACTGTCAGGTCATCTAATCTGACCACCTTCACATTCACAGGCCACTGAACCCCATATAATTACTCCTGCATTGAGCCCAGTAATCTGTATTAGAATAATGTATTACAGCCCTTAGGTGACTAAAATTTCAGCATCATTCTTTAAAACACAGCTGAAAGCCCTGTGCAGATGCAACCTTACAAATAAAAACTATTACTCCACTTGTATTCTGGTAGCCCCCACACAATGCTTCAGACATGCCCTGAAAATTGCACTGAAGAAAAGACAAGGTAAGGGCTTGTCTACACAATGAGTTAGTGTGCAGCAAAACGGGGTGTGACTCTACAGCACGCCAACTTGCTGTGCACTAACTCGCCATGTGGATGTTGCTACAACACAGTGAAAGTATTAGAGCATAGTTTACTGTACTGCCAGGACTTTCACTGTGCTCTAGCAGCATCCACACGGCGAGTTAGCACACCGCAAACAGGCATGCCGTAGATTCACATCCTAGCTTGCTGCGCACTAACTCGCCACAGACAAGCCCTAAGAAATCATGTTTTAAATGGTTTTATTGCACAATTGCACCATGTGCACCAGACAAGGAAACACAGCACCTTTCTAGCAGCAACAAGGTTAGCGCAGTTCTGTAGACAGGTGCCAAAATTGCTCCGTAATGCAGCATAGATAGGACCATGCTGTATCACTTCCTCAGTGGAATTTCACCAAACTCACACAATCAACCTTTACAGAGGTTCAGTAGCAAACACAAGGATGGCAACAAACACCTGCTGCTTTCTAAATCAGGGGTTAGTATGGTGCTGAGAATTTCCCGTATTTAGTGTATATCATTAATTATTTAATATGTGGTTTAACAAGAGCCTCTCTCCCTCGCAGACTGGCTTCTCCTTCAGCTTGATCCTGCAGGTTAGTCAACTCTGACAGTCTGTTGCCATGGAAATGACCAGTATGTCACAAATTCAAGCATCACATCTTGACTGCAAGATCCAGTGTCGAGGATAAGATGGTCTGGAAGGGACAGAAAAAACGGTTACCAACCTTTCCGTAACTGGTGTTCTTCGAGATGTGTTGCTCACGTCCGTTCCCATATAGGCGTGCGCGTGCCACATGCACCATCGTTGGAAGCTTTCTCCTAGTGGTGCATGCCAGTCACGGAAAGGTTAGTAACTGTTTTTTCTTCTTCGAATGCTTGGTCGTCTCCATTCCCATGTAAGTGATTCCAAGCCCTGAGTCAGGTAGTGGGGTCAAGCTCTGTGCTGAGACGGACCGCAGGACTGCTTGGGCTAAGGGAACATCATTCCTTGTCTGCTGTGTGATGGCACAGTGAGTAGTAAATGGTGTATAGATGACTAGGCCATCGCCCTGCAGGTGTCTAGGCCCAAAACTTGTGCTACAAACGCTGCTGATGAAGCTTGCAATTTTGTGGAGTGTGCTGTCAGATGAGGAGGCAGGACTTTGGCCAGACCTCTGGCCAGACCTCTGGTGCTGATGGTGTTGCCAGGGTCAAATCCCATTCCTGGCTCTCCCTCAATGAGGAGCCCATGTGCGTCAGACTTGATGGTACCCCGTAAGGGGCCGGAGTCAACAAGGCCGGCTGGCTGCCAGGCACCTGAGAGAGGCCCATTAACGGCCTAGCCCTCTCTGTGCCTTTCGTTGTCACGGAGCACCCATGGCCAATTTCTTCAACCTCTTCCTTGGGACTGGTGATGTGGATTGGTGCTGAACCAGCAGTGCCAATGTTCCGGCGGTCGAGGGAGAATCACAGCACCTGGGGGCTTTCAGTGGTGGAGACACCCTGCCTCTTTGCAGCTCCCTGATCAAGGCCCGTGCGCTCTTCACCTAGGAGGTGCTCAGCACCAGGAGTGGTTGGTGCTTCGATGGCAGGAGAAGTAAGGCCTCCATTAGGAGGAACTTCAGTTACTGTCCCAATCCTTTTTGGTCCTGGGCCTGAAGTTCTTATAAATTCAACACTTCGCCAGGATATGCCCATCACTTCAGGCAGCTGTCATGTGGGTCACTCACCAATATCTTCTTTGGGCAGCTCGCACACTGCTTGAAGCCCTGGGAATGAGGCATGGTCCAGTGCTCCGGAGGGCCGCAGGGCGGAGAATTTAAGTGCTTAACTAATCTAATATACGCTACTTAACTATTTACCCTTTAATAACTAACTATTAATTACAGGCACAACCACTGATTGAAACTACTTGCAAAGCAAGCAGAGAACAGTGTTGCAGCAACCAGGACTGATGGGAAGAAGGAACTGAGAGGGCAGCAGCTGCCTATATATTGTGCCATGAATGCGCCACTCCAGGGGACACCAGAGCCAACCCAGCAAATAACACTAGGAAAAAGCTTCCGGCGACATGACATGCGCACACCTATAAGGGAACAGACATGAGCAAGCACTCAAAGAAAAACTCTTGGTTAAAGATCTATTCAGGGAAGTTACAAAAATCTGACAAATGGATTTGTGTATCTGTAAAATCCATGTTGATGTCTAGCCCAGTATGAAAGTCAGGGATTCATATTTGACCTTGCAAAGACAAGTATTCCAGATACACTTCTGCTCTAATATGCACCCAGAACATCTGTTTTTTGAATAAATGGATTTATGTTAAGCTACAGACCATCACAGCATAAACATTGGAGGAGGGGGAAAATGCTTCAGGAACACAACAGACTGGACTTCCAGACACTGCTATAAAGAAGCAGTCACACTTTTCCTTAAAAACTGTGCTCCTTTGGAGCAGTTTCAGCAAGCCCCATGTAAATTAAGATCATCCTCATCTGGGAGATGCTAATTCACACTATCGAAAAATCATCTACCAGCTAAAAAGCCCCTCACTTTGTATACTGTTTAGCTTCTCAAGTGCTGAGAAACTCCTTACTGGAGGAGATCTGGAGGAAACCTGCCCTGTGCACTTTCCCAAATGTGATGATAAACATGTTAGTAATATCTCACAGAAGCGTTCCCAAAGTAACAAAGGCTGAAGAATGTATTTGTACAAGTCTTCAAATACAGTAGCTGGCTAAACTTCAAAGTGGAAAAAAGCAGGGGGCATTTATGGAGAAACAATGCAAGTCTTAAGTTCATATTTAACGCCGTTGGCTGTAGAGAACCTAGCATAATGGGGCCCTTATCCTTGATTGAGAATCCTAGATACTACCATGACAATAGATACTACAGTGAATACAAGAATGCCAGAGATACATTAAGGAAAAGCAATAAATGCTCCACAGTAAAGGTTGAATGCAGCTAGCTAATTTCTCAATGTAGGCCCAATTTTCACATGCCAACTCTAAACTTCCCTAAAGAGAAATCAATTCCCGCAAAGGAATTACACATTGTATCTCCTCAGACAGTAGAATTTATGAAGGGAGGGTTTGGTTTGGTTTTGAGGTGGGACAATATCAAAAGAGGAGTTTATAAAAGTTAGCACTGAAAAAAGTCTCCATAATTTTTGAAAATTTTCAAATTTTTTGAAGCTTTTTTTTTTTTGGATCTTCTTTCCAAATTTCCTTGGCCTAAAAATTTCACATCTATTTTGCTGGCCTTGCTAAAGAAAAGTGGCTTTTAGAGAGAAGACTAGAGGGAGCAATCTAAAGATACAAAATATAAAGAATGTTTGAAAAGGTCTGTGCATATTCATACAAAAATAAGCAAGAAAGGAGTTAGTGAGAGGCGTATTAGAGATACAAAAAGGAGGCACAGGACATCTATCTCTGCCCAGCCCAGTAACAGGGTCTGGGCAGACCAGGGAACAAGAAGGAACTGGAAAACTAGCCATCTTGCTTATACAGGACTATATGCTTACAAGAGACTTTGGGAAATTGAGGCCTTATTTCCCTCAGCTGAAACCAACTTCTTTTGTTGGCTGTTTCACTACTTTCTAGAGGCAGGCTGAGGAAAGCCTTGTTCCTGACTCCTTGTCTACCTTGGCTCACTGTACAATGCTTAATGCAGATGTGTGTATATGACTTAAAAGTGGAAGGATGAAGTACCACACTCATACTAAGCTATCCAATGGAGACACCCCTCCACAAATAGCCTGTTTCCAAGAATTCTGCCTTTAAAAAGAACGAGTCTGGCAATGAAAGGATACAGCCAGTTCCCCACATCATCTTTCATTACTCATTACCATGTCACCTGTCCTTACACAGCCGCCCACCCTTATCTTTGCCCCATAACATTTGCGTGCATGCACACTCACACACATGTCAAACCAACAAGATTATAAAATCCCATTTCCAATTTACACTAACATACCATAAAATTAGTCACTGTAAAAAACCTACACATTCATTCTTACATAATACTGATACAGAACAAACTTGCCAGGTCTACATAAGTTTATATAAACTTACACCTAAATAATCATTAATTAATTAATTTCATACACTGAAACAGAACAGTAAGTTCAATTCTACACAAATTCAATTCTACACCTAACACTCATCACACTATGCAAAAGTTTACAGAACTCTGATGTAACACTGTAGCTTGGGACTCTATTCCATTTGAAATCTTTGCTATAAATTTAATAAACATTTTATGAAACCTAACAGCATATTTCCTTTATAAAACAAAACACGGGGCAAATTTCTGGCTGGGTGGGCAAGACAAATTATGTGGCAGTGGAGAACGGGTTGCAATCTTAATTATTAATTTCCAAATTTAACATTTATTTTTAAAAGGTGCAGAGTTTCTATAAAGAGTGTAAAACTGTTTTTTGGCTGCTAGCTTGATTCCACTGAAATATACTTTCAGCTTTAACTCAACTACATATTTTGCTTGTGAATAGTGTCTAGTGAATTAGCAACTGCATACTACTTTTTGAAATCCTCTGCAATTACTCTGAGTGCCAAATCTTCCTCAGTGCATCCTCCAAACTCAGTGGATCTTGATCCCAACTGGGCTGCTGCACGCTCCCATAACAAATATTAAGTAACTCTGCAACAGCAGCACACATTCTTTTAAAAAGTGAAAAACTTCAAAGGAAGAGTCTATCTATTTGTCAGGACTAGTGAGGTCTCGATCAGCTGCAAGTGTGAAGTTCTGTGTGTCTCAGTATCTGTTGCTCTTTTATAATGTATTCTGTTCCTGATCTATAGTGAGTAAACAAAGTCATGTATTAGCCTCATTAAGAAATAGTCTTTAATTCCTAAATCCCTGTTGTTACATGTTATTGTTCAGTAATTTGTCGTTATACGACATCCTTGTTTGCAGACGGCTTTGAAGTATTTCTATCCAAAGAAGGGAGGATGGTAAAGCCTGTCTGCACTGGAATTGTTTGTCTTCCCAAGCACACTATCTATTTTAATCAGCATAGAAACTTTTTGAAAACAACACCATGTACACACACATGCACACCAAATTAAAAAAACTGTAAGAGGACCAAAAAAATGCCATCATGGCTAAAGTGAGAGAGGCACTCAGTCAAAAAGTCAAATCCTACTAAGGAAAATAAAAAGGAGCATAAACTGGCAAATCAAATGTAAAAGTATAAATGGACTGGCCAAGAGAGCATATGAAGAATAACTAGCAAAAGACACAAAAACTAACTGAAATTTTTTTGGTGTTAAGTACAGCAAAAGCAGGAAGTCTGCCAGACAACCAGTGAGGGTGGCCACTGGACAACTGAGGTACTAAGGAAGCATTCAAGGAAGATAAGACCATTGCAGAGAAGTTAAAAAAAATTTTTATCCATCTTTGCTGCAGAGGACGCGAGGGAGATTCTCACACCTGAGCCATTCTTTCAAGTGAAAAATCTGAGGAACTGTCCCAGATTGAGGTATCAACAGAGGCAGTTTTGGAACAAATTGATAAATTAAACAGTAATAAGTCAGCAGGACCAGATAGTATTCATCCAAGAAGTCCGAAGAAACTCAAATATGAAACTGCAGAACTACTAACTGTGATATGTAACCTATCGTTTAAATCAGCCTCTATATCCAAGGACTGGAAGATAGCTAATGCAATGCCCATTTTAAAAAAGCTCCAGAGGCAATCCTGGCAAATACAGGCCAAAAAGTGTAACTTCAGTACCGGGCAAGCTGGTTGAAACTGTAGAAAAGAATACAATATAGTTGGGAAGAGCCAACACAATCTTTGTAAAGGGAAATCATGCCTTACCAATCTATTAGAATTCTTGAAGGGGATTAAAAAAAAACCTGTGGACAAGAGTGATCCAGTGAAGATAGTGTACCTGGACTTTCAGAAAGCTTTTGACAAGGTCCCTCATTAAAGGCTCATCAAAAGCAAAACAAGCAGTCATGGGATAAGAAAGAAAGTCCTCTCATAGACCAGCAACAGGTTAAAAGATAGGAAACAAAGGATAGGAATAAAAGGTCAGTTTTCGTGAGAAGAGGGAAATTGCAGGTCCTTCAAGGACCTGTATTGGGACCATTGCTGTTGAACATATTCATTAATTATCTGGGACAAGGGGTAAACAGTGCAGTGACAAAGTCTGTACGTGATATAAAATTACTCAAGAAAGTTAAGCTCAAAGAAGACTGAAAAATTACAAAGATATCTCACAAAACTGGGTGACTGGGCAAAAGAATGGCAGAAGAAATTCTATGTTGATAAATGCAAAGTATTGCACGTTGAAAAACAATCCCAACTATACATACAAAATTATGAGGTCTAAATTAGCAGTTACCACTCAAGAAAGATCTTGCAGTCATTGTGGCTAGTACTCTGAAAACATCTACTCAATCAAAAAAAGCTAACAAACTGTTAGGAAAGGGATAGATAAGACAGAAAATATCATAATTCCACTATATAAATCCATGGCATGACTACACCTTGAATACTGCATGCAGTTCTGGTCATCCTATCTCAGAAAAATATTAGACTTGGAAAAAGCATAGAGAAGGGCAACAAAAATGATTAGGGGGATGGAACAGCTTCCATAGGAGCAGAGATTCAAAACACCAATCAGTTTGGAGATGACTGATGGGGGATATGATAGAGGTTTATGAAATCCTGATTGGTGAGGAGAAAGTGAATAAGAAAGTTTTATTTACTCCTTCACATAACAAAAACCGGGGGTCCCCCATTGAAATTAACAGGCAGCAGGTTTAAAGCAAACAAAAGAAAGTACTTCTTTATGCACACAGTGTCAACCTGTGGAATTCGTTGCCAGGAAATGTTGTGAAGGCTGAAAATATAACTGGGTTCAAAAACAGAGTAAGTTCATGAAGCCCTGATGGTCAAGGATGCAATCCCATGCACCTGGTGTCCCTAAGCCTCTGACTGCCAGGAGCTGGGATTGGACAACGGGACGGATGACTCAATAATTGCCCTGTTCTGTTCATTCTCTCTGTCTGTCAGAAGACAGAATATTGGGCTAGATGGACCACTGGTCTGATCCAATATTGCCATTCTTATATTCTTATGTAATTAATTTATTTTCTTAAATCAGGGAAGTGCTGGCAGCAACCTGAGTTTCCTCATACCCAATCATAAGAACCAAACTTTTCACCAGCATCAGACAAAACGAGAAGAGTAAACTGTTCTGAGCAGTAAGAGCTGTTAGCTGAGAAGCACAACTATTGCATAAGCTTCTAGAGATTCCAACCATCTTACAAGCGTTTGGATACCACATTGGCTTTCATGCTTCCTCTGGTCTCATTGCTGAGTTTCAACTTCTGCTAAGCTAATATGCTATGAGATCCACGCTCTCCTCACTTCTGCAAGGGACCCAAGCCCTGCTTGGGCAACAGCAAAAGAAAGGAAAGCTAACTCTGTACCAGGCTATCCCCTAGCCAGTCAAGGTCATGGGAGTCCTCCACAGGGGGCAGGAGGGTAAAAAACCCAGACCCACAGGTTAGGAAGAGGCAGGGCTGACTGCTCCCCATTGGATTCTCCCCACCACCTCCAAAACACACAGGGCAAAGCAACCAGCTAGTGAAAGCTCTCCACACTAACGTGGGCAGCACCTTATAGCACCTCTCCTCTCCCAGTTAAGTCCAGGGAACAGCAGTAGACTCAGTGAGCCCCTAAATGCATGGCATCTGCAGAATTACTGCATATCAAGGAAGAAGCCCCCTATGGAGCAAAAGGAATCACATGGGCAGGCACTGAGCCCTCAGACAGAAAGAAAAGCAAATCATCTGTTTAGTTCAAAATGCAAATGGAGATTTGTGACTTCAGCTTAACCACTGCCTCCATCTATTACTATTACAGGTAACACTGGAAGCAGCAGAGATGGGTTAGGACAAGTCATAAGTGCATTGCAAGAGTCATAAAGGAAAGCCTGCCCATCTCTTGCCTACATTACCTGCTCTTCTCAGTCCCATTACTCCCTCATGTCTCCATTACGTCAGCAGGACAATTCCAAAGCAGTACAAGGTTGGGCTACTGTAGCATGGTGAACACTAGCTATACACACAGTTCAAGGGCACTGCAGGCTTACATTTTGCCAAGAGTTGCAATTGTTGGACAAAGCTATTAAAAAAATTAAAGTGAATCATTTTCCAGTATTGGTCACTACCCAATAAAATCAGAAGTATGCTGACAACTCAAAAAGCCATTGTACACCTATCAACAAACCAGCTGTTAACCTAGTTTTACCTGGAATAAGGCAAGAAGGGACAAACTATTGGTAAAGTTAACCAGGCCTACCTACTATGGAGGTTTACAAAGTTTTCATAATTAATTTTCTTTGTCCATAAATACCACTTAGATCCTGTCCAAAGCCTTTGGTACTTTTAGGAGAACATATAAGAATGTAAAAATGGCCATACTGGGTCAGACCAATGGCCCACCTAGCAAACTAATCTGTCTTCCTACAGTGGCCAGTGCTAGATGCTTCAGAAGGAATGAACAGAACAGGGCAATTATTGAGTGATCCATCCTGTTATCCAGAAGTCTGGCTTCTAGAAGTCAGAGGTTTAGGGACACCCAAAGCACGGGGTTGTGTCCCTGACCTTCTTATCTAATAGTTATTGATGGACCCTATCCTCCATGAAAATGGACCTATCCTTCAAGAGGCACAATTAAAAAACAGATTGTTAAGGCAATTAAGTGGCACAGTTCAACAGGTCAAGCTAAACAATTTACATGAATAAAAAACAAACCTAAGGAAATACCAGAAATATAAGAATCAAAAGAAGAAATACTGCAGCATGCAATTCACATTCGACTGAAAAAACAATGCCACCAACTATTAACAAGATTGGCAATTCATGTAACAAATTAGCTGCTAAACAGAGAAGCTTTAAGAACACTGCATATTTTGATTAAGTCAGTTAATCAGATTCAAAGAGGTTTTAACAGAATAAAAAGGATTCTCTATTACCATGGCAGAAGGGAGCTGATAACTTCAGTCCTTAAACTAGAGAAAATGGATTTCAGCTATTCAGTCTAGTATAGCTATCGACTTGGAGGCAGCCCTTACAAGTTTACCACCATTCACATATGAAAACAGACTCAAGGACATGCTGCAAATGGAAGAGCATGAAGCTGGCTGCTGCAAATCACAGTAAGAAAAAGCATACACGAAGTCCTACACCAAAAAGACAAAATAACTTCCAGGGCTGGGAATTTACTTTGACTGTTGTTCTTGTAAACAAGATGCAGTACGGGAAACAATAAGGCAGAAGACAGAGGCCAAGACGGTGCACACTCTTGCCAGATCACAGGAATATCCTCAGTGCTTGTATTCTTCCCGCCCCCTTTCTGCTCCCCCCAGCACTTCTAAATAGCGTTCCCCTGGAACAGGTTCCAAATGAATTCCTAGAATAGAAACAGATACAAGCAACAGTATCTATAAATAGCCAAGTAAGGATTCAGACATATCTGACACTCTTTCTTGAACTAGAAGAAATGCAAACTTGCATGCCAAACTGTTGCATACCACCGCATCAAGAAGTGCCTAGCCCCAATTCACATTAGAAATGGAAAACACTAAAAGGTGAAAGAGGGCTCTATACATGAAGGAGCTACTGTTTAAAGTTTGAACCACAGAGAGCCACCTTAACACAGACCTACAACCTTCTCACCAGATCACATTACAGCTTCCAACACAAAACCCAATGGCTAAATTACCAGTCATCAAGAATATCATCACAGCAAACACTGTTGAAAACCTAGCTAGGCTATTTCTAGAGAGACCTCCCATCAAGTAGGTATGTTGTTAAAATCTCATTAACTTAGAGTTTAAATTCTATTTTCAGAGTTTTAATAGTCAGCTACCATAGACTGTATATGTTCGTACGTCGACTAGCACAATGAGGACTTCTTCCCCGATATTGGCTTCTTCAGCAGTACCACAATAACAGATTGCTTCTTATTTGTCACTCACTAACAAAGCACTTGTCATGGCACAAGATACAAAATAAGGCAGGTCCCCAATGCAAAGATCTTATGATCTAAGCCAAAGGTTCCCAAACGGTGGGACGCAAAGGTAGGCTTGGATCTGTGGCCAGCCAGGTGTACAAGCCAGGCTGGGACAGCAGTGCGGAGAGCATGCAGAGAGTCCCCACAAGTCAGGAGAGGGGAGGGAAAGGAAATGAAGCCATGCTCAGGGAGCTGTCTGGTGCTCTCCTCAGTGCGGCCTTTCCCATTCAGGACAGCCGACTGGCTGAAGCCCTGCATATAGTAGAGTGTCAGAGCTACGAACGCCTTAGGAATGGAGGTTACTCGTAACTCTGAAATGTTCCTAACTCTGAACAAAATGTGACAGTTGTTCTTTCAAAAGTTTACAACTGAACATTAACTTAATACAGCTTTGAAACACTACTATGCAGAAGGAAAATGCTGGTTTCCCCTTTTTTTTTTTTTTAAGTAGTTTACGTTTAACATAGTACTTTATTTGCTTTTTTCTCTCTCTTTGTGGTTGCCTGATTGTGTACTTCTGTTTCCAAATGAGGTGTGTGGTTGACTGGTCAGTTCGTAACTCTGGTGTTTATAACTCTGGGGTTCTACTCTATTTTAAACCCTCCAGAGCCTGCTGGAGCGGGGGAAGTCCAGGCAGGAGAGAAAGCAGGCAAAGAGCTCTAGCCCACTCCACACTGTGCTGCCATGAGCTCCTCCAGGGATGGAGCAAGATGGGTTCTGCCACCACCCTGGATGAGAGTCCCCCCGCTCCCTTCAGTAAGTTGCTTTCTACTTCCAACGAGCAGTAGCGGGGGGAGCGGGAGGAGGGCCCCCGGCAGCTGTTATGTGACCTCCAGGGGGAAAGAGGGGTGCAGCCAAAAAAAAGTTGGGACTCTCTTATCTAAACAAAAGAAGATTACATTTCTAGCCCAGTTTTGGAAAAGTCTCCTTTTATAATGAAAACTTTTCATCTTTTATTTCAGGGCACATCACAATTTTTAAAAATTGTGAAGTATATCAGATAAGACATTTGAGACATGTGGCTTTGAAAAATTATATTTTTCTCATCTAGGGAAATTAACTAACAGTGTCTATGCCCATATTAAAGGTTACTTGCTTTATCAACCTCGAGCTTATGCGGTGCGCATGATGTTGCTGAAAATTCAGATAGGATATGTTCGGTAAACTTTACTTTTCCAACTGAAAAGTTATTAGAAGGCCAAGTTCTTGGTTGGAACATTTTTTGTCAAAAGCTCAGGCGTGAAAAATCAGGCAAATAGACCAGATAAGGACTAAACCTTAAGGCATGTCTACAATGCTCAGCATTTTGGACAGGGGTGTAAATCGGACTGTGCTGCGCTGTAATTCCCCCATATGTACACTGCAGGTGCAAACTAAAAGGTTCGTACTTCGCAGTAATGTAGTCCTGTTTGACAAGGACTATGTTCACGCAAACTAGGGGCCTTTTAGTTTGTGCATGGATCACCCCCGAGAGTAAGTTACAGCACAGCACTTCAGTGTGCACTGCTATTCAGATTCATGCAGTCCAAACTGCCAGGCACAGTACAGATGTGCATTTGGAGCTGTTGTCAATGCTGGATTGTTCTTTTCTGTACCTTTACTACTGCTAATGTAGCATCTAGTTTAAAATTAGCTAAACAATGAGGTTTCTGCTAGTTTCAATGGAACACTGTTCTAGTGAGTAACTAATCTTAAAGTCAGTAAAGTTCTATCCCCCCAATATCCAGCCTAAATTTTCTCCCCCTTAATTTCAATTCATTACTCCTGGTTGTACATCCTTGAACCCTTCTAAATAATTCCTCTTTCTGAAGCACACAACTTTCAAATATGCGTACACTTATCACGGATACCCCTCAGGCTTTCTGTCATCTCTTAGTCAAGTTTTATATATTTAGTTCTTTTAATCTTTCCTCTTAAGTCAGCTCCTCCAACTACTTGATTATTTCCTATCTATTTGTCTGAACTCCTTCCAATTTATCAATGTCTTTCTGGTAACAAACATGCCCAAAATAAATGCAATATTCCAAGCGTAGTTGCACGAGAGCTGTACAGAGATGGAATATTATCTGCCTGCTGACTTATGTGATCCATCTGCATACACTATCAGACAACTGCATTTGACATTTTTGTCGCCAACACTTATACTGTGAATTCATATCTTAATGGTTGTCCATTAGGTCTTTTTTGGCATTACTGTTCACTAGGCTTCCCCCCTTTAATTGACACTGTTTACTTGAATCTGGATTGCTTTCCCCCAGGTTTAACAATTGCATTTTTCTAAACTAAATCTCTTTTCTTTCCATATTTCTCATCTTAATCTATTTTTTCGTCTTCATTATCGTTTGAAACACCTCAAAATTTAGAACCATCAGCAAATTTCATTCATGTGCTCTTCATATGATTCTAAGAACATTAATAATAACACATAATAACACTGATCCATACCATATTCCACTAAACCGAAACATAATATGCTGCCATCCTAAAATATAAATGATTAACTTGTACAACCCCATGAATAAGGAGAGAGAGCCCAAGGAGGCTCTGGAATCACCATAAGAGGTATTTAAGAACTGTCTGAACCAACACCTATCAGGGATGATTTAGGTTCACTTGATCCTACCTCAGCACAGCAGGCTGGTTTCAATGACTTCTCAAGATCCCTTCCAGTCATACATTTCTAGGATTCTTTATACAACATATTACACAGAAGTAGGGCTATGAGAGTATGAGAGTATCATGCCTGCCAATGTGGCATACAAACTAAAAAGAGGTATAATCTATATCAGTTGACTGGCATATGTTCATATTTCCCCAACTTTTTTTCCATGTATGTGTGTGTGTTTTATAGGGTCTTTCTTACTTCCTAATTCAAGCTTTATCATTTTTCTTCTTAAAGAAAAAATGTTAAAAGGAGTCACGTATCTCAGTCAAATTTTATTCCCCTTCTCATTATTAATGGATCTACTTCCCCCTGATGTTTGTAAAAGCCTTTCTTAGTCCTCTTTTTGGTCGGCATTGACTGGTTCTGTTTTTTTTCCTGCCTTTATCTTTCCTCTGCAAATCTTAACTGATTGGAGAGTTTGGCTGCCACCCCTGTTCTCCATTTCCAGTACAAAGTTTTAATCTCCTCCCTTCAGCTCTTTGAGCCAGTCTCTGATAAAGTTCCATAATGGCTGCTTCATGGTTCTTGCAATCTTTTTTCTCAGAGGAACTGTAGACAGTTGCACCTTAATTAGCGTATTTTAAGATTCCCCAAATTTCCTTCACGTTCAATACTCTCTCTTACAACAATTTTAAGTTCCTCAAAATTTGTTTTTTGGAAAGCTAATATACCTAGACTATTACATTTTGTGAGCCCATTCCTTATTATGCTGAATTAAGTGGCTCCTGGTCTGAGGTTCCATGCTTCACTACTATTCTCACACAATGTTTCAAATATTTGTCATCCACCTGGTAAAAATTATGATCCACATTCCCTCTGCTGACGGAGAGCTTGTAATTTTCATGAGTGCTCATGAAATGTATTCCTCAGAGAGCTACTTATGAGGCGTCTCAGAAATTGCAGCTGTACAAGCACTATCAACTGAGTTGGTAATCACACTGAGCACCACAGGAAAAAATACTGCACTTGTGGAATTTACATATGCTGCTAGATATGCATAGAACAAGCAACGTCCAAGTAGCTTCAAATGTGGTTGAGCTGTGACGGTTACAAGCATCAGCTGCAAAACTTGTAACCTTCATGAGATTTCAAACCTTAAGCCAGGTTTGTGGGGAAAACTTAGAAATCAAACCTACAGTGAAATTGTGTTAAAATACACACAAACAAACAAAACCCCGTAAGTTCTATAGTTCCAGCGCTGTTTTGTGAACATTGCTGGAATAAAGCTAACAAAAGCAACAGAAGAGGATTTTTATTCTCATGTGGCACCCATGGGACATTACAAAAATAATCACATTAAAAGCTACTTAATATATCAGTTACACACAATCTACAGAAATTCCCTGACCAGAACTGCACCCCCATACCCCATCTCCAAAACTCCATTTCATTAAGTTTATGGAATAAAACGCCCCTTGTCTCTCAAAGTATTTCCCAGACATCTAAAATACATTAATACTTTGTCTTAAACAGACATTTGAAAGTCAGGGAAATCACAATTAAGATTAAAAAAAATTAACCGGAACACTGCCCTTGTATCACTGCCCTCTCCATCTACAGCGGTAGTCTTCAATACGTGCTACAGACCCTTTCCCCCACAGCACACCGTACAAGCTGGCCAACAAGCTGTTGATACTCACCCTTTATATACAAGTCAGAAAACACCCCTTTACTGGTATGAGAATTCCCTACTGTATTTTGGACAGCCTCCTGACAGGCTGAAGATATTACTATGTTCCTTCATTCTCCCTGTAGGTATCAAGAAACCCTTTCTTCCAGATACATGACAGGGCACCCTAGACCCATTATATGGCGAGGATGTAATGCTGTACAGCCTCCAAATACAAGTCAAATATTTCCCTGTGCTTAATTTAAAATAAAGACAAGTTTATAGTTTACATTGTCATAGAAGAAAATTTTGATAACTGATTTGGGGGATGGGAATTTATAAATGGGGAGACTGGGCCAGGCAAACACAAGGACTGGTGCTAGAACAGAACTTCCTGGCTTTTTCTTTCTTCCCCCCGAACACAACATATTCCTTACTAGAACTCTGAAGTTTTGTTTCTGAGAATAACCCTGTCTGATTATGTCAAGCTTGCATATGAGTTCCAGCTCTGCAGTTTCTCTCTGAAGTCTGTTTTTGAAGTTTTTTTGTAGAAGTATGGCAACTTTCAAGTCAGCTATACAATTGCTTGACACAATCAAATGGGTCTGAATAGGGACTTCGAATGGTTATCTCATTACAAGAAGTAATTCTCACTGTTCACACATTCTCACCTTCTAATCAATGGTTGTGAACAGGCCTGAGGTACTCTAACTGAATGGACTTTCCTACACCTACCCTCCCCATTGTTGTTCCTTACCCTTGGATGTACGCACGCACGCACACACGCACGCACGCACGCACCCCCCCATCTGATTTCTATTCCTTGTATCTGATGAAGTGGGTTGTAGCCCACGAAAGCTTATAGCTGCAGAAATTAAATTTGTTAAGTCTTTAAAGCGCTACAGGATTCTTGTTGCTTTTGCGGTTATCATAAAGCGATCCATCCCATAAGCCATTTCCAGGCTCTGACAAACAGCAATCTCCGCCCATTCTGGCAAATAGTCATTGATGGACCTATCTATCCTCCATGAATTTATCAATTCTTTTTTGAACCCAATTATGCTTTTGGCCTTCACAATACCCTGACAAAAAGTTTCACAGGTTGACTGTGCGTTGTGTGAAGAAATACTTCCTTGTGTTCATTTTAAACCTGCTGCCTATTAATTTCATTTGGTGACCCCCTCGTCTTTGTGTTATGAAGAGTAAATAATGCTTCCTTATTTACTTTCTCCACACCAGTCATGATTTTATAGAACTCTATCATATCCTCCCATTGGTCATAGAATCATAGAAGATTAGGGATGGACGGAACCTCAGGAGGTCATCTAATTGAACCCCTTGTTCAAAGCAGGACTAACCACAACTAAATAATCCTAGCCAGGTCTTGTCAAGCCCCTTAATCTCAAAGGATGAAGATTCCACCACCTCTCTAGGGAACCTATTTCAGTGCTTCACCACCCTACTACTAAAAAAGTTTTTCCTAAGATCCAACATAGTCCACCCCCACTGCAACTTGAAACCGTTGCTCCTTGTTCTGTCATCTGCCATCACTGAGAACAGCCCAGGCTCTAGCCTCCCTGGAACCCTCTTTCAAGTATTTGAAAGCCGCTATCAAATCCCCCCCATACACACACACTCTTCTGCAGACTATGCAAGCTCAGTTCCCTCAGCCTCTCATCATAAGTCAGGTGCTCCAGCCCCCTCATCATTTTCACTGTCCTCCACTGGACTCTCTCCAATTTGTCCACATCCTTCCTGCAGTGGGGGGGCCCAAAACTAGACACAATACTCCAAATGTGGCCTCACCAGTGCCAAATACCGGAGAATAATCACTTCCCTCAATCTGCGGGCAATGCTCCTACTAATGCAGCCCAATATTCCATTAGCCTTCTTGGCAACTAGGGCACACTGCTGACTCATATCCAGCTTCTTATCCACTGTAACCCCCAGGTCCTTTTCTGTAGAACTGCTGCCTAGCCAGTTGGTCCCCAGCCTGTAGCTGTGCATGGGATTCTCCCATCCTAAACGCAGGACTCTGCACTTGTCCTTGTTGAACCTCATCAGATTTCTTTTGGCCCAATCCTGCAATTCATCCAGGTCACTCTGTATGCTACCCCTACACTCCAGGGTATCTACCACTTCCCCCATCTTAGCATCATCTGCAAACTTGCTGAGGGTCCAATCCACCCCAACCTCAAGATCATTAATGAAGATGCTGAACAAAAACAGCCCCAGGACCAACCCCTGGGGCACTCCAGTTGATACTGGCTGCCAATTAGACATCAAGCATTGAGCCCAATGATCTAGCCAACCTTCTATCCACCTTATCGTCCATTTGTCCAACCCATACATCTGTAATTTTCTGGCAAGTATACTGTGGGAGACCGTATCAAAAGATTTGCAAAAGTCAAGGTATATCACATCCACTGCTTTCTCCACATCCACAGAGTCAGTCACCTCATCATAGAAGGCAATCAGGTTGGTCATGCATAACTTGTCCTTGGTCAATCCATGCTGACTGTTCCTGATCACCTTCCTTTCAATAAAATGCTTCCAAATCGGTTCCTTGAGGACCCGCTCCATGATTTTTCCGAGGACTGAGCTGAAGTTGAGTAATCTGTAGTTAGCTGGCTCCTCCTCCTGCCCTTTTTAAAAGATGGGCACTATATAGTCATCCCTTTTCCAAGCTAAACAGTCCCAACCTCTCCTCATATGGCTTTTCCATATCCCTAATCATTTTATTTGCCCTTTTCTGCACCTTTTCCAATTCCAATATATCTTTTTTTTTAATGGGGCAACCAGATTTGCACACAGTATTCAAGATCTGGGCGTACTATGGATTTATAAAGAGGCAAGGTGATATTTTCTGTCTTCTTATGTATCCCTTTCCTAATGATTCCCAACATTCTGTTAGCTTTTTTGACTGCTGCTGCACATGGGGCGGATGTATTCAGAGAACTATCCACAATGATGCAAAGATCTTTTTCTTGAGTGGTAACAGCTAATTTAGACCCCATCATTTTATATGTATAGTTGGGATTATGTTTTCCAATGTGCATTACTTTGTATCTATCAACACTGGACTTCATCTGCCATTTTGTTGCCCTGTCACTCAGTTTTGTGAGATCCCTTTGTAACTCTTCACAATCTGCTTTGGACTTAACTATCTCAAGTGGTTTTGTATCATCTACAAATTTTGCCTCCTCAGTGTTTCTCTCTTTTTCCAGATCATTTACGAATATGTTGAACAATACCGATCCCAGTACAGACCCTGGGGGACACCACTATTTACCTCTCCATACACAATTTAACATAGTGTGTATATGTTACTTTAACAAGGTCCATTTAGACATACTATCATAAATAGGGCCAACTATTTTTTCCAAAGATATCCTCCAGTATGCACTAAAAAGAGATGCTAGCAGCCACATACATATTTGACCAAGAGGTGAACCTCAACAGCAGTACATCTGCTGCAAGATCAGGGGACTCTGGCTTCTGTTAAAGCAGCTATAGAAACCCAGTGCAGTCTTTACATTACAGTTTATAAAATAACTACTTTTGTTTTATTATAGCTTTTCACCCTTAGCATGCATGTGAGTTATGATCACGTAGGTTCCATCAAAACCCTCAACTTAGAAACGAAACCATGCCACTGAAGGTAATCTGTCAAACAAGCATTAAAATATTATAAATATCAATTTCGCACCTCTAAAAAACATCACTCGACAAATATCTTAAATGCATGCCCCATCTTTTGGACTGTTCTAGTAGATGATCTATGGCAAATGTACACCCAACTCTCTAATAAAAAAATGCTATATATGCATCTGTGGTGGAGGGAAGGAAGAATGGTAAATTAGACAAAACGTTACAACGTTTAAGAACTTTGGCTACGGATTAGCAAGCAGAAGCACCAAATTTTACATCAAGAACTTGATAAAAGATTAATCTGAAACACGAGTTTGACACCCATATGCTTATTTCCAACATCATTTACTGGACAGCCTTCTGTAAGATTCTGGCACAGTGACAGTGGGCTGTAAGTTATTGTACTTGTTGAAAGGTCATGTCATCGTAAACGAATGAAGAGAACAGCTTTATGGTAAGTGTAAAGCACACAGTTACACATTAGTCATTTTTAAGATGTACTGAAGGCATAACAGCCTGTGTGTATTGCAGGCACGGCCAACACTTCCTCCAAAGAACAGGCATTTTAAAGACTATCTTAAAGAGAAACGTTCACTAGAACAAGTAAGGTGAAACTAAAAACCAGAACACACAAATAAAATGTTTCTCAACAAGTCATTCTGTGTACTCCCTTTGATGGCACTTCAGGTATTTAAATTTGGGTAATTTCTCCTTCACCACACACCCTAAAAACTTATATAGTCAGGAGGTACAAGTTAACTGCCAAATCTGCCACTCTTTCACTGCATGACGTTGGGCAAGTCAATATCTAATTTGTGTTCTATTTATAGAACACCAGTCACCCTAATATCTAGGCAATGGCCTCTCTCTCTGACTCAATTTTCCCCTCTGCAATATATGAGAATAATGCTCACCTGCCTTTGCATAGTGTTTTGAGACCCACCGACAAAAGGCACTAGGTAAGTGCCCAGTTTTGTTATCCTCACTCATCTTGCAATGAAGTCATAATCCTGAGCTTGTGACATCAGGGTGTGGTCATGAGAGTGAACATGAGGTCACAAGAACAGCATTACACCTTCATTTTCAGGATCAAATAGAAAAGACAGATGGCATGTAAAGAAGCAATTCTCCTAATCACTGTAATTATTGAAGTTTCACCCTCCAAAAAAATCCATTTAAGTAAATCCAGAAGTGTAAAATTTCTTTTACTCCTACTCATTCATTAAAGCCCATTTGAAGAGTTAAAAATATATACACTACAAGAGTAATAATTCTTGCTTTCTTCAGAAAAGATTCTTTTTGTAGAGGTAAAGGGCAGGGAGAAAACCAAAACTGCTCAATATACCATTCTGTTTCCAGGACACAAGATATACCCATCTCCTTTAAAATTACTCTGATTTTTCAAAGATTATGGACACATTTTAAACACACAGTGAAGCTTAAGGACAATTCATATATAAATTCAAATAGAACTACTGTATTGTCAGAATTGACGACAAAAACCTTCAACAAACGTTAATTCTGTCATGATGATACTGCCAAGTAAAAAATAGAATGAAATAAAATAAAGAGACTGTCTGGAAATCAGTGACCTGAGGTGACAAGGATTAAAAAAGAGACAAGTTAAACCTAGTGCATGAAAATAAAAATCTCATAATTTAATGAGAAGCCAGAGAAAGCTCTAACTTGACATTGGAGACGTCTCAAAAAAACATCCTTTAAAAATGTTTACATGGGACCCATTTAATCCACCAGAAATGTAGTGATAAGGGGAGGCATGAACTGCAAGTGACTGTTTTAAGAGTTAAGAGGACAGTGGTGTCAATTTACAAATCATATATACTGTATATAAATATTTCTCTGGCAGGGATTTATAATGCAGCTTAGGGAGGTTAGTTGCCCAAATGCCATGAAAATTCAATGGGATCTGGGGGCCCTAAAAGGCTTCTTTGAAAATCCCAGCTTTTGTTACTAAAGCCATTTCAGTATTATTAAGAGTTGAAGTGTTGTAAAAACCCAACTTGACAAAGGCTCTATTTTTGCCTCTCTCAGTTTGGACAATGAAAATCAGTGTTAATACTTCAATTCATTTTCAAGTTCTTCATGCACCCGTGCTTGAAGGGAAATCGCGGGGAAATGTTTGTTCAAAACCAGCTATTTTCCTGTTTTTAAGTAAATGTATGGAAACATTATTTGATTGTTAAATGTTTTTATAAAACCTCAGACCAAAGTTTTGGGTCAAATCTAAATTGACAGCATCCCTTTAGGGGCAGAAGCTTTTGCTAAAGATTTTGTTTGTTTTAAAACGTGTGCTATTCAGAGAGAGGGGAAAGTAGATGCAGCCATTTTAAACTCTAATTAGCCCAGGATGTCAAGAAAATTTGAGACAATTACACCTGGGCCCTATTTTGTGTAGTGCTAAGTGCCCTGAACTCACAGTGGCTTCAATGAGTTAAGCATGCTGAGGCACCTTCGCCAGACCGGGCCCCAAGACACTGAGAAATCTAAATTCCAGACTTTCCTGTTGCCTCTGCCACTGTAAATGAAACCACCACCACGAACATCAGAATGGATTGATTCATACAAAGTTTAGTCCTGTTTTCATTCCCACATACATTTCTGTCTTCAGGAAAACATATTCAGGCTTCACCACAACCAAAGGTAAGGATTTTGTGGGGATTTTTTTTTTATTGAAGTTTCCGCAAAGTCAGTTTATGAGCCATGTTTATGTGAGATCACGGTCTGGCAGAGAAAACGAAGTCTGCAGCTCAGATTTCTCAGGAAATTGAGGAGGCAATGGTCTCGTTTTGTTACGTTACAGAATTAACGGCATGTTTAAACAGCTAGCTAGTCTTTCCCTCTTTTGGAATCTTACAAAGCCACCATGAGGTTATCCCCTACCAAAAATCCTTTTGTGGTTCATTTTATATCTGAAAAAACTTACACCCAACATTTGCTGTTTATGTATTAAAGTTTATGGATTACAAGAGCAATTTACCCATGCTCCCACACAAACTTAATAAAAATTCATTTATAAAAAGAACCAGGTCACTGGCACAATGCATATAATGCAGAAGATGATCTCAAAACTTTACACTATTTATGATTACAGTTGAACCAGAAGGCTCCAATTAATATTGTGTTAGGCACTGTAAAAAACAAAAAAACAAGAACACTTAGAGAGTGGAAGACAGCCCCAGCCTTGAAGAGTTTACAATATAAATAGAAAAGACAACCAATGGGTAGAACAGAGAAGATTAGGACTAGGAAGGACATGGCTATCAGGCAAACCCTGCTCCCATCGTGCCCCCTGCCTAACCTAATCTCTTCCTGTCCTATCTAACCTAGACTCATTTTGTCCTATCTAACCTAGACTATAAATTCCTCTAAGTATGGACTTAGATTGATTATTTATGTATTATTTATTATATGTTTATTTGTCTGTGCCAGGAACATCCATGGTGCCATATTAAAATTATTTGTTCCCTGCCCGAAAATCCCTCCCATGTGAAATTTAGGGGAGGAAAAACTGTGCTGATCAACTTTCCCAGCAAGGTCTGAGTGGAGGGGACTGGGAACGTGCTGGCCAGTCCTTGCCCATATCATTCCCCTACATCACAGTCCTGCTGCTGGCAGCTTCCCTGAATGCTTAATTCTCTTCCATCTGTTCTCTCCTAAATTAGGTTCCAATCCCATAAACATTTGCTACCCTCTTCTAGGCAGAGAGAAGCTTCTAGTTATCACAGACTGACTCAGTGTCTGAAATTCACTTGTGCTGGATGGCAAGGTAAGCCTAGTCACTGAATACACTTTTTTTCGCCCAGTATTTGTTTACAAGTTAACATTAACTAAAAAAGGGGCACATTTGAGGCTTCTAGGCTCAAAATGTCACCCCATTTTCTCCTATAGCCAACTGCATGCAATTATATTAAGGTTCTCATCTTTGATCTGCTCTCCTGTTTATTGAGAAAAGTAATAAAAACAAAACTGGATATTGTGCACTCCTCACATTGCAGTGACCTGGCACTCATGAGTAATCCTACATAACGCTGTCAGCATCAGTGAGGGAAACAAGCCACAATACAGAAACATTTTACATACGGTTCCAAGGAAAACCTGACATATCTTTCCAGTTCTTTGAAATAAAAGGTAACAGTGTTAAGATTTCCCTTCCTTGTGTTTCTAATACCCAAGATTATTAGAACTGAAGTAATTTTAACCATCTAATTCAATTTCCACCGCACTTGCAGTCTGCTTATTTTTTGCACTTAACACAGAGAAAATAGGAGTCTGTTGTTTCCACGTTCAGAATTTCATGCACTAGCCCAAGCCAGCAATACATGAGCATCAAATGCTTCAAAACAAAGTTTTGTTTCAGAAATGTTTTTGAAGTATTACACAATTTTGTAAAAAAAACCTACTTTCTAAATTACAAAAAGGTGTATTACGTACCAAATAATCTGCCCAGCCTTAACTGCTGCATGTACAATGGCAGTAATGGCCATCACTCACCACACATGCGACTGCTGCGGTGATAATTGTTGTATAAACACAGTTCAAGCACTTCTATCACTGTGCCGATGACAGTGGTAAAATGCCCGAGACCTGTCTAGAGCTACCTCTACGGAATTATGGGTGGCTAACCAGGTCTCCATTCTGCAGCCACAAAAATCTGGCTCTCTTTAAAACATGAATATATCCTTTTGTTTTAGATGTGCATTTAAAAAGAAATACAATAGAGATCAAAGTATGAATTCCACTCACCCCTTCACTTCAGCAATAGAAATTAGTAACTCTAACTATCAACGTTACACTTAAATCCACTTAGCATCCCCTTAAACTGACAAGTGGAGGGGGATTGTACTAGATGACCTCCTGGTTCCTTCCAACCCTAATCTTCTATGATTCTAACCTGTTCCCTTTTCAAAAGCCTGAGAGGACAGATCCTCAGTATGCCTTGAAGGTCAACGGATTTAGGTTCTGTCAAGTAAAGGGGGGAAACAGGTTCTGGAACTCATGAACTCTCACCAAAAATGCCCTGCTATCACCCTCCTTTTGGGTAACTGATAAGCTCAAGCAACTCCGCTTTGGTGGTACCACCCACAGTTTGTCTCTCAATTAACTAGGTCACTCCCAAGTCATTTTGGGTTTTATAGTATAAAACACCCCAAACTGCTCCTGATACAAAACTGCAGCCAGGGCAGATGACAGAGCAGAGGTGTAAAGCACTCCTGTGAGAAGCTCCATGAAGCAAGTGAAGACCACATTCTTGTCTTCCAGTGCAGCCTTCTGTACACCACGCTGCAGCAATCTAACCACGAGGTGATACAAGCACTGATCCTTGCAGAAGAGGTTCATCTTCTAGCCAAGGGCAGACGAAAAAACATTTTTGTCCACTGCGGCTATCTGGATTTCTAGAAGCAGCTGGGAATGAAACAGAAGTCCCAGACTGTGAACCTGTATCACAAGAAATAGGCAAATGCTCATCCCTTCAAAGCATCCAAAACAACCACTCCATTCACTCATTAAATTGCTTCCCTCAACCTCATAGTATTATCTCAATCTTGTCTGGATTAAGACTCAACCAGCTAGCCCTCCCTTACACCCCCCCCCATTTAGTGATCCACCGGATAAGCTACTCATCTGCACCAACTTGGCCAAATGAGACTGAAGTATAAGGGTGACCAGTGCAATTCTATTTATTTATATCTCACTCATCCCTATAGCATTTAAACACCAGCATTTAACACCTGCAACTGAGATCATTTACAAATCCAAGTCCCAAACTGCACCCCCAAATCAGTGACAAAAAATATGTGATCTAAAGCCAAAATGAAAGTCTATTTCTGAAATAAATCTATCTATCCCCGTTAAGACATAAGCTACAGAGCCCTGCTCCACACTTAAAATTCAGATCGACCTAACTATGTTACTCAGAGCCAGATAGATTTGATTATAAAAAATAATTAAAAAAAAATCCTATTTAAATGATGGAATAAGAAATCCAATGATAGAAACATTTTATTTTAAAAGTAAACCCATTTAAAATGAAACCTGCAATTAATACAAAGTATGTTAAGGTCTAAACTTATCTCTTCAAACATTTAAATAAAAAATATGCTGAATCCACAACCCTCTACCAAAAACTTTGAATTAAATCATAGAAGATTAGAGTTGGAAGGGACCTCAGGAGGTATCTATTCCAACCCCTGCTCAAAGCAGGACTATCCTCAGCTAAATCATCCCGGCGAGGGTTTTGTCAAGCCGCAGCTTAAAAACCTCTAAAGATGGAGATGCCATCATCTCCCTAGGTAACCCATTCCAGTGCTTCACCACCCTCCTACTGAAAAACGTTTTCCTAATGTCCACCGTAGACCTCCCCCACTGCAGCTTGAGACCGTTGCTCCTTGTTCTGTCATCTGCCACCACTGAAAACAGCCTAGCTCCATCCTCCCTGGAACCCCCTTTCAGGTAGTCAAAGGCTGCTATCAAATCCCCCCCTCATTCTTCTCTTCTGCAGACTAAACAGGCCTAGTTCCTTCAACCTCTCCTCATAAGTCTTGTGCTCCAGCCTCCTCATGATTTTTGTTGCCCTCCGCTGGAATCTCTCTAACTTGTCCACATCCTTCCTGTAGTGGGGGGGGGGCCCAAAACTGGACACAATACTCCAAATGCGGCCTCACCAATGCCGAATAGAGGGAATTAAAGGCTGCTTTTCTAGATAGAGAAAGAATCAGGGAAAACACAACTTTTGAGATCATGCTTTATAAAAATAGCACAACTGGTCATGGACGGTATAAAAGGCCTAATCCCATGGGGGACCCAGGGGCTCTGCTACCAGGCCCAACAGACTGGCAAAGTCATCACAGGTGTTGGGACCTCTGACTCCAGGAGACACCATCATGTAACTAATCAGGATCACCCACTGAACCAATGTGGGTGGTCTCATTCTCCTATTTTATAGCTTCTCCCTACCTGAGATCCGATTGGCTCAGCTCTCAAAATTATGAATACATGAGACTCCACCCACCATGGAAATTTACTCTCCAGCTCTTGGAAGAACACTGATCTGCCAACTATCAAGCCCTTGCTGCTGGCTGGTTCTGTGCAACTGAAGTCAATGGTCTTGCTCTGTCTCCTGGCATGAGTGCACAGACAGAGCTACCAACAGAAATACGTTAATTTCTCAACCACTTCCTTTTAGGCTCTAAACAAATAAAATACTGCAGTGCAAAAGGCATGTGTGTTACACAAACAGAAATCTTATACTTCTTTTGTTTTTCTGGGTGAGAGTCTGGAGGGGAGGGGTCACGCAACAAGGGAGAAGGTGCAGAGTGTACAACCAGACAGGAGAAACAAGTGTCAACGCAAGAGACTGTGGAAAGAAGAGACAACATTCCTCAGAGTGCAGCCTCTAGCGCTGATTTCAACACTGGAAACTGGAGGAAGAACGGTCATGCCTGCAGGTCATAAAAAGATCCCATTTAGGAATATTTTCAAGAAATTCCCATACCTCTGTGTAAAAAAAGGAATATATGCCAAATGTAAACAAAGTGACAAAGAGATGCAAGGCCTGGGTTATCAGAATGAAACATTAAGAAAAATGCTCCTCAAAAGAGTGACTGAAAATGATGATGCGGTGATAACTTCAACTATAGTCATACATGTGTGTTTTGGGTGGTTTATGAATTTCAAAACGTTTGTGTTCAAAATATAATTGGTATGTTAATTTGCTGAGGGAGTATTTATCAATTACATTTTTACTATTACTGCTGGACTTCTGAGATAATTTTAATTGCTCAATATAAACAAACACCCTAGGTGAAGATTTCCTGTTTAAAAGTAAAGTTTTATTAGGCATTCATGAATTTTAACAGTTAAAAAGTGTTCCCCCTCCACTCCCCAAGGTGTTTGGTATGTTGCTAGAGATAAGGGTTTAAATAGATTTAGATACTCTTAAGATTTGGTACAAATAGCTACAACAGGAGCAATCATTCATTTACCATCTTTTTTTTTTAAGGCAGTGCACTGAGAAACCCTCAGTGAGTGAGTGTGACTTTTGTTTACCATTTTGTCGCCTACAATGTCTACAGCTTCAGAGTCACTTGCTGGTATCACCAACAGTACTGCAACTAAACATACATAAGACAATAAATTTCTGTATCAAAACAAAGACTGCCTTCATTTATGTACAAGTTCTCCCTTTCACCTTTTTCAGAATAAATGTTTCATTGACATGGTTCAGTCATTACAACCAGACTATGCTACACCTGGCATAGCAGACATTGCTGGCAGGTCGCTAGATATAGTGTTAGAGAAGGAAATTGAACAGTATGCAAAAAACATTAATGGGAAATTGGTTAATATGAGTCTGATCGGTGGAGCAATGTACACAATGGTTCAGTAACTAATGGTTGTGTGACAACAGAAGACAGGGTTGTCTGTCTTACAGAAACAACTGATACATTAGAAAATGCCCATGCAGCAGAACACTTAAAAGAAGTAGCAGCAAAAGCTCTAAATGTGAACATTCAAGTGTCAAGTGTATAGCTTTGTCACAGAAATCTAGAAGATGGTAATGAAGGGAACCTGAAACTTACAACACATGGGTGTGGTGGTCATTTCCATCTTTCAGCCAATGACTGCAGCATAACTCCAAGAATAAAGCTGAAATTGTTGCTGAAATTGCTAAATATTTCTATAACCACCACTTTGCTTCTGCTTCATCAAAGAGAGCAGAAGGATACAAATTAATTCTCTCACAAGACATACAATAGTATTCAGTGGTTGAGTGTTTTGAACAATGTATTAAGAACTGGCCTATTCTGATGACAATTTGTGAAGAAAATAATGATAAAATAGATGGAACTATCGCAGCCAAAGCAGTCAACATTGAACAAAAGAGAAAAGTAGAAGATACACTGAACATACTGAAACCTATTTCCATAGTCCTGGACAAACTGAAGAAAGATTGCTGCTGTATTGCTAATGCTGTTGAAATTTGGAGAGAACTTCCAAGAGAGACTGAAGAAAGAAATATCCAACAAAATTAAATTGTAGCCATTAAAAAAGCAGATGATCTAGCACTTGCTTCACCTCATTTTCTTGCCAATATTCTCAACCCAAAATACCAGGATAGATGCCTAACTGCCAAAGATGTTGCTGCTATGACATGGGCATCTAATAATCATCCATCAATCATGACATCCATAAAAATGTCAGGACTAGAGATGAACCATTCAAGCAATATATGTTTGCTGATGTTTTAAAACAAGTCACACCCCTGACGTGGTAGAAGTTACTAGCTAAGCACCTAGAATCAGTTTGTTGAAGCACTAAACCGGCTTTTGGCAGCAGTAGCGTCTCCTACAGGCACAAAAAGAATATTTTCCCCTTTTGGTCCAATTAATTCGGAGTTGAGAAATTGACTGGGAGTTGAAAAAGCAGGAAAATTTCTCTCTCTTCTAGTCTATGAATAAAAACAAAGAGGGAGGGATGATATCTACTAGTTTAAAAAATTTGAAGGATTGCCCAAGTAATTTAGGAGACTGTCATCTCATTTTCTAGGGATTTAGGTGAGTAAGAACTTAAGCTCCAGTCACTTTCACTTAGGCAGATTTGAAAATTTTCACAGGCTGACCTGAAATAATCAGTTTAATTCACTGACTACAGTTAATCCTTCTGTTCCTTTAATAAATCTTTTAGCTGTAAATGTAAAACACGTTTTGATAAGAGATGCTTGTGTATCCAAAACATTTAAGGTTGTTTTGTTTAATAAAAATAAGTTTTATACACTGTTGTGTGTTTAATTAAATTCCAGTTACCATCCTAATGTAGCTTGACACAAATCATGAACAAAGAGTTCATTTTCTAACATATTAAAAACATACAATTAATAAGAATCTGAAAATATTAAGCTATACAATTGCTTAAATAAATGTACACAGTTATAGTGTACCTTCCTAAGTAGCAAAAAGATGTACCAAATCTACTGTAAATGGTCTGTTTAGTTGTAAATCAACACGTTTTAATGGTTTATATCAACCAATAAGAATGCACCTTTTTTTTAGAAAGTAACTGAAGTACAAATGGAAAAGCTGATGAAAATCAATTATTTAAATCAAGGCTTTCCACTTCGTAATTAAAATCATGATTTAAATCGCCACTTGAAATTGCCTTGATTTCAATAAGTGAAAAATTCATATACCCATAGTGAAGCCAACCTAACACCCAGTGTAGACATAGCAGATCGATGGAAAAATTCTTTCATCAAGTGAGGTACACTATTCAGGAAGATAGATTACCAACATACAGGGAAAAACCCTTCTGTCAACGTAGGAAGCATCTACAATTATGGCACAGCAGCTATACCCATCATGTAGACAAGACAGTAAGCCACATTCCGGCATCACAATTACTTCAGCGGAGGTGCTCTGGAATTACATAGTTGCACCAGAGCAAAACTTGGCCACTGTACAAGTTAAAAGATTCACATTTTGCTGAAACTGGTCAAGCAGACAACTATGCACAGTACAAGCTTTAAGATCAAGCAAAATGCAGTTCATAGCACATCAGGGAAAATAGCCAATAGTAATTTCCTTCATCCACAAAAAATGTGCACAATGTGATAAAATATCAAATCTCACAGATATGTTTTTACCATATTTCAGTTTTAGAGTTTTTAATATTTGCAACCAAACAGTTAACCATTTGTTCCACTACGAATGACTATAATCTCTGTGGCCCAAACAGTATTTAATGAAATTTAGATCAAGTACAAAGAATTTATCACAAAGAAGGATCTTAATATGGTCTCTAGAGCTCCTCCCTCAAACAAAATTCTTACTTCTAGAAACAGTAACTTAGTCTTGAGAAATGCAACTAAAATGTTTTAACTGAAATCTATTTTGCTCACAGTAAAACTGCACAAATAGATTCCACGCCACACAGTGCCCTGATGCATATCTGGGAATACGCTCAGCTTTAAAATCTGAAATTTACAACTGAACCAGATGACTGCTTAACGGAGTAAGAAAAGGATTTTTGCCATTAAACTGGGTGAAGTTTTTATAAACTTGAAGACTCAAAAATAGAAATTAAGAAAAGCAAAATATTTTTGTTTTGTTCAAGTAACCACAGAAGTTTGGCATCTGAATCTTAAGCGCACTGATAAACTTTGCTGTGTATGCACCCGTTCAAATTTGGAGTCAACGGTGTTTTCAGTAGAATAAATCAAAAATCCTACCACACTCACTTAGGATGAACTTTTGAAGTTCTGGGAAAGACCAAAGCTCCCTCAACACAGGAAACACTCCACTGATTTTAATGCAAGCTGTCACACTTAACCAAGTTAGTAATTCCTCCATCTTTTTTGACAGAAGACTGATTTAAGAAACAAAGAGAAACTGGCTGTCAACTCTACTTTCAAAACACTTTGCAACAACAGCTTCTTGCAGTCTTAACTGAAGTAGTCAAAGAGCACAGAGGTGGGAACAACTCCATCGACAGGAACCACATGCGAACAGTTCTGGCTGAAGTTAGTTTGCTGACATGAAAGGTGGGTAGAGCAGATACTACACTGATGTAATATGGACAGGGTTTTTCTATTATTTTTGCTATTATTACAGGTTGGCACCTTAATAACAGGGTTCATTTCACAGCCTCTCATCCCTCCTACAATGAATAGGTGGTAATATGTTTAGGTAAGTTAAATGGAATAAGTATCACAAACCCTAAATTTGGGCTTCACTGAAGAGCCAGTAGGATGTGATGAGCTCTGAAGGAACAAAAACCTTTTAATAAAAAACATCTGAAAAATGTGTTAAGAAAAATTATGAAATAAAAATATGCAGATTTTCATATGACCTTCCATCCAATGATTTCAACACACCCTCCAAAACTTAAAACTTCACAACCATCCTGTGTTGTTCACATGATCCCTTTTTTACATGTGGGTAAACTGAGGCAAAGAGGGGTGACGTGACTATATAAGTCACAACATCCGGTCTGTGGCAAAGCTGGGAACAAAAGCAAAATATTCTGAATCCCAGCCTCGTGCTTTAGCCACAAGACTGACTATGAAGAAGAAGTGGTGTCATGACAAAGCAGGGTATGTTTGCAGGTTTATTCCGTTCTGAAAGTCCTGCCCCAAGTGTTGTGACGGTAGCAACATTCTATTCTAGCCTTTATACAAATATTCAACACACCTGTCTTGAGCACTAATTACTAGACAGTGCTGTAACAACTAGTGTAGTTAAGAGGGCATGAGCAATAGAAAGATAAAAGCTTCCCTAAAAAATGTAAAAATTCATTAGTCTTAGGCCAGGTCTACACTACAAACTTACATCGCTTTAAATACTGAGCAATGCCGTTATAACAACCTAATCCCCAGCATAGACAGCGCTATGTTGATGGAGGAGCTTCTCCAGTTGACATAGCTACTACCTCTTGCAGTGCTGGATTAACTATCCCAACAGGAAAAGCTCTTCCATCGGCGTAGTATCGTCTTCACTGAAGCGCTACAGTAACACTACTGCAGCATTTTAAGTGTAGACCTGCCCTAAAACCTGACCTGTCCCCTGCCTTAATATCCTGCTTTTAAATAGCAAGTTTCAAATGAATAATTCACCCATTTCTAAAGTTAAATAAACTACCAAAGTCCTTGGTTTGTGAAAGAGTTTAGCATTTGCTTAGGTTATGTAGTAATATTAAAAATTTTGTTGGCTCTAAAAATAAACAAGAATTGCATGAAGTCATAATACTGACAATTCACCCTTAACTCACAGTAATGTGAGGATTTTTGAGGGGGATGAAAGAAGACAGAGGAGGCTGGCCGAAGTGTCATGAGGTAAACAGAGAGCTGGCCATCATTTCTGAATTTCCTGGATTTTGTCTTTATTTTAATCATAACATTTGTAAAGGTCATTTTCTGTACTGATCAGCCAAAAATGCAGTAATTAGTATGAAGTGGAAGAGAACTTTCACAACCACTTTTTTAAAAGACAGCAAATATCAGAGGCATTATAAACACAAACTTTGCTCATCTTCCCCAAATTATAAATCATCAGCATGTATTTACACTAACTAATAAAGCACCGGAACATAACATCTGAGGAGCACAAAAAGCCATCTCCAACACTGCAAACTGATTTAGTCTCAGTTGCTAAAGTTTTACATATAAGCGTAAAAATAAACACTTCAAGCAAAAATTAAATCAAACCACCATACCTGACTGAGGCTCCCATATAACTATGGGGCCAGTCAGGTAAGAATTCAAACCCAGATTCCACTGGGGAATATGATAAGACCATGGGAATTGCTAAAAGAAGCTGATGGATATTAAAAAAGAAAGAGCTTTCCAAAGGCTGATTTGATGCCATTTGTTGTGAAAGGCTCCATTTCAATGGAAAGTGCTGCTCCTCCCGTCCTGCACATCCTCCCCCTCCCTTTCCTTCACTCACATCCAGTTCCAATTTCTCTCCTTGAAAAAAACAGCTGCTGTCACGCCAGGAGGGCCCCTTCATTTCCAGGCAACACCACCCCAGAGGCTATTGCCTTGATCTTCTGCTTTATTATAAGCATTCATCATTTACTCAAATTAAGATGACTAGGGGACTGATTGCTCTTTGGTGACAAGGGGAGGGGAGAGCTGGCCCCTTGAGTTACTTACAGGGTATGCACACTACAACGCAGAACCCTTGGTTTCAGTTTCACAGGATTTTTCTGTTCCTCTGAACATAAGCAAGATGGCTGTGTGTGTCCACACTCAAAATGTTGCTAAGAGGAGAGAGACTTTAAACCTGGTTCGCTTTAGTCTATTCATAACAAATAGTAAACAGCATTTGCAGATACTTCAGTAGCCAAATTTTTAGTCTGAGCTGAATTCAGACCCCACTGCAGTCAGATCTGAAATGACATCAGTTCCCTTTCTACACCCAGTTCCCAGCAGAGGAGTTTACACTTTCCTGAGATAATTTTCTTCAAGGCCAATAGCAATGAAAGTGCAGATTTGTTTTCAAAATGTAAGTGACTAAATGCAGGAGCACCTGGATACCAGTTTTCCAGCAGCCAAGCAAAATCAGGGACAAGGGAAGACTGGGTGGAGAGTGTTGATATAGAGAAAATAATTCACAGTCTTGTCCTCATGCAACCTGCTGTTGCTGCTGTGAAGAAGGTATTATTTGGGTGGCCTTTCAATGATCATAGCCACTGACTTGCTACCATCCTCACAAAATAAAAGCAGAGCACATAGGAAGCAGCAGAAGAAAAGCAGCATGGAAAGAAACATCACAGAATATCCAGTTCAATAATAATTCACCTTTCTCTTCCCTGCAATGCCAGCTCCCCTTCAGCCTGCACATGAATTAGAAAAGGAACCAAAGACACACCCCCTGCATCAACCCTACGCTCACTTTGAAGGCACCAGAGACCTTGCCCACAACCCTGACCCCACCATGAGCAGACCTCAGATATTCCCAGCAACCCTGACATCCTGTGAGGGCACTAGGCTCCCTCACCAAAACACACACACAGAAGCAGCAGAGAACAGCAGGGCAGCAGAGGAAAGCAGGGCAGCAGAGGAAAGCAGAGCTCCTTTTTGCAGTAAAAAAAGACAAGAATTCAAGGCAGACAAGAGAAGAGGAGGAATCAGAGACCCCTCTCCTTGACAGCCAAGGTATAGGACAACCAAAAATCTGGTGAGAGGGAGAGGAGACCGAAGTCCAAGACAGACTGGAGTCCAGGGGAAGAAGAAACCAGATCTCCCTCCCATACTGAAAATGGATGTGGAAAGAAAAAAAAATCAGTTTTCCAGGGGAAAGAGCCCTACAATTCTGGCTTTTCTCCCCTCCCGCTTCCTGTAAGAGCCTGGCCTACACTCCCTGGCCCCTTTCCTGTACCTCTCACTGGGAGAAAGGCTCTGAGGATGTAGTGAAAATCACAGGAGTTGGGGTCCCCAGGGAAGTAAGCCAGAGTCCCCTCCTCCAATGAGAGGAACAGGGAAAATGGGGATTAGGGGATTTAGGCCTAGTAAAAGGCACAGAATGGGAAGGCTGACACACCAAGCTCTCAGTCTTAGCTAAGATTGTCAGGGAGGCAACCCCACGCTCAGGGTGTCCCTAAGTCTCTGACAGTTAAGATGTCTGGACTGGACAACAGTAGATGGATCACTTGATAATTGCATTGTTCTGTTCATTCCCTCTGAAGGCATCTGGCACCAGCCACTGAGAGAAGATAGGATACTGGTCTAGATCAGTGGTCCCCAAACTTTTTGGGTTGCACACCTCCCCCTTCCCTGGTCCACACTCCCTCCCCAGGAGCCGCAATCAGTAGCCAGGGCCAGGAGCAGGACCCAAGCTGTGGTCGGGAGCCGGGACCCAAGCTGTGTCTGGAGCCAGGGTGGAGGTTGGAGCTGCAGCCATGGGTCTGCAGCAAGCTGGCCAGGTGCTGGGGTGCAGGGCCACAGCCAGGGCTGAGTGACATTTCCTCCCTAGCCCGCACCATGCCTCCCCTGGGGGGGCGCACTCCACAATCTGGAGACCTCTGGTCTAGATAAACCATTGACCTGACCCAGGATGGCCATTCTGATGTTCTTAGGGGAACCACATGGGGTGGAAGGGGGTGTGGAAAGGGCTGACAACTGGGAGATGAGACTAGGACCTGGAAGAGAAAATATTGCCCCTTCTAGTGAGAGAAGACAACAGCCTCCCCCAGCTCTACAGTGGGAGGAGAAGCAGGCAAGACATGGAGAAAGGAGACTAGGGCCTTCACTCCCCTGAGACAGAGAGCTGGGGGGGTGCAGGAGGGCAATGGGGTGTCTCTGGTGGGAAAAGGGAAATAAGCCCCCGAGGGCTCATTTCCCCCAGTCCATTGGAGGGGGAGGGGGGGAAGGGGAGCCCGAGGAGCAGAAACCCCCCAACTCTGCCCCCCCACCGACCCTGGAGCGTCAGCAGGGGAAACTAGAGCTCCCTGCCAGGCACAGGGAAAGGACCAGGGAGCGCGGGGCCTGGAAACAAGAGACCTCCTAGTGGGCAGAGGGACCCCTGGATCCGCCCACACCCAGGCCCCTTTCCTCCTCCTCAATCTGCTGAGCTCCTCTCCCGCTCAGGCCCCTGGGGCCGGCCGGCCGGGGCTCTGCCCCCCGGGGGTGCAGTGGCCGTGGGGCTCTGCTCGCCGGGGGGAAAGGGAGGGCGGCGGGGGCCTTTATCCCTCTGGGGGGAGCCAGACGAAGGCGAGGGGGCTCTGCTCTGCTCCCCTCGGGGGGAGGGGCGGGGGGCTCTGGTCTCCCCCGGGGGTATGGGGGCCCCGCGCCCTCCCGAGGGGGCGGCGGACGAGGGGGCGGGGGCCGCCGTCCCGGCAGAGGGGGGCTCCGCTCCCCCCAGGGGGACAAGAGGTGGGGGCGGGGGAGGGGCTCCGCTCCCCCTGAGGCGAGGCGCGGATGGGGGGAGGGGCCCCGCCGTGGCCTGGCGCGGGGCTCGCGCGGGGGCCCGGCCGGTCCGGGCCGGTTCCCGCGGGGGGGGGGTGGCGCCCCCTCCCCGGCCCGCTCGTTACCTGCCCAATGTGCTCACAAAGCAGCAGCGGCGCCCACCACTGTCACGTGACCCCCCCGGCTGCGGCGCGGCGCAGCGCCGCGCGCGCACAGCCTCCGCCTCCTCCCCCGCCACGTGACTCGCAGAGAGCGCGCGCGCGCCCGCGCCGCCCGCCCCTCCCCGGGACGTGACCCGGTCTCGCGCTCGCCGCCCCGCCACGTGACGCAGGGAGACAAAGGCGCTCCCTCAGCGCGTGACCAGGGTTGCCTAGCGACGGGGGGCGGGGCTCTGAGCTCCACCTGCGGCAGGGGCGCAGCTTGGCGCCGGGGGGGCGGGGCTGTAGGGCAAGGGGAGGTGAGCACCTGGGGGGCGGGGGCGGGGCTGTAGAGGTCAGC
>ML675629.1:3056485-3115808 GCA_007922155.1 Mesoclemmys tuberculata | reverse complement strand
GGGTGGGAGTGGGGGCTCTGGGGTGGGGGAGGGGCTGTAGAGAGGTCAGCACCTGGGGGGCTGGGAGAGGGGAGGTCTGGGTGGGGGAGGGGCTGTAGGGGCAAGGGGAGGTCAGCACACAGGGGGCTGAAAGGGGGGGCTGGGGTAGCTAGCTAGCACCCACCCTTCAAGGTAGTCATGTTGGCAGCAGAAGTGCCGCACTAACTCAAATTTCAGCCCAGTGGGCCAACCAGCTTGAGTGGAAAAGCACCATCACGCTCAAGGGTTTTTTTGTGTGGCCAGGACTTGAGTTAGAGGCAACACTTGCGTTGTAACAATAGTTAACTTTAAAGTTCTGTCACGGGTATTTTTAGTAAAAGTCAGGGATGAGTCACAACTTGCCAGCAATAAACAAAAATTCACAGAAGCCCCTGACCCATCCCTGACTTCTACTAAAAATACCATGGAGCGATATTGTGGCAGAGTGGAGAACAGGACCCTGATCTCAGGTGGTAGAAACCTCTCTTTTACACTGCCTCTTTTACAAATTGTTTTACCTTTCTGTAATTAGTTAAGAGAACTGTAAAATACTTCACTTTTGTAAAGTGTCCAAAGACAAGGGAAGTACGGCCATATTCATCCAGCTAGACATTTCTGCAGCAATTGATATCATTGATCATCAGACATGTCTGCCAAGACTCCAACAATCTGCATGTCCTGTAACGGCTCAGGTTCTTCCTCTCAGACTAAATCCAGAGGTTCATTACAAGCAACTGTTCCTCCACTTCTAAATGCCTACCCTCTGGGCTCACACAAAGCTCACTCCTCGCCATCATGTTACTCAACAAATACTGCTCCGTGAAGTTGTTTGGAGAGCTGCTTGCAGTATGCATATGACACACTGCTCCATATCTCCTTCATTTCAGATGTAAACAGCGCCATTTCAAAGATCTCTTAGCCAAAATCAGCAGCTGGAAGTAAAGGTGATAAAATGCAACCCTGAAGTTCCACCTAGGCTTTGAACACGTTAGGGCACTCATTGTATACCCGATGCCCAAAAGTGACAGTTCTAGAGAAGGGATTGTATATTCCCTGGCCTATGTCCAACCTCTGGAACATCTAGTGTAACATGGATTTTCTCCTAGTCTCTTAGAAGACTGCTACAATAGGGATCCACAGTGCAAAAGGACCAGAGATTTATTCATTTTGTCCAAAGTAGTTGGCTTTGAATTTTAACTGTATCCAGGGTAGTTAAACGTTGGAATAAATTGCCTAGGGAGGTTGTGGAATCTTCATCATTGGAGATTTTAAAGAGCAGGTTAGCTAAATATGTCAGGGATAGCCTAGATAATATTTAGTTCTGCCTTGAGTGCAGTGGACTGGACAAGGAGATCACTTGAAAATTCCTTCCAGTCCTGCTGTCCTACAATTCTACGTGCTTCATGTATTACAGGAATGGACTACAGTGCACCTCGGACTGGCCACTATCAGAAGGCAGGATGCTGAGCTAGAAGGAACATTGGCCTGACCCAGTATGGCCGTTCTTACGTTCTATGGTCTTAAGCATGGCTAGAAATTTATAGGCAGTACAAGTGAAATTTGGATCTCTACTATATCACTGTGATCTGTGACCCTTCTCAGAGAGAAAGGATGACTTCAGAGTAAGCATGCTGGCAGAGAATAAGAGTGCATGCCTATGTAAAGAAGAGACCTTTGGGGAGAGAAGGGGTCTGAAAAATCATGCATGAGAGTCCCTGCACTCTCATAATATCCAGTGAATAGTTACATCATTCCAAGAGAGTCAGTGTGTAATCCTGAGTGGTGCCAAGCACCCACAGCTCCAGGTGAAGGCAACGTGAGCTGCGGGTGGAAAGCACTTCTCCGGCTCAAACTATTAATGAAGGAGCACATCCCGGTTGCCACTCAGAACATCTTTGACAAGCTGAGAATGCCTCTAGAAGCCAAAGTTCCAACTCTACTACACAGCCCAGGATCTAATGGCATCGTGGAACACTGGGAGAACTTAAAGATGGCTGCTGGAGGTGGCTTCAACCCGAGTGGGGCCCCGTCCCCAAACTTGCCTAACAGGTGGCGGTGGAGCAGTTTACGCATTTCCTCCAACCCCGAGGGAGGGCATGGGTCCTGCAACACTGTCCTGCCACCCTGAAGGCGGCCATCGGCCTTATGGAGGACTTCCTGGCTGCAGAGACTCCCATGGCACCAGGAACCACAGCCACCTCCTGAAACTCCCTCCCAGCTGGTGGAAGACCCTCCAGCCCTAAGGCTGCCTCTCGCCTGACATTGGGCTGCCATAATCCACCCTGAAGCCCCATGGCACAAAGGCTAGCTGTGACAGAGCCAGAAGATGGAGCCTTGTTTCACTAGTGGCTGCTTCAGGCACCTCCAGTGGCAATGTCCTACCATCGATTATTCCTTCGGGAAGGTGTATACAGGGGACACCCAAGCCCACCAACACGCCAGCACCAAGGTGATGATCCCATAGGCCTCAAAAGAGGACAAGTGGATGCCCTAGTCAAGTCTGGCTGCAGGCCGATCCTTGTACAGCTGCAACTCACTCCAACCACAGACCTGACTGGAGGACAGATCTGGCTGCGCTGTATCCATGGGGACATGAGGCCATGACTGAGTGACACTGACTGTAGACGGGGTAACCTTGGTGATCACCATGGGGGTTGCCCCAAAGCTCCTGTACCCCATCATCCTCTGGCGGGACTGGCCAGAGTTCAACTGGGTCCTGCATGCCATGACCCTCCAGAACCTGCTTGAGCAGATGGCCCTCGAAGGAGACGCCACTGAGGGCAAAGACGTGGTGCTGGACGGGGAGTTACCTGAATGACCCACCAGCACTGCCCCAACCAGATGGTGAGGCACCCATCCCATTGGCAAAGGGGGTTGACTTCAGCCGGGACCAGAGGGAGGACCCCACCCTTAGTTGGGTCTACCTTCCCTAGACAGATGGCTTGGTGGAAAGTTTTAACCAGACCCTTAAGGAGATGTGCCGCAAGTTCCGCTGGAGGACCTCCACCATTGGGACCAATTAATCCCATCCCTTGTGCTCACCATCTGGTAAGTACCACATGCCTCCACCGAGTTCTCCCCATTTGAACTGCTCTGTGGACGCCAACCCGCGGTACTATTGGACCTAATGCATGAGATCTGGAAGCAGACCCAAGGGCTCCTCCAGTACATCATGCAACTGTATGAGAACCTGACCCAGGTTGGGGACCTCACCATAGAGAAACTACAGGCCACCCCGGGGGTCCAAGCCAGGACCTACATCTGGGGAGCCCAGCACGGACCTTTCAGTTGGGGCACCGGGTCCCCGTCTTGCTCCCCTCCGAGGAGTCTAAGCTCTTGCCCCGGTGGCAACGTCTGTATGAGGTAATCCGCCAGGTCAGCCCTGTTACTTACAAGTTTCATCAGCCAGACTGACAAAGCGCCAAGTCTACCACAGAAACCTCTTGAAGACCAGGAGCGAACAGGAGAGGTCGCTGATTGCCCCACACCCCTGAGCCAGAATTGGGACCCCAGGTCCCTGCCACTGATAAACCCCTGCTCAGGGGCACCCTCTCCACAGAGCAATGGAGAGAAGCCTGATGTGTGCTGAAGGCCTACCCCAGAACATTTACTGCTGTGCTGGGTCAAACCACCAGGGCCCAACATGCCACCCATACCAAACCAGGGGAAGTTGTGTAATCTGTGAGAGGTGGTGGAGCAAGAAGTCCAGGCAATGCTGGACCTAGGAGTCAGAGAGAAGTCCCAGAGTGAGTGACACAGCTCCATTGTGCTAGTCCCCAAGACAGAGGAGACCTGTTGCTTCTGTATTGACTTTTGGCATGTCAATGCCATTTCGAAATTTGATACTTACCCAATGCCTCAGGTGGGTGAGCGTCTTGACTGCTTAGGGAAGACCTGCAACATCACCACCCTGGACTTGCTAAGGGATACTGGCAGATCCCGCTGGAGCCAACTTCAAAGGAGAAGACAGCCTTTGCCACCTCCAGCAGGCTCTACCAGTTTACCCAGATGCCCTTTGGCTATCGTGGGGCCCCTGCAACCTTCCAGTGGCTAATGGATCATCTGCTGCAGGCCCACCCTGAGTACACTGTGGCCTATCTTGACAATGTCATGATTTACAGCTGCTGCTGGGTGAACAATCTGAGGTGGGCAGTGGCCACCTTGCAGGATCCTCTGGACTGCCGGGCTGACAACCAACCCCAAGAAACGCTAGATTGGCTGCCAAGAAACCAACTATTCCAATAAACTTGGGGTGCAAAGGTCTTTGATTACTATGTGGAAAGCTGAAGGCAGGCTCCTACCTGGCACTTCACTTAGGTGGAGCAATCTCTAAAATAAGAGGCCTGAGCAGGCAGCAAATCAGAACAAACATTAGTCTGGGAGTGCGGAACTAACCTGGAGCCTTTTTTTTAAATGTAATGATCATTTAACAGGCTGCACGAGGAAAGGGTGTTGCAGTTAATGGGGAGGAATCCTGAATGGCACTAGTCCAAAGCCCAGCTGCACCAAGGAAAGGCCAAGGAGGCACAAGGGTAAGTGTCAGCTGGAGATGAATGGAAACTAAAATGAGTGGAGATGGCAGACCTGTGTGAGTGGGAGCCCACCTGGTACACAGGATGCCGCAGTGGCCACTCCCACTGCAGCAATGGCACTGGCAGGGAGGGAGGCAGGCAGAGCTAAAGAACTAAGGGAAGGAGCTGGCCTGACTGCAGAAGAGGAGGCATCCGTATTGCCAGTTTTGGCACCTTACACAACATCTTTTAGGTACAGATTATGACAACAGTATCAGTGGAAAACTAATACCTCACTGAGTGTTCTTGTGTGTTATGTATGGTTAACCTACAAAGAATTATACAGATGTGCTGGAAATGTGTGACTAAAATGTTGTTAAACCAGGCACATCAAGGGACATTAACAGGTTTTTCCAGACTGCTCAAGCCAGATGTGGCCAAAGACAGTGGACTATTCATTTGTATCAGAGATTGGAGGATGGGCGTACACAAGAATTTAAATTCCAGTGCTTTTTGGCACATTCTGTGCCTCTGCTGGGGCCCTAGAGGCTGAAGGGGTTCTGTACCTCCCCACTGATTATTGGGGGTGCCCATGTCCCTACTTCCCCCTCCTTTCCTGTTGAAGGAAGATCATTTGCATTGTAAAATCACAAGCAGGGGGGGAAACCAGTATGACGTCCACACCCAGCAGGGGAAAGGAAGGTTACCTGGGGATACACTTCAGAAGAATACACTTCAAAAGTTTATTGGACTATACAAGAGGAGAAGAGAACCCCCAAAGTTATCCTGCACCTGAGGAGTTAAATAAACCAAGCACCTTGAGCACCGTGTGTTAGGTCCAGGTTACAGAATAGGCCCGTCCTGCTGAAAGAACAACTGTGGTGAGAAGAGCTTCCTTGAACAAAAGACGGTCTCTCTCTAGTCTGTTGGGTTTTAGAAGCATATTTGGTTTGGTTGCAACCATTTCTATCCTTCGTCCTTACGCTGGGTATCACTTAGACCTCCGTCCTTTCATAAACTTCTTTTCCTATTACCATCAACCTGCTGGGGGCTTTGATGTAAGTGGGGGGATTGTCAGCCCCAGTTAATAAACTGCAGTGGCCTGTCTCTTTCGAGGTGCAGCAGACTTGATAAGGTTAGGCCAGCGCGTCACAGGAAGAGGGGCTAAGCACTGCAGAGAAAGATGGTTTGGGGAAGAACGTGAGACTGGGAAGGGGTTGGCGTCATTCTGCAGGGAGTAAATGGGGTGGTAAAAGCCAGGGTGAGGCTGTTGTGCTGTGAGCACACTGTTTGGGTCAGAGTTCTCAACCAAAGTTGCACAGCACAGCACAGAGACACACAGTTACTGGGCAGGCAGAGACAAAACCCCATACTAGTCGAGGAATGGTTGCTGTCTCTATTCTCTTTGTTGTTCTGGAGTCTTAGCTCCCTTGCCTCCACCTACATTAACCAAGTTAGCAAAGGGCTTTATAGCATTATGACCTTCAGTCCTGCTCAGTGTCATGGATCCACAGGCGTGGTGCTCTTGAACAGCTCTGGAACAGTCCCTGGGAGGACGCCTTCGGTGTGTCAGCCCCCTCAGGGTTACACTCTTTCATTGGGGTCCGCCCCTTGCTTCCACCGCCTCCTGGGATTGAACTTCAGTGGCTTCAGCATCCCTGCTTCATGCCATGAGTGCCCTGTGTCAAGTCAACCTGACCCGCACACTCGAAGGAGACTTGTACACCCAAAGGGAGCACTGCACCTGCAGCTTGCTTAAACTTGAGTGACTCTCAGCCAGAGTTGTAAAGGCAGGAGGGGTTATTAGATGTCTGGAACACTGAATAGATAGTCCTTAGTTAAGAGAGAGAACAGAAAGTTACAGCAAAGTCCATCTGGGTTACACCAGAGCCCTCTCTGAAGACCCAGTCCAGAAACTTCTCCAACAGCCCACGCTTAACAAGCCCAAGTAACCCCTCCTTAGTCCTTTATTCTTATTCCCAGGACACATGGTCATCTGGCCATCCTCCTTAGCCCTTCGTTCTCCAGCTGGTCACAACTGGCTGGCTTCATGCAAAGTGGGCCTTCCATGGTCATTAGTTCCTAGATGATAAATGTCTAGGCTATTAAAGTGGCCATTGTCTTTTTCTGGCTCTCCAAGAGCATGAGCCCAAACCCCAGACAGCCATCAGTCACGCAAAGAGCTCCGCAAAGAGTAAATAACCTTTCCCCCTCCCCGTACCTAGTTAACCAGGCAGCACATAGGGGAAACTGAGACACATGCCATATTCATCCAAAATATTATGAAAAACTCCCATTCTGTCACATTCTGCAAGGGAGACATTTTAACTACTGGAGGTCTGGATTGATCCTGATTTATATTTGTTATTACAAATAAAAGGTTCTGTCTTAACTCAGATTAGCTAACCTGTGTTAGCTAACTCAGGCTAAAACAGCAGTGAAGAGAGGGCAACTTGGTTTGTAACTTGGGGTTGCAGCTTGTGTTCAACTAGCTTTAAACTGAGTTGCTAACCTGCATTAAAAGTTGTGGTGTCTTCACTGCTATTTTAATTCACAATGAGAACACAGTTTGTTATGCAGCATACACGTACCCTTTTGATGGGCACATGCCAGGACAATTCACACCATTCAGGACCAGTGAAAGTTCCCTGTCTAAAAAGGCCCTTTCTGCTAGCTAAATCGAAATGAAACAGCAAGCAGGTGAAGTTGCTTTTCTCAAACCAGCCACTGATATTTTGTTTTGTTATTATAGAGGAAGGGAATTAATTATAGCTCTCAAGAGTTTCGCAAGCTCTGTGACACATTTGTCTGCACTCCCTAATCTGTGTGCAATCAATGATCATTATTAGCATTCTTTAATCGTCACTTGGCAGTCCCATGCTAACGAAGATGGATATTTGGCATGCGATGCACAGCAACAAAGACCAACATTTTAGAGGATGCTGTGGTCAGATGGTGGAGCGCCAGTTCCAGTAATGATGCGCAGGCTGAATCAGGTTATCACACAAGAGGTCAGTCTATGAGCGTTTGGAGTAAGAGAGAAAAAGACAGGAGACCAATCCAGAAAGCTTTGTGGGGGTTTTTAAGCTGTACATGCAATAAATATAAATGAGGGCACAGCAAATACTTCTTTGCAAAGCCATTCAAAAGAGATTTTAAAAGACGTACATAATTGCTCATGCTATGGATTCTTCTTTCATAATTGCTCTTGGAGAGAGCATCCCAGACTAAAGGGACCACTCCTGTGAGCCATGATGGCAGTTTCTATGTTCTGACCTACCGGATCGGCTAATTTATCCTCCCTTGGCTCAGGATTGTTCATGTATATTTCCCAATGCCTTGACAATCTAATTCTGAATTACAGCTAGGGTCAGCAAAGCAATAATGTAAATACGAGATGTGTGCATCACTATCTGACCAGCTGGCTTCTGTTAGTGCTCCATAACCAGCGCAGCACCATTCCAGCCACACAACCCGTAGAGGTGATGCACCATCAAAGAGAACTGTGGTTGCCCTTCAGATTCCATGTTGTTTGTAAATGTTTTGGGGCAGGAATTCCAACTTCAGTGCAGTGGGAGGCACAAAAAAAAGTTTGGACATCAGTAATTTAAGGGAACCATTAGATCATCTAGTCAGAGCTCCTGTAAATCACAGGCCATTACATTTCACCCACGTACACCTCCCCTTGAGCCCAATCACTTGTGTTTGGCTAAAGCATCTTCCAGAAAGGCATCCAGTCCTGGTCTGAAGACATCAAGGGACAAGAGAATCCCCCACTACCCTTGGTGATTTGTTCCAATGGTTAATCACTCTCACTGCTACATTCTATACTTCTATACTATTCTATACTTCCTATTTGAATTTGTCTGGCTTCAGCTTGCAGCCATCAATCTTGTTTTGTCTTTCTCTGCTAGATTAAAAAGCCCTTTAGTATCCAGTATTTTCTCTCTCCGAAGGCACTTTCACACTGCAATCAAGTCATCTCTCAGTCTTCTTTTTGATAAACTAAATAGGTGGATCTCTTTAAGTCTCTCACTGTAAGGAATTTTCTCTAGGCCTGTCTCTTTGCTGAACCCTCTGCAAGATTTTGACATCCTTTTAATACTGTGGACACCAGTCTCTACCAACCCCTTTTACAGAAGTAAAATTATCTCTTTTCCTACTCACTACTCCCGTTTATATCTCATCCTGGTCCGACTAGAGCTTGGAGGCGCTCTGATAATATAAATAATAATACCTTCGACGATCACATAAGCCCTTTTTGCCACATCGTCGTACTGGAAACACATGGTCAGTTGCTTTTCCATTATGAACCCTAAATCCTTTCCAGAATCTCTGCTTTCTGTAGAATCATAGAAGATTAGGGATGGAAGGGATCTCAGGAGGTATCTAGTCCAACCCCCTGCTCAAAGAAGGACTAACCTCAGCTAAATCATCCCAGCCAGGGCTTTGTCAAGCCACAGCTTAAAAACCTTTAAAGATGGAGATTCCACCATCTCCCTAGGTGACCCATTCCAGTGCTTCACCACCCTCCTAGTGAAAAACTTTTTCCTAATATCCAACCTTGACCTCCCCCACTGCAACTTCAGACCATTGCTTCTTGTTCTGTCATCCACTACCATTAAGAACAGCCTAGCTCCATCCTCCCTGGAACCCCCTTTCAGGTAGTTAAAGGCTGCTATCAAATCCCCCCTCACTCTTCTCTTCTGCAGAGTAGACAAGCCTAGTTCCCTCAGCCTCTCCTCATAAGTCTTGTGCTCCAGCCCCCTAATCATTTCTGTTGCCCTCCGCTGGACTCTCTCCAACTTGCCCACATCCTTTTTGTAGCGGGGGGCCCAAAACTGGGCACAATACTCCAAATGCAGCCTCACCAATGCTGAATAGAGGGGAATAATCACTTCCTGCGATCTGCTGGCAATGCTCTTACTAATGCAGCCCAATATGCCGTTAGCCTTCTTGGCAACCAGGGCACACTGCTGGCTCATACCCAGCTTCTGTAACCTCCAGTTAAAGTGCAGTTTTCTGCAGAACTGCTGCCTAGCCCCTCAGTCCCCAGGCTGTAGCTGTGCATGGGATTCTTCCATCCTAAATGCAGGACTCTGCACTTGTCCTTGTTGAACTTCGTCAGATTTCTTCTGGTCCAATCCTCCAATTTGTCTAGGTCACTCTGTATCCTATCCTTACCTTCCAGGGTATCTACCACCCCCCTAGCTTAGCGTCATCTGCAAACTTGCTGCGGGTGCGATGTACCCCATCCTCCAGATCATTAATGAAGATGTTGAACAGGGTTGTTCCAGGGTACACAGCCCTTTCCTTCTGTAAGTTACTCCCTGCAGCTTTTGTTCCTACATGCAGTGACCTTGCATTTGGCTGTATCAAAATACATTTTGTTTGAATGGGCCCAATTTACTAACCAATCCAGATCACTCTGTATGACCATTCTCTCCTCATCAGTTTTATGCTATCTGCCAGTTTTAACAGCAGTGACTTTTTTATTTACTTCCAGCTCATCAATGAAAATGTTGAATAGTGTGAGGCCCAGTACAATCCTTCTGGAACATCACTAGTCAGCGATTCAACATTACCATTCAATGACTCCCCATTGACAGCTACATTTTGAAATGTTAGTTTCTAGTTCTTAATCCATTTAATGTGTGCTCTATTGATGTGTATAGTACTAGTTTTAAATCAGAATGTCATGGTCCACCTGTTAAATGCCTTATAGATTGGTTTAAGTATACTCCATCTATGCCATTACTATTATCAACAAAACCTATAATCTCCTAAAAGAATTAAATCAGCTTTGACAAGATCTGTCTTCCATAAAACTATCTTGACTAGCATATTTCTAGCATTTACCATATTTTTCGCTTTATAAGACACACCTGATGATAAGACGCACCTAGGTTTTAGAGGAGGAAAATAGGAACCAAAAGGTGGGCTCTGGGCTGTCACTCACCCAGGGACTTTAGGTGACAGCGCAGGGGATAGTACAGGGCGACGGAGGGCCACTATAACTCCTTTCCTTTTTCTCTTCCACAGCAGGAGCAGCGGAGCTCTGTAACAGAGCGGGAGGAAAGGAGTAAGCTGATTGGTGGAGGTGGGGGAGCAGCAGCAGCAGTTCTTGCCCGGGGCTCACCACCAATCAGCTGTACCTACCGACGGCAGTGCAGAGGAGAAGGAGAACTGCTCTCCTCTCTCCTCCTCCTCCTCCTCCTCCTCCTCCTCCTCCCCTGCTATGGAGTGGACCCGGCCGGCAGCTGTGTGGTAAGGATCGCTCCTGCGATTTTCGGCACGTTCGCTTTATAAGACGCACTGACTTTTCCCCCCCACTTTGGGTGGGGAAAAAGTGCGTCTTATAAAGCGAAAAATACGGTAATTCTTTATCAGTTGAATTCCATAGCTGGTTTTCCCTTATGTTCCCCAGTATTGATGTCAGACTAATTGGCCTACATTGTTAGCCGAGTCCCCACTTGCCCTTTTTGAATAGTGGCACAACTTTAGCACTCTTCCAGTGTTCTGCATAATCGTAGTCCAAGATTTATTAAGAATTAGTATCAGCAGGCCAGAGATCTCCTCAGACAGCTTTTTTAGGGTGCTTGGGTGAAAGTTATCCAGGCCTGCTGCTGCTTTAAAATTTTTATCTTTCAATGTTGTTTAATCATAAAATCATAGAAATGTCGGACTGGAAGTAACTCCAGAAATGTCATCCAGTGCAGCCCCCCACAGGAAAGCATGACCAAGTCTATCTAAAAGACCATCCTTGACAGGCGTTTGTCTAACCAGTTCCAACAATACGGATTTCACAACTTCCCTTGGAAGCCTATTCCAGTGCTTAACTATCCTTATCTTTAGACGTTTTTTTCCTAATATCTAACCTAAAATCTCCCTTGCTGCAGATTATCCCCATTACTTCTTGCCCTACTTTCAGTGGAGATGGAGAACAACTGGTTGCGGTTGTCTTTATCACAGACCTTAACATATCTGAAAACTTATCATGTCCCCCCCACTGTCTTCTCTCAAAACTAAACACACCAAGTTTTTTTTAAATTTTCCTCATAGGTGAGGTTTCCTAAACCTTTTATCCTTTGTTGCTCTCCTCTGGACTCTCTCCCATTTGTCCACATCCTTCTTATAGTGTGGCACCTAGAACTGGAGACAGTACTCCAGCTGATGTCTCACCAGTGCAGAGTAGAGCAGGGCAATTACTTCCTGTGTCTTACACATGACTTTCTAGTTAACGCACCACAGAATATTAGCCTTTTTCACAACAGCATCACAGTGGTGACTCATTCAATTTGTGATCCACTATAACTAGGTCATTTTCAGCAGTACTAACACCTAGCCAGCGATCCCCATTTGGTAGTTGTGCATTTGATGTTTTCCTTCCTAAGCATAGTACTTTGTGCTTGTCCTTACTAAATTTCACCTTGTTGATTTCAGGCCATTCTTTAATTTGTCATGGTCATTTTCAATTCTAATCCTGTCCTCCAAAGGTCTTGTTACCCCCTCCATCTCAGTGTCATCCACGAATTTTATAAACACTCTCCCGCCCATTATCCAAGTCATGAATGAAAATATTGAATAGTTCCAGACCCAGGACAGACTGTAAGACCCTGCTAGATACATCTCCCCCAGTCTGACAGTGAGCTATTGATAACTACTCTTTCAGGATGTTCTTTCAACCAGGTGTGCACCCCTGGTACAGTAATTTCATCTCAACCATATTTCTCTTGTTTGCTTATGAGAATGTCATGGGGGACTGTGTCAAAAGCCTTACTTAAAATCAAGATGCATCATGTTTATTGCTTCCCCCCATCTTCTAGGCCAATAACCCTCTTGAATAAATAAATTAGGTTGGTTGGGCATGATTTGTTCTTGACACATCTATGTTGGCTAGTCCTTATAACTCTATTATCCTCTTACAAATTAATTTGTTACAGGATCTTTCCATGTGTCTAAACTAATCTGACTGGTTTAGAATTCCCCAGGTCCTATTTGTGCCACCCCCCACCCCACACCCTTTTTAAAAAAAAAAAAAAGATAGGCACTATGTTTGTCCTGCTCCAGTCTTCTTGGACCTTGTGTGTGCTCCATGAGCTCTCTCAGATAATTGTTAACAGTTCTGAGATGGCTTCAGCAAGCTCCTTAAACAGCCTAGGGTGAATTTCATTAGGCTCTACTGACTCGGAAACCTGTAACTTATGTAAATGTTCTTTCACCGATTTTGGCTTGCAGTCCTTTCTCTAGCTTGGTAATATTAATTGTGTTGAGTATCTAGGCACCATGTATCCTTTTAGAAAGCATCAGAATTCCTCAGCTTTCTTCCTAGCAGCACTTATTGGCACTCCTTCTCTGCTCAGTAAAGGACCTGCACTCTCCGTCTTCTTTCTCTTGTTCCTAATATACTCATATCCTTCTTGGTTACTAAGGAACTGGAAGGGACTTCTTCATCCAGCTGTGATATAAGCACATCTTCCTGCTTCTTTCTAAATAGAGTCCAGAAATGATCTTGCATGCTTCTGCCTTGTCTGCATCATTTGCAATTTTACCATCCTCTAGGAATCGGCCTATGCCATTGCTAGGATTTCTCTGTTCCTAATCTACATAAAAGTTTAAAAACATCCAAACACACATCCTATTTGCAGTATAACTTACACTAGTTCCTCACATAAAGGCTAGACACTTCACAATTTATTGTTTAGCCTAGAGCTCAGCCTTGGGCCTACCCTTCACAGAACTGGTATAAGAGAAACAATTTAAGAGAAGTTCTGAAGTTCCTACTTCTATCCAGGTAATAGGAGAGGTTCTTTTTGCATCTAAAGAATATAACCAAGCCTCTCCCTTACTTATATAAGGATTCAGAAAGGATACAGAAAAGTTTATACATTGTTTCCAATTTCTGTGTGATCTAATTTTTAAATGAATTTAGGATGTAGTCTAAATCCATCTTGTCCCTATGAAAAAGAGTATGGGGGAAGATCTAGTGAAAGAGACTGCTATTCTAAAGATGATTTTTATTGAAAGTTGAAACAGGGAGCAATCTTGTAATGGCTTGAAAGGGGAAAATCTCCGATGAAACAGTACTAAATTCAAATTCCACAAAGAGCCAGGCTTCTGGGAGGTGGATAAAAGTTCAGTAACCCCTTCAAAAATCTCTTCCCTATGTCATGTGAGAAAACAGGTTTGTCCTAACTGAAAGAGCTGTGAAGTGCACTCTAATATCTGATATAGATACACTTACAAACGGAGGGTCTAACAGATATTCTAAGACTATCCAAATGGGGGGCTGAAATTGCATCTCTGTTTCTATTTTCTGCCTATATAGTGAATCTTTTCCACGTGAAGTCATAACTTTTACTAGAAGGGTCCTATCATTAATGAGAATTTCCTGAACCTCACTGTGGAGCATGAACTTTCTATTTCTCTTACAGTGCTATCGCTCAACGTGGCAGATGTCAAGATTGGAGGTCTGGCTGAAGCACTTTCCCTTGTTGCTGTGACAATAGGTCAGTCGATACAGGTACAGTCCCGTTATTGCCATTAGGTAAGTGGAGTAGAGCGGAATACCATTGTTGCCTTGGCCATACTGGAGCAATTAGGATCATCTTCGCATAATCTTATTTTACTTTGTTCAGACCTTTGGGAATTAGACGGAGTAGGGGGAAATACATACATGAGATCCATTCAGTGGTATAGGAGAAATGCACTGTCAAAGATTAGAGAGGCAAGGTTTGGGAGGTAAACTTCTGTTGCAGAGAGAGACAAGCATTCAAGCTTACAGAAAGCTCTTCTTCAGGTCTAGGAAACACTCAGGGTGTTACCGCTAAATAGAAGGTGGAACTCATTATTTGCTGAAGAACTGCTCTGTGTAAGCTCAGAAGCTTGTCTCTCGCTGCAGCAGAAGTTGATCCAATAAAATATATCACCTCGCCCACCTTGTTTCTAATATCCTGGGACCAACATGGCTACAACATCATCTGTGAAAGGTTGACTGTCTACTCCTACGTGTGAGCAAAAAAAAAAAAAAAAAAAAAGGTTTTTTGCATTCAGTTGGGTAGCAAACAGGTCTATAGCAAGAGATCCCTGCTATCCTCAATTAATTAATTCTTTAGAGACCATTCATACATCTGTGACAGGTCTCTGCTGAGACTATCTGCTAACATGTTTTTTCTGCCACCTGTAAAACAATCAGATAAATGCTGAGATGTATGCACCAATCTCATAGTTCTATTGCTTCACTGCACAGGTGGGTCAAACAAGTCCCTCATTTGGTCACGAAATAAACTGCAGTCATGCTGTCCATGGCAGCTTGACCAACTGTATTGTGCATCTGCAGGAGAAACACTTTGAAGGCCAAATGGATCACCCATAGTTCTAATGCATTTGTGTGTTACCAGGATTCTTTGAAACTCCAAAGACCCTCTACCATTAGCTGCATTATCAGTGACTGTGTAGAATCTGTTATTTTCAGAAACCTCTCCATTGACAGAACGGCCCTTCCTTAGCCAGAGCCAAGGAGTGCCCCTATGAAGGGATGGGATGGAATGAGAAGTGACTTTTGCTTGTTTATGATGAGAACCAGGGTTCTGAACAGAGAGTGAGTTGTCCGAATGGCTCCCTCCAATTCTTCTTTAGATTGGCCCTTCAGCAATGTTGTCTAAAAACAGGAATACAAAAATCCACTGCTTTCTTAAATGTACTGCTATCAAGCCAGGCACCTGGTAAAAAGCCTGGGTGCAACGGAGAGACCGAAAGGGAAGATTCTGTATTGAAAGTGGTGTAAAATCAAGGACAAAGCGCAAGTATTTTTGGTGGGATGTGCTCATGGGAAGATGGAACTACACCTCTTTGAGGTCAAGTGCAGCAAACCCATCTAGAGTAGATACTGAAGGAATGATCAGAGCCAAGGAAAGCATTCTGAACAGAAACTTCCTAATGTATTTGTTTAGATCTTAAAGACCTAAAAAGTGGTCTGAGGTCTCCATCTTTTTTTGGGGGGGGGAGGGGCAATTAGAAAGTAATGGGAGAAGAACCCCTTGTTTCTAGAATTCAAGGGAACTCATTCTATAGCCCTAGATTCAGAAGAATTTGTATTTCCACTGGTATGTCTCTTGTGGGAGTGGTCAGTCCCTGAAGAGGGTGGAGGTGAGAGGTTGTATGGAGAGGGGGACCTGAATTGGATGGTACAGCCTTTTTTTACTGTGCTGAAAACCCAACTGTTGTCCAAGCACTGCAAAATTTGGACAGTGTCCCCAAATTGATTTAATAAAATTGGTTCAAAGCTCCTGACTAACAAGTCAAACCTGAAGCCTGACATGGGATAAAGTAGATATGCCTGAGGGATTCTTCGCCCTCATATGAAGTTTGAAGGGTTTCTTCCTGTCGTGTACCTGTGAGGGTTTGTTACTGATGGCGCTGCTGATGGTATGGTTCCTCCTTGGATAAGATGTAGATGACGGAGGTGGTATGTACTGCTTGTGATATCTGAACACCAGGGTAAAATATTTTTCTGTAAGGTGGCATAAGGCCTAGAGATTTGGCTGTATTGTAGACAGAGTTCAGTTTACCCAATGTGTCGTGTCATCTCATCTCACAAAGCCCTGGCTAGGATGATTTAGCTGGGGTTAGTCCTGCTTTGAGCTGGGGGTTGGATTAGATGACCACCTGAGGTCCCTTTCAACCATAATCTTCTATGATCTATCTTTACATTAAATAAACCATCTCCTTCAAAAGGTAGATCCTCTGTTTTGGCTCTAGCACCCAGTAGGAGAGAGCATGAGTGTAGCCATGCATTCTGCTGTTGCCACTGATCTAGAAGTAGTGTCACAGATGCCAAATGATGCATTTAGGGCATGGTTTGGCTATGTTTTATCCTTCATTAATAATAGCTGATGTTAACTTCATTTGGTCCTCTGGTAGGCGTTTGGTAAATAGAGGTATCTTCTCCCACAATTAGAATGGATATCTAGTCATCGTTACTTGACAATTGGTTATACACATATTAAAGGATAGAGAAGAAAATTACTTTCTGCCCATGGAACCTAACTTTCTTCCTTTTTTTACCCATTGGAGTAGAAGGTTGAAAGCCTGATTTCATTCCTTGAAAGTGTAGCTGTTAGATCCAGGGAGTTCGGATGAGGATATACACGAAAACAAGACAAGCCCTCCTGTGGGATTTGATACAAAAAGTAGTTGGCACAAAGATGACTTGAACCAAAGGGACTTTGTTGGTTGCCATACCCCTTCTAACATAGGCAAAAAGACTTTAGGTTTCCATCATCAACCTTAAAATGTCAAATATTGGATATGCAATCTCCTCCTTCATAATGCTAAATTCAGGGTCAATGCCCTCCTTTTCACTTACTAGTGAAACTGAATCATGTCTTCAGAGGGAAATAAGGCTGTCACCACCCCATCATCATCATCATGAGATGGGCTGCTCTGTAACTCTAGGTTGTAAGGAAAATCATCATGTGGCGGTCCCTCTTAATATTCTTCTGCTGCGGTTATCTCCTACCTGCAGGGGGGAAGGCAGAAAGATCTGAAGATCTTGGTTCCATGGCTGATGGATCCAGACATCTTAGCTGCATAGAATGGAGTGGAATCTGTTCTAGCCCTGGTGAGTCCGGTCTTCTAGCATAAAAAGAAAAAGGTAAAAGAAGTTTGCCAGTATGTCCATGGCATCTAAGGAGGCATAGGTAGCCCTGCCAGCTTGCCCAGTTAGGTATCAGTCTCCAAAAGGACATCGAAGTTATTCAGGACCATTCCTTGCCTGCAATGTCTTCCATGAAAAGAATATCCACTCCACACCTGTGCCGAGGCTGACCCTATCTCAGATCCAATACCAAAGCCAATGACGACACTCGACATAGAAATTCTTTAAAAAAAAAAAATTAAAAAAGGCAGGAAGAAGGTCTTCCCTGGTGACCCTGCAGGGGTTTAGGTAAAAGTAGAAGCAAAACCAGAGAACTTTCTCTGAACGTTTATTGTCTTGGTGTTTTGTCCTGAGGAGACTGTTTCAATTGAATCTGTAGAGGGGTGCAGAGCCAGGTGAATTTAAGCTGTCACCTCAATCATGTGTCATTGGCTCTTTGTTAACAGATCCACAGGTTAAGGCCCTGAGTCTTTCGACTTTGGTTCTGCCCCATGCAAGCTATCAAAGCAGATGCTGGAGATGTGCTTCATTTTTCTCTTTCACAGAAAAGAGATGTTCTGGGCATATCTGGCAGCTCCTTACTATGCTTGTCCAGATCTAGGACTCTTGTAGACTGCACCCTGGTCAAGGTCAGTTCCGAGGACCTGACTATCAGGTCCTCAGCTGAGTTGGAACTGGAGCCTGACATCAAAGTCAAAGTTTCGGTTGTGGATCCGGCTGAATTCTTGGATCCGGAAGTAGACTGAGCTGATTCTGGTTTCTTACTTTTATAGCCAGATCTCCTTGACCTTTCAGATCCACAGGCTTAGCAGATAGTACCTCCTTTAACAAAAGAACCTGAAGTCTATTTTGTCCATCCTTCCTGGCTCAGGGGGTGAACCTGTTGCATATCTGACAGCATGCTGGCAAGTGACTTTCTCCTAGATATTTTAAGCATCAGACGTGCATAGAGAAAGGAAAGACTGTTGGACACAAATTTACATTTTTTTGAAGCCATGCTTCTTCAATTTGACATCCTTCACAGTCAGTCAGTCAACTATGTATTTTTTTATGAGCAACTATAAATCATCATCTCTACCACCTAACTACTAAAATATTTAATCAGTTGCTATGTCTACACAAAAGACCTTACAGTGGTACAGGTGTGCTTACAATGGTAAGACCTTCCATGTAGCCCCTGACCAACGAAAGTGAAGATAAAGCCTTGAACACTACAGCTAGGGCTGTAGCCTATGTCCTAACTCCGTGGCAATTGGGAAGAACTAAAGCAACAGAAGCATCAACACACCTCCAGTAGACACACCCCTTGACCAGCTTGGGCTTGGGAGACAGGAGGGGAGGGGAGGGGTGAGGCACTGCTAACGGACACTGCAACTCCCCCCTAACTGCACTGGCTTGGTGCATCTCAGGAGTGCGAATAGGCAGAGGGCACTCAGACATGACCAAAATTTAGGCAGGGACTGAGGAGGTCTGAGCGGCTCCCCTTCCACAGGCACTGAGTATGGAAGCTGGCTGAGAACAGACCCCTCTCTCCTCAGGGGAAGAAAGCCCCATTATCTGAGACAGATTTTCTTAGCCATAACTCTGGACAGTATTTAACTTTCAAGGTGTAACTGGTCCCCCTTCCCGGCAGAGGGTGGCATAGGCCACTGCATGAGAACCAAGAGCATCCAAAGTGCAACGAGCAGCCCTATACGATTGCACTGATCAGCAGGAAATGCATTCAACCACTCAGGAAATACGGAACTGGGCCCAAGCAGAGCAAACCAAACCATGTCTGATCGGGTAGCATCTTGGAGTGCTTTTTTCCCCTGTGTGAGGCCCTTCAGCACTGTTCCACTGTGATTCTTTGCTTTGTAACAGCAGCACCACCAACTGGCAGAGATAAGACACCACATTACACTCAACAGAAACAACATATGCCAGAGGAGGAAAACGTAAAACACAAGCAACAGTCTTACTATGAGGTAGCCCTGCGGTACCTGGCCAGGGAGCACTGCAGTGGAAGAGAGCAAAGTACCTGTGGCACTGACACAGGGTTTGTCCCTTCAAAGCGCAGTACAGATGTTCTAGGTCCTTACATGGCCTTCATCACCAGGGCATCAGAGCTCCCACACGTGAAAGTGACAACGCTCTTGCTCTGTCTTGCATGGCAAGCCCGGTTCGGAGGGACGGGGGTTTATGTAACGGAAACGTTACCATTTCAGGAAAGCAGATGGGTCACAGTCGTGGCAGTGATCTCTATAGTCTGCTCAGGCCTATCTCCTGATATCTGTGCTCACAAGTCTCTCCCTGTTGGTCAACAGTTTTATTGTCCCTGTGGAGCACAGCTGTTTGGTCAGAGAGATGGTCTCTGGTAGCTGGGGCCCCTCGCAACACTTTGGACACGCACAAAAAGGAAAGACCGTGACTTTGAACTGGAGTCTGTTCAAGAGGGAGCCAATGCATAGAGCAGTAACTCAGGGTGAGAGGCTCCTGGGAACCTGTGTTGCCGAGCTGGCAAGCAGCTGGGTTCTGAACTAGCTAGGATCTTCAAGGTACAGGGCTTTATTCCTGTATATTAAATCTTGGGCAGAAGCAATGTCTCCTAAGTCACCTAGGAGACTCCTTCCCCAGAATTGGTAAGGACGGATGGGCTCTGCAAGAAACAGCATCCAACCCTCCCCAGCCAGGAGTAGTCTCAAATTTTTTGGGATAGGTAGGAAAATGCAGAGACAGGGCAAATGTGGCTGTAGAGTGGTTAAAACAAAAACAAAAAACTTCATTATGGGAATGGAAACTGAATAAGAAAACAGTCATGGGCAGATGCAAAATGTATCCTGTGCAGAGAAAGAGAGAGGTGCCAAATAGTACCAAGTGCTATAGACCAGCGGTTCCCAACCTTCGAGTGTGCAGACCCCGTCTCAACCCCCAAGCATTTCATGGACCACCACATGCTACTTGTTTTATTTCAAGTTGTACATTTCCTAAATGAGGATGTTATTTTTCTTTTCCACAGAGCCCCTGTAGGGAACTGCTGGTATAGACAAGCCTAGGAGTGGTGGGCTCGATCTTCCAGACATCCTAAGGCATTCCCAGCAACACCCTCAAGAAATCATGGCAAGTAAAGTAGCCAAAGCACTGGTTAAGTGGCGATTATACCTGCCACAAAAGGGTGAGGCCGCAGCGGTATAGCTACTTCTTGTTTACTATCAGATCCTCTGATAAAACAGCCTAGAAGTCTAAAGTATTCTTACTACTGCCTTTAGGTCAATTTCCTTGTGAAACAAACTATTCTATTGCTGGGGCCAGGCAGGGCATGGGATAGATTTTGGCTACGAGGTGGGCACAAGAGGAGTGCTCAATAGTGTGCCTGAGATTACTTTCTTCACTATACAATCATTAATATGCCAAAAGCAGTTCAGATTTTTTTCCCCTTGAACAACCCATGCCAGCAAGGAGACTTCCTGACTGTTTAAAAGAGGCATAACCAAGACAGTAGATCTGAAGTTAGATTCCCAGAATGGCACTGATGGCTATTAGGCATTTATTCTCTGCTATACGAAAATTAGACACTACTTCCAGCTCCTAGCAGGTTGTTAATACAGCTCTTCGTACAGCTAAACATGGCTGCCCCTGGATTTAGTTATAATGGCGGGGTAAATAGTAAAGGACACCACCAACTAACACTATACAAATACATTTTATTTAGAGAGATCCATATTAAGATGCACAAATACTTTTGTTCACCAATTTCAGTTCACACAACTTCAAGTAGTGGAAAAAACAAACTGCAGTTAATGACAATTAGTCCATATAACAAGGCAGTAGTAAAAGATCCATTTGTCAGACTACAGAACGGGTAACACTCAGATGAGAATGTACAGTTCTAGGTATTAAAAAGTGCCTGGGTCATTGCCACATACACTAACATGCTTTTTCCAAGAGCAACATCTTTCTGGCATGTGGACACAGTAACCTGGTTAATGTGAGATTGAAAATTAACCTCTTAATTTGACCTGGAAATGAATCTATTAACAAATCTCCCCAAACCATGAATTAAGAGTTTTATTCCTTGATTGACACAAGGAAGTCAACTTGCAAACAAAATTCCATTATTCTGGCCACATGATTGGGCAACACACAGATGACCTAAAGTAGTCACAGTCCAACTTGAACTGCTCTCCTCTTTCGTTCTGTCCAACACCCTCAACTGCATTTAGGAAGCTGACATGGGACAGTCACAGCTGAATCTTTGCAGCCCATTTGAATTATTTCACACAAGAAAACACCTAACCCCCTCCCAAAAAAATTAGGCTAGTAAGCCAGCAGGCGTCACATGTTCCTGGATTCATATTTTTGCAATCCCACATTAAAAGAAAGAAAGAAAGTGGTGCTGGATCTGACAGAGTAACTGTAGTGGGTTAAAATGTATGAAAATACATGGAACCTTGACTTAAACCATCTCCCTAACACGAGGAAACCCAGCAAGTTCCATTTGCTATTGATATCCCCATTTTTTTGCATTCAAACAGCAGGAGAGTACTGATTGCTGCTTAAGCAAGACCAGGGAGGACTGCTCTATGGATGTTAACATTGAACAGCAGGAAACACAAGAATAATCAGTCTTCAGTTAAACTCCTCGTATTGGAGACACATGAAGTAAAACAGACTGATCTTTACATTATACTTAAGGAAATCTGAGAGGCACATTTTGCATTGATCAACAGTAACCCTGATATAGATTGCAACATTCAATGAATTTGGAATCAGACACGAACCTGGAAATGATATAAACAAAATTCAGGAACTACATTCTTATTCCATTAAGAAGACTTTAAACTTCTCCCTCATCTATTAGAACTAGAGGTACCTTTCCAGTTCTCTGCACACAGTCTGTTTTCCTCCATAAGGTTTGTTTTCATCTAAGAAAGTTTTACTTTTGTACTCATTGGAAACAAAACCTCAATGCCTCACAGAGTAGGTCCCAGAAGTACGTCAAGAGAAGCAGGGTGGCGGTGGGGTAGTCATCAATAGAGTTTATACATATGCACTAATTCCCAGAATAAGGTGGAAAATAAGATCAGATTTAGACAGCCAGCAGTGCAGGAATTAATTAATTTACAGAGCAGGAATGAATTGGGAGCACAGCACTCCAGACCAGCGGTATTTAGGGAAACATCCAGCACTGGGTAACAGAGAAGACGAGAAAGGTGGGAATCAAACTGTAGAAGAGAGGTTCTGATCCAGCAAAGTTACTTAAGCACATACTTAAGGGCTGACATCTCATCAGCTTCAGCAGGGCTTATGCACAGGCCCCTGTGTTTTGCTGAAGAAGAACCCAAGTTGGCAAACCATGATGGAACAGGGAACATGCTAGAGTCCACAGAAGAGCAACAGGGACGAAAGGCTGTTCTTCCACCTAAGGGACAGACGATTTTCTGAAAGGGGAATTCTGAGCAAGGGTACCAGCCCCTCCGATGTTCTGTGAGGGCCTGGAGAAGCAGCCAGTTGAAGTAGTAAGGAATTTTATACCCTCTGCACCCACAGATAATGCACGATCAGTAGGTAGAGCCAAGCAGGGAAAGCCACAAACAAGGGCCCTCTTCACTGTGGTGTGCCAGCAGCGGGAAGAGTGCTGCCCCTCAGAAACGAAGCTGTTTCCTCAGTCGAAAAAGGATGGAAAGGACGAGTGCAGCAGGAGTCAAGGGAGGAAGGGATTAAGTGGCAGGCTGATGATGAAGAAGAAACTGGCACTTCCTGGCACTATCGTCACCCTGCATCTCTGAAGATAGAAGAGCAGCACTTTCCACTGCTGTCCGATAAGGGCTGATGGAGATCTGCAGCAGAACCCCCAGGCCTCCGTTGTTCAAGTGTATTAAAATAGCTGTCATCTTCTAAAATAACAGGCCCGTGGAATTCGAACAGGCAATGCTTTTGCAATACGTATCTGCCATTTCACCATACAGTCAAAGCTGGATACTCAGTGATCTGCGGCAGCAGCAGTCCTCTGGCAGCCCCCACCATCAACTGCTGGAGAAAACAGCTTTTTTTTTTTTTTTTAAAGTGACCTTTCTAGCCATTAGAGTTGTGAAGAGAGCCCTGTGCCGTAACCAGATGGAGTCAGCCATCAGCCTGGAACAGGAAGTGTGCTGTATCTCCCAGTATTCCAAGGGGATGTTAACTCTGAAGTTGAATGACCACTATTGTTCGTTGTTTCACTGCTGCTCAGATTGCAGGCAGTTTGTGCTACCACTTCCCACCTGCTGACCACTGCTTTATGAAATACAGATATTAGAATTTCAGCTTCTGCTGAGGTTGCCAAAAAAGCAGGAATTGTCATTTCACATGCAGCTGGACAGCAATAGGTTTACGACACAGCACGCCCTTCTCTGTCTACCAGTCACCAGTATTTTTGTACAACTTTCCATACAAACTACTTCAGTATTTTTCAGACTAGACAAAAGCTTGGAATTTATTCTTAAAAGTGAGCTGCAAAGAATGGAGAAAAAGTTAAACTGCTAAAAATTACAAATCAGAAGGCAAGTCAGATTAGTTCTATTCAGTATGATCCAATGAGGGTAAGTAGGATGGGGTCAGGAGAAAAGCTACATTAATAAAATCTCTAGGTTACTTCAAGTTCCAATTATGGACTCATTTACCAAGTCACTGAAGGCAATGGGGTTGGTGATATACAAGGAGAAATCCAGCTTGAATTTCAGAGCAGTTTGAAAAGTCATCTTTGGACTCAAATTCAGCACATTGGAAGTCACTGAGAAACAGAACCAATCCCACAAAGCCGCCTTCTTTTTTAAAGTAATTTTTCAGAGAAGAACAGTTGTTTATAGGCAAACGTTCCAGACACTGAGCTGCATGTATGAACAGGCTGGTTTCTGTATGTAGTCTGCAAGTTTGCATTGTTTAATTTGCAAATTGCATGGACAGTTTTAAACCATTTTAGCCTCCATGTTAAACACATGAATGACAGAATATTTGAAAAAACCTCTACTTCCTTGGCTTCACTGCTTAGGTGCAAAGTCAAGATTCTACACTGCATCTAAATAGTTGATGATGCTATAAACTGTGCTGAGAACGTGTGTGTGCATGCACAATAGCAACTTATACGAAGAATCAGTGGGTCCTGAAATCAAAACAGAAGCAGGCAAGTGACAGAAGTTTGGATGTTTTCAGTGCCTTGGACGTTTAAGTCTACAAAGTGCAGTCTATTTAGAAAAACATAAAAGAACAGTTCACTTTAAGACATCCTAACGTCAAGCCACAAGTTGTGATCACCACATATTTTAAACACCTTGTGTAGTTTGTGCATCATATATACTAACACATACATCATAGGTAAGTGGGGAAGATCCAGCATATTATGTACATATTACTAAACATGTCAGCACTGATGTCTGTGGAAGGACTCCTCTCAAAACAAATCAATGCATTTGATTTGTCTACACCCCACATTCTTGAATGTCTAATGAAAAAAATGCCACAACTAACAATACAAACTTGTTGCAACTTCATCGTTTACATCTTAGAAAAAGACAATGAATTTCCGTCAGATAGCTTTACAAAGATCAAGGTACCATAAGAGAAAGGCACGTTAACCTCTGATTGGTCCTTTTTGTTATTATTTGGATGAATCATAGTGATTTTATACCCTGAGACAGCAGGAGGCCTTAACAGGAGAGGAAACAAGATGAGCAGGAAAACAAAAAGTACAAGTTTAATGAGATTTGAGATTCAGCACCTGAAGCTTTCTTTCTAATTAAGGAAATCTAAAAGTAGTTCCCAAAAAGAAAAACACAAAACCACACGCTATTGCCATGGTTTTAGTTTTGAAACCAGAGAATCAGTGTTTGAAGGGGTACAGACAGGATTTACATGTCTTCAAGTGTTTTACATAGCCCTGTATTTTACTTAAGTCCATAACTGTAGCAATTTGTATATGATCAACATCGTTACCCACTTGGCCAGATGCAGCCTACAACTCAGGCAGGCACCGCATTTCATTTTGCATGTGAATGACCTGCTGGAACTACAGATTCCATCATGTAGCTAAAGGAGAGGTGAAAAATGGCTTCTGAAAGCCTCGGGATTCTAGGGGGAAAATAGGCCAGATTCTATTCAGACAATTGTTGAGAAGATTTTTTTTTTTAAAGCATCCAATACGGGATTAGCATGACATCATTTGATGAGAACACTCAACACAGATGAAGTTAAAGGACTATCTAATTCCCAAGCAGTAAATTCCAGCACATAGAAAACAGCAAGAATAGATTCCACAAAAAGGGACGATATCAACTTCAGTTTTTTTAAACTAACTTAAAAGATCCCAATTTCCTTTTAAGTAGAACTTGTGAATGGGTCCTGAGAGCAATACCCAATGTGCCCTCCTTTCTGCACACGCTCCTGCCTGCCCCATGCTGCTGCTGCTACTTGCAGACCAAGAAGAGTTTGCAGGAACTCCCCCTAGAGCCGAGTGTGAATGCGTTCGCCTCGCCCCCACTCTCTGCCCCTAGGATTAGGGCATAGGAGTGATGCAATTCACCACCACCACATAGTGAAACCAATACTCCACCAACTGCTGTACAATCCACGGTGTCGCGCTGAAAAAAATTAATTCTTATCTTTCCACTCTAGGAATCCCTGCCGTTACTTTCGTCAGCAGATGCAGCATTTTCAGGTGGGGATGCAAATTAAGCAGAGTCACTTTAAGAGCTTCTTTGACACCACTGCAAAGATGGGCATCAGAAAATTACAAGTCTTCCCTGGGACTTTGCAGCCACAAACTTCTCAGAAGAGCAGCACCTCAAGGAGTGAAGTTCAGATGGAAGTGACTCACTCCCGAAGTCCGAAAACTGCCGTGCAGTGAAGGATCAGCATTGTAATAGTGTATCTTTGCACTGACCTCAATGGGTGTTGAATTGGACCTCAGTCCCAGTCTTAATTGTTCCCTTTAAATATCTTAGAAATATATGTGCTATCTATTTCTCTTTGGCACCACTAGAACTGGCCTAGGATTAACACAAACTACCAATGAGGACTCCAAATTAAACCTGAGCTTGGTCTCTGGCTCTCTTGAGCTGGGAGTACAGGGGTGTTTCACGCTCTGCCCCAACAGGACGCCGCCGGGTGTAACAGGGCCTCTTTTGCTCACTCACAGCAATACTGGAGCTGTGTCAAGCTTCCTTGGCTGGCAGGAGAGGCAGCGAGATGAAGGACTAAAGTTGGAGGGGTTAAGAGGAAAATGAGCTTGATGATGGAGATAGATAGATAGGAAAAAAAGATAGACAGTTTAGGAAAAGAAAGTGGAAACTGGTTCTCTCTCTTATCACAAGCACACTGGTTAGTTACTGTAGGGAACAGTACTCATGAGCTGGCTGCTATTGGGACCATCACTGTTAAATAATTTCATTCTACGTGAAAACAAATGCACATGGTGCTTCAAGATACCATGATTTGTGCAGGAGCCTTATGAAAATTCTGGGTGATAAAATAAACTGCTTGAGACCCTATGATGCAAACAGAACACCATGCTAATACAATTTCAAGTACAGTGAAAAATCCCTGTCTGTCTTAATGATCCATGAGAGCCTTCTTTCCCTCAAAGTAACTTGAATGGAACAACCCAAGGCCAGCTACTGGACAACCCTCTCAGAAGTAGACGGCTAGTAAGGAGTAATCCCATCACCCAACTAACATGCATTACTGCTTCAAAGATAGGGTTCCCCAGATTTTGGCCCAATCCTCAAAGCAAGAAATGTAGACGTTCTGCTTGCTTTATTTTTAAAGTCTCCCATAACACAGCTTGGGCAAATGCCAATGACCCCAGATCTCCCCCGTCTAGAGAGGTCAGCCGTGCAATGCAAGGCTGTAGCAGGACAGAGCAGCAGTGTGAGGCCCAACTGACCTGACTGAGAAAGAAAAAGGTCACTAGGGATATCTGACTGAGCACTCGGAAAAATTAGCCAGCCTGCAAATGACACAAAGTGAGACCACCACTGAGCTTCTGCACAATATTTTAAAGCCATTGAAATCTAGTCAGAAGGTCAGATTCACCCCCAATAGGGCTTCTCTACTGTTGCTTGAGAGATGGAGATGTGCTTTCACACCAACCTCTATGGCTGAGCTCGTAGCTTCCCTGTTGCTCTGACTCTGCTGCACCATCGAATCAGTGGCCCACATCTGGATCCCCATCATGCGGCTTCTATCCACTCCATCATGTTCCTGTATTTCAATTTTCAATCTAAACTTGTGTGGTGAAGGCAGCGTAGTGCAATGGAAACAGGCGTGGAATGGAAATCAGGAAACAGGCTCTTCTCCTTTTCTACTTCTGATCCAGTGTGTGGCATTTGGCAAGTCACTTCCCCTCCTGCCTCAGTTTCCATAACTGCTCAATGGATCAAAAAATATCTGACTTTGGACATTCAGGATCACATCACAATAAGGCATCCCATCTTAAAGGGGCCCCTACTTAAAACACTTGTCTGAAACTCTACCACCATTTACTATTGTTAAAAGCAACACGATTACTATGTTAAAAAAAAGAAGTCTTTCCCAGTTTTCTTTTTGCATCAGACAGCAGTTGATATATATTCCACTTCCCTTGTTTGTGTGGACTTTTCACATAAGGGAAAAATTTCCCCCCAAAACAGGAAACAATCACTAATAGGACCACAAACGTTTGCAGAAGACGCAGGGCTAGTGCAGTATCTGAAAACACACGTTTCCCCCCTGTGAAAGTGACTAATTTTAAATTGGTGTCCCTTTAACAGCAACACAGCTACATCAGACAGTGCTCAAAAGAATCTGGAGAGAACCATTTCCCCAAAGACTCTCAGCTACAAACAAATGAGTTTCAAAGTAACAAAATTAACTGTAGAGGGTAAGATTGTGGGACCAAAATGCTTCCTTCAGCACCCAAAACTTTTAAAATGGTGCTGAACATTGTGGTCCTGATGTTAGCACAACTGAGCTCTGCTCTCAGAGACGTCAGCCAGAGCCGAACGCTCCGTGCCTCTGAACACCTATCCCAAACAACAGTACCTGCCTGGGAATAAAATACACTCCAACAGAATGCAGAACCCGTCTGAAGAAGATAGTGATCTTATACACGATTTAAGACTACTCCTTCACAGAGATGACGTGTCACCATGTTTCATTTAGATTAAATATTTATTTTCCTTTGCACATTTCTGGGCAGGGTCAAATGCGACATCTAAGCCCTTCCAAATATTCATAAAAGAAGCCCCAAAAGCTAAATGTTCCAATCAGGGAACAGTGACTGGTGACAGTATAAAAATACTTAGGATCTTTACATTAGTTTAACAATGGAAATTCTGAGAAAACGAGTTCATTTACAGCCCTACAATTGAATGGCTACTACTTGGAAACTGCGTAATAAAATCATATTTAATGTTCAGTGTTTGGTTTGATGCAGATTTTAAGCAACCAATCCACTAGCAGAAGTTTGGAATGCAGCAGTAAAGATTCTTGGTTTGCAAAGTGATCAAGTCAGGCATTAGTTTACGTAACCTATGCTTCACATCCAGGTGTGCTTACGGAACAATACTTTCCTTAACCCCAACTGGCAATCAGATGGGAGGTTGAAGGGGAGACTTGCACTTTTATCATGTCTTTCATTGGATAATTTCAAGTGCTTTACAAATTAGAAATTAAGCCTCAGCCTCCATGTGTGGTATTAACCTCATATTATAGATGGTGACAGTGAGGCACAGAGAGGTGAAGTGACAGGGCAACTGCAGCAGAGCCGCAAATAGAAACTAGGAGTGCAACACTTAACTCTGTTTGAGCCACAAGATCATCTCGTCCTTAACAGAAATGAACAATCCCTTCATGACTGGGCCTGTATTTTGTTCAATAAGTGCACTCAGGCTGTCATCCTGCACCCACAGCTCCTGGTGAAATCTAAGGAAGGACTTAGCAATAAGTGAGGCGCTCAGAAAAAAGACTGAAAGTCTCCTATGAAATCCAACTTGACAGCCTATGGTCTTAAGATAATGAGTTGAACAGGAAGTCTAGCTAGCTGGTAAGTTTCTAACCTGCATTAAAAAATTAAACCTACAGTCATTTGAAAAGAGGAAGACAATTGTATTTGCTAAAAGCATCAACTGACTGCATATACCATCCTCTTTCCAAAGACGAGGGAAAAAAAACCTCAAAATATTAGCGTAACCTTCCCCGCCCACCAGCTTTAATAGCAGTAACTGGCTAGCAAAGAGCTATCCAACCAACATCACTGCTGGCTGGAGAACAACAAGAGGGAAAACGTGGGGAGGGGGGTGTCTCCAGCTAGAGAAAGATTTGTGTCTGTAGGCACACTCCAGGTACTTGAGCCCTGGCTTCTGCACGCCATCCAGCCCCAGCCACCCTGTGGATCCCAGCTTGTCCGGAAATTTATCAGATTGACTTAAGTTAGCCACCATGCAAATCTTCCTGGGATGCTATTTCCCTTAGTGCCCCCATAAACCACACACTGCCATCATAAAAGCTGTCACGTCACACAATACCCCCGCTGCAGTTCAGGCAATCTACTCTGAAACACCAACACTCTTGCAAGCTGACACCCAGGACAGAGCGTGAAGGGGAAATCATTGGATGCCAGGCTTGGTGCCTTTGATACACTCTGGATGAGATAAGATGATCTTGCCCTGACTTCCAGTGGGTATGGTTCAGACTTACTTTCCTTTATGTGTACAGTGTCATTAGACTTGTACTTTTAAAAAAAAAGATCTAGCCAGGCCAGAGCCAGGCTCTGCAGATAAAGTAGTAGCTTATCTCATAAATATTTTTAATATTTTTAATTACAAGTAGTCCTCACTCCAGGTAACGTAACCAACACAAAGTACTTGCATACACACAGCCCCTGGACTTTCACAGAAAGCCTGGCAGCAACCACTCTATAAGAAAGGAATCCTACCTCACAGCAAAGTAGGGGGCATATGGCTGAGTTAGCCTACACAAGGGAAGAGAATAATTTGGAGTAAATACAATAAAAAGGGATTTTAAAAAACCCTTCATCAAAGGATCAAGGAAGTTAAAGCAAAAATTGGTTCAAAAAAAGATGTACAAAACTGTTGAAGATCAACAGAAAACTCTGCCAAAAATAACTTGCATTTAAACCAGAAATCAATGTCATCACACAATTTCTTTGTTAAAAAAGGAAAGACAGTGGAAATCAGTGTAAAGATGGGCATTTGGGAAGAGTTATCATTAGCTCCACAGACCAGCGTAATTCCCGTGGAGTCCTGATGGAAGGGGGCCTCCTGCCACAAAGAGTTTCGTTCCAGACGAGTCGTAGCAGTGGGTGTAAACAGCATTTGCGAAGAAGTTAATGTCAGAAAAGTAATTCCTCCAGGTTTCATCATGATTCTGTTAAAGGAAAGTTCAGATCAATATCGCGGAAAATGAGCCAAAGACAAGACTGTGTTTCACGAAAGCAAAATTAAGTTTTCATAGCCTAAGAAGTAGTTTTCTGCATTAACAATTCTTGGGGTTTAGGCAGATATGCTTCAACTGGGAGATACTAGGGATATCCTGCAGGCTGTTTGATGGCGTGAGCTTCCTCAGAAAGAACACTGGGAGGGAGAGGAGGAAAATAAGGTTGGAAATCCCATTTATAATCACTCAGACTTAATGTAATAACTAGAACAACTGACAGAGTCATGCTAAATTTACTACTTGGTACTGATATTGAATAATTTCAATTATGGCAGCACCTAAGAACCTCAATCAAACATCAGGGTCCCCCACGCCCAAACAGTTTGAAAAGGGTAGATGTGCCAACCAAACAGGAGCAAGTCCGAAAAATCTATACCATTCCACTAATATTGTGTACTTCTGGTCTCCTAAATTATCAGGTTAGATGTACATTCTATTAAACAACAAAATAGCCTAGTATACACAGTGTGTACACTGTATGTAAGGGTATAATACAATTGGAGTATAATGTATTATTTGACAAGTATAAAATAGAGATGGCATTTTTTCCAATGCAGTAGTTTGTGTGGAGACCTGTTTCAATTTTTTGATGTCACTTCTTACCTTGAATGCAGATATCTAACAGAGGCCTCCAAGATTAAGTTTTCTAGACCACAAAGAGCCTAAGTCTACCACAACCATGTAAGATCTACTTTAACTGTGTGTAACTAACATTACTGTACCAATGCTCAGCATCAAGAGCTACTTCTGAGATCTCAATGAGAACTACAAAATAGCAATGTATGAAGTTTGTCCCTTTAGTAGCAGTTATGCAAAAGTTTTGCTAGGAGAAAATTTTGTCAATATTGAGTCATTCAAAACTGTCTCATTATATTTTACTTAAGCTTTCAAAAAAGAGTATCTAAGTGAGTGACAGTTATGTGCCACTGAAAAATACCATGTTTCTCCGAAAATAAGACAGGGTCTTATATTATTTTTTGCTCTGAAAGATGGGTTAGGGCTTATTTTCAGGGGATGTCTTATTTTTTTTCATGAACAACAAAGTGTATGGGGACCTTTACTTGTGAACCGCTTGTAAACTGTAACTAGGGCTTATTTTTGGAGTAGGGCTTATATTTCAAGCATACTCCAAAAATCCTGAAAAATCATGCTAAGGCTTGTTTTCGGGGTAGGTCTTATTTTCGGGGAAACAGGGTAGGAGTTAGGCTGAATTCAAATGTCAATTCTTACTTGTATGTGCTTTAATTATCTGCACCACCTTTTCCTTCTGCCAGTGAATTCTTCTGGTAGAGAACGTATCCTTATTTTAAAGAGTACTTAGATTTACAGTGCAATACAATACATTGAAAATATAAAGTGCCATTTGCTAAGAAAAGCAACAAGTTAGAGAAATGCTCCCCGTAGTTTGTTATTTCTGAGGAAAGGTTAAAGGGATTTCAGTTACTGGGTCAGTGTTTTAATGGAGCTCCTTTGACATGTATAATTCTCAAAACTGTAGAATTAACTTGTCTTCAAGCCCTGTAGCATCCCTATATAAAAAGGCTTCAACAGCTCCAAGGTACTCACAAGCCAGCCTTTCCCGGTCGTCAACTTTAAAATTTCACTTCCTCCTAGTTTCTGTTTTTGTGCACAGCAGGCGTGACTGGGCTTTTCATCCAGGAATCGTTGGGCTCGGATATCATAGAACAACAAGGAGCCCTGCCCTGTTCCCACTGTTATAATGTGCTCATAAAAGCTCACTGACCGAATACCTGTCAAAGAGAAAGGCATGTTACAACCAGATTTAAGAGGAAATGCATGCTCTAGGCTGTGTAGTGGTGGGTGCTGCTTTACTTTTTTCCCCCACTGTGTTATAAGAATGTATTAGTAGGCAGGTTATTCCATTTCCCTTTCACCGTAAAACCACGCAAGTCAGTTCTAATTATGTTACGGAAACAGCAGTTGCTATTGCAAGTATCTTTCCCTCTCCTCACAAAGGACCTGATCCAGTTCCCACTATTTACTAATATTGGAGTAGCACGCCAAAGAGCCTCACTCACGGAGCTGGACACCCTTGTGCCAGACAACATTCAAACAGAACCAAAAGATGGCCCCTGCCCCGAAGAGCTTACAATCCAAGTATAAGACATGAACTACAGAGATAAGTACAGATAGGGGGAGCACAAGGAAACAATGGAAAGACTTCCTTCATCTCAGTGGGAGCAGGAGCAGGCCCCGGAGGACTTTGAGGGCCACCGTATGCAAATGTACCAAACCACTAGAAAGGAGACTGTCATTTAAGACTGATCTCCCAGTGTTCCACATGTCACTTCAGATTAGCAACATTCAAAGCATTTTAAAACCAGTGTACACCACGTCGTTTCCATTTTAGCATCTCACTCAACTTCCGCAATGAACACAGGCTAGGTGTTTTGCTTCCCAGTTCTCTCTCACTGGGCAAAGTTGAACGATCTGGGAACACAGGATGCTGCTTCAATCCAAACAAAGCATTTTACTTGACGTTTCATTACATTAATGAATGTTAATGTTCAGCATCTTTGAAAATAAGGCTGCTATTCTAGGTGCTTAAATATAGATTTAGGCATTAATTTTCAAACCTGGGTACCTAAAGTTTTTTTCACTGTGTATAACACAAAACAAGACAATTTACATTTGGCTCAACTTAAATTTTGCAAGAACAACCGTTTATAAAATTTAACAGTAGAAACGTTTCCTTCATGGTTTTAAAATTCCAGTGAAAACATCATCTTGCAGTGTTGAAATCAATATTGTCGTATAGGGTATATGAAGGAGCTAAATTGCTATTCATTCACAGCACACACAAATGCAAGAAGTAAATAGAGCACTAACAGTTACTGAAAAAAATCAATATATTTGTAATCTACTGTGTTATTAGTAACTGTAAAATAGTTTACAACATACACTCTGAAGTGATAGTATCCCTTTAAATGTGACCAAGTCTAAATAGAGAATGTTTAATTAGGCCTAATTAAAGAGCTGGGTGATTGCCTCTCTCCCCTAGCTTCATAGACTCTGTTTTAATCTGTTTTACTTGGGGAATATTGGTGCAAAGTTTACATACACTACCACCGATCTGGATGGTTCACGGGAAAAGACTTGATATTTACTAACTGACTGTATTTTATTGCAGCCCTGGCTGTTATCTTTGTGGAAATATCAACAATTTGAAACTTCACTTACCACTGCCTCGTTCTCTGGAACAGACGGATTTAACATTGTGGGAAGGTTGCCTTGGATCCAGAAAGGAGACATGTGCCTGAGATCCTACAGCATACACTGACCACTCTTGACCATAGGCCAGACACACATTCTCCCTGCAGTATGGCAACTTGGTGGAAAGTAGCTGGAAATAAATGGAGAAAGATGTTAACTCTGGAAAACATGTGGTAGAGGAGGGATGCAAGTGACTGAACAAAATCTAAACATCCTTGAAATCATTTTTGAGGAAAGTACACTCAAGCAGTAACATGGAACTGGAAAATCTTCGAGAAGAAGGGAACCATTTGTTCTATAGAACCAAGACTTGAAGGAGAGGGGGAGGGAGAGAAGGTAATGCCACCAGGTGAAAGGAGAAAAGTTGAAGATTGTAGCTTTTGGAGAGCAGGGAGGGAAGGGAGACAGGCATTTAAACCTTAATTGTACTGGTTTAACTAAAGTCTGGTTTTAAACAGGTTTAGTTAAATTGGTGCAACTCCCTGTGTAGACACTCTTGCTTCAGTTTTGTTTAAATCTGTTCCTTATTGACTCTACCTAAATTGAAGTAAGCCTAATTTAAGCCTAAGTAAGCATCAACAACAGTTCACACCAGACTGCGCCATCTTGAAATTACATCTTGCGGCCACATCTACTCAACAGAGTCTCTTTTGGCGTAGTTCCTTACTGTAGATGCAGCATACACCTACAGGAAGAGGCGTTCAGCCAGCACAGCAGTACCACCTCCCTGAACGAGTTTCGCTACGCCAACAGAAGCACTGTGTCAGCATAACTGCATTTACATTGAGGGTTTTGCCAGCACGTTTGGTTGGCTAGGATTTCCCCACTTCTAGCCAACATGGCCACACTAGTATACATTTTACATGTAGACCAGGCCTAAGCTAAACCAGCGCAACTTTCTCACGTTGATAAACCCTTAGTATAACTAACACTAGAACAAGCCAAGGGAAAGCCCTTAGTTTGTCCAAGATCAGTAAGAAACTGGAAGCTTCCCTCCTTCAAGTCAAGAGGGGAATAAGTACTCACATGTCCCGTGCTCTAACTTCCTAAACACTGCCTTTGTCATGAGACTTTTCAACCTTCAAATCAAGGTTTTGGGCAAGGCGACTTGCAGACACTGCTGGAGTCTATTCAGACACATTCTAGGGAAACTGACGTAGAGTAGGAAGCATCCTGAATTGGTAGGTTAACCACTGAAATTTAGCATAAACACAAGAGAAAGGCAACCTTTGATAGCGTGTGCTCTGCTTTCCAAAGATGAAAGTACCCATCCAGGGACACAGCTCCTAGTTCCTACAAGAAAAAAAAGTTAGCTTCCATATGATATACATTCTTACAATAAGTTTAGCAGCTGCTTTGCACTTAAAAGGCTATTTTAGTGATTTGAGTTGAACATATAGATGAATTCTGAGAACTGTTGATGAATTTGTACAAGGTAAGCCTTAATTGCGCATTGATTTCAGTGGAACTCAATAGCATGAAAGGTACTGTGGGGAAGGACCAGAAGTGAAATGGTAAGCCTACAGCCAAATGGTAGGTTAGCCAATATAAAAACCTTGTCAGATCAAGTGATCAACCATTAGAAAAATATATTACAAGTTAGCACTGGCAATTCTCAGCACCTAACGCAATATGGGGCAACAACTACTAAGTAAAATTGCATGTATGTATTTTAACAAAACCACAAGCCCTGCATCACAACAGAGAGAGTGTTTTAGAAACCATATCCCCCTCCCTAACAACTGGTATTAATGGAGATGTGAACATGAAGTGTTTGCAGGATAGTTTCACATTTTTACAGTTTGACAATCAAAAACAAGCTCTGCCAACAAAAAATGTTTAATTGTCTAATGTCATGTCTTAAGAGTCAAATCAGTTGAATGTTCACTAGCTGGCTACTGATAGACATACACTGATAAGTAACAACGCTATTGACGAGCACACGGTGAGGGAATTTGTGTACCAGTTAAGAGTAGGGAAAGGATTACCGCCAGAGAGCAGGGTTCAAACTGGTCTAATATTTTGTCTACTGTGTTTATTGTGTAGACAGAGACACACTGCACAGGCCAAAGAGTTTAAAACCAGAAAATCCACAGGAAACTGTTCCTTTTAGAAGTACATTTTGTGTTTGCACCAGTCCCTGTCTGTTTGCTGATGGCAGATGCAAAAGAAGCAGACAAAGAACACGATCAGAACAAGGGAAGACAAAAGAATCAGAAAGCAAAATATACTGCAAATGCAGGCATGCTGTTAGTTACTGAAATGATCCCAGTCTAATTTTGTATCCAATTTTACAAACTAAAAGGTTACCAGTTTCACTCCTCTCAGGTTCCCTGTTTTATCTCTTACTGACCTTGTTCTTATTATTGAATGCCAGTGCTCGGACTTTGCAGTTGTCTGGATTGGTGTTTTCCTTGGGGATGTCTTTCAGTGCCCTGTGTGTTATGTGAGCATAGACAGGGACTCGGGAGAGGTTGTGCCTGGCATCACTTTTACTCAGCACATCCTCCGTCACCTCCCAGAGGCCCATCGAGCCATCCCTGGAACCTGAACAGAAAGGACATAGCAGCATGTGATAGCACACTCAATTTCCCTATTGAAGACAGAACTTCAGTCAAGCAACACAGGACCCTAAAAAGGGAAGAATACAGTGCTATTATAGCTATTTTATAGCTTCTCTCTACCTGAGAGAGACACTCTATGTGGCTTGAAAGCTTCTCTCTCTCTCACCAACAGAAGATCTCTCACCCACCTTGTCTCTCTAATAGTGTGGGACCAACACAGCTACAGCTACACTGCATACAACTAAAATAATGTCAGGGCTGGAAGTGAACCATTCAAAGCAGTACATGTTTGCTGATGTTTTAAAGGAACTCACACCACGGAAATGGCAGAAGTCACTAGCTCAGCACCAAAGTTTAAGCGCTAAACAAGCCTTTCACAGCCATTGCCTCCTCTGCAGGCACAGAAAGACCAAATGAAGAAAATATTCTAATTCATTCAAAGTTGAAAAATCAACTGGGAGTAGAAAAAGCAGGAAAATTTGTCTCTCTCTTCCAGTCTAGGGATGACCTACTAGTTTTAAATTACTAAAGTTGTCATTCAAACTTTTAAGAGACTGTTGTTTCATGTTCAAGAGACTTAGGTGAGTAGAACTTAAACTCCAGTCATTTTCACCTAGGCAGATTTGAAAATTTTTCCAGGCTGACCTGAAATAATCAGTTTAATCTACTGCCTAATCAATCCCTGTTTCTTTATTAAATCATTTAGTTGTAAATGTGAAACATGTTTTGATAAAAGAAATTCATGTTTCCAAAACATTTAAGGTTGTTTTGTTTCATAAAAGTAAGTTTTATATGCTGTTGTGCATTTAATTAAATTCCTGTTATCATCCTAATGTAGCTTGCACAGATCATGAAAAAAAAAGTTAATTACTTAAACAGAAAATGGTGAATGATATATTGCTTAACATACTAAAAATGCATAATTAATAAGAATCTGAAAATATTAAGATATACAACTGCTTAAATAAACGTATGTCATAGTGTAACCTCCTAAGTAGCAAAAAGATATACGAAATCTAGTGTAATGGCTCTACTGCGTTGGAAATCAACATGTTTTAAGGATTATGTCAATCAGTGAGAATGCACCTTTCTTTAGAAAACAAGTACAAATGGAAAGGTTGATTAAAATTTATGATTTAAACAGAGGCCTTCCACTTGATCATTTAAATAATTATTTAAATAGCTGATTTAAAGTCACCTGACTGAAATTAGGCCACGCTGATACTGGCGGAGCACAGTGAGTACAGGGCCTGGGAGCAAGAAACTGAGTTCTTATTCCCAGCCCTGAGATCCAATCCCTCTGGGCCTTGGACAACTCATTTCCATCTGGGCCTAAACTTTGCCTTCTGTACCTCCACTTCTTTGCCCATGCAATATGGATAATGTCTGCCAGCATTCATGTAATGTGTAATTTTTTAAGAAAATTCATAACAGCATTAGTAACTAAGAATGGAACATCACAGTTTGCATGGAATGAAGTTTACAAGTAAGTTAAATAAATTCATTCCGTTCTTGAAACTGATGAGCTAAGATCATTTTTGTTTTAAAAACTTGTAGATGTGTTCCTTTAAAAAAATTAGAAGATCACGCTTGGGGGAGCAGTGTCATGATTTCTGCATTCTCCGTGAATCCGTGATCTACACGGGGCTCTGTTCACGTGCTATCAATTTAGTGTCCCTTTGAAACTGGAAAAGTATCAGCACTCCTCGAAGTTACAGACTTTGGCATACGTTTCCCCCCCCTTAAGTATAAAATGGATTCTAAGTCATTACGACATGGCAGGACCCTGGCATGACATCATTGGCTCAAAGTATTTTGTCTTTTATAGTCAAATCCAATCAGCCCTCACTAATGCTCACTACTGACAATCAGAACGAAGGATTTCCCAATAACATTTTGAGATACAAATGTCCTACCACACAATTAATTTATATGGTCATGGCTTTTAACGGAGCATAATCTTGTTTGTTATGGGGATTTAAAATTCAATAGCACCCCCATTCATTTCTGAACACCCTGATACGCTTTATAAAGAAGTTGTTCTTTTTAGTACTACTAGCAGAGAAACATGTCACAGTATCCCATTAAACTGGTTAGCCCTGAAGCCAGGGGGAGAATTTCATTTCTTACCCTAGGCTTATAAATATCATCTAGAGAATTATTCATCCTATTAGATGCTCTTACCAAGAGCCTATTGTTTGCCTATAATGGCCAACTTATTCTTCCTTCAGTCAAGGCTGCTTTAGATAAGAGGAGGTTTAGTTTTAGGTCTATGAACTCCTTGAATAAGTTACTCTACCCGCTTGGATGGAGGTTAACCATTGCCTACACTGAAACAACAGCAAGAAAAAGTGACGTGGAAAGTCAACTCTACAGCCTTCTCTGGACTCTCTGGAGCAGAACACAAAAGCCCTGTCTGAGCATCCATGTGAGACAGCAGAGACTAGCAGGCCTCTCACCTCAAGATAGCAGCTGGCAATCTGACCTGACCTGCAGTGGAACCAGTAGCTTCTCTTCTTCTCAGCAAATCAGGTTTAACCTGCCACCCAGAAGGTGGCATGAAATTTTGCCTTCTGTTCCTCAACCTACACAGCAGCATGTGGCAATTCCTCCCCCAGCTTTATTTTAAATATTTCTGATTCTTAACTTTAATGGCAAAATATAGTTAGCTTCATATTTATAGGGGTCTTTTAATTCTTCTGCATCATTTCATCCATAGCATTTTCTGCACTAGGACCCACAGGTAAACAAGTTTTCTGGAAGACAACTTGGCAAGCTGACTAAAATTTTAAATACAGTATTTATGCTTGGATTTATTATTTGTTACTATATGGACATGTCCCGACTGCAGAACCTGTACGCCCCATGGACACATGCCAGAGCAAACCTGAAGTGTCACATGATATAAGCGATGTGGCAGGCTCTCTTCCTCTGAATGCACAACAATGAAGCTATTTGGGGGTAACAAACAGAGCAAAATAATCAGGCTTCATATACTAGGTTTCTTGTTGCTCTGGTGTTCCCTTCTCTCTCCCCCAAGCATTCTCACTAATATCTGTTCTTTTCTCCGACTTCACTAGCTTGCTTTTATTGAGACACTTCCCATTGTGTGGACACACTTTCCCCCATCCCCTCAATCTAGGCTCACTGAAGGCTGAAACGAATATTAACGGAAAGCTATAATCAGCCATAAACTAGAAAACTATGAAAACAGGACCAGTCCCCCTGCAAGACCAATGCTGTTCAGAGCTGACCCAAGATTGAAAATAAGTGAATTTTAAAAGCGCCATTGAGGCTTCTGGTGGTTTTCGTTGGACCTGCACCCACAGCCGAGCCCAAATCTCCCTCTCTACATACAGAGGAATAGTATCCAACAACTACAAAGATTTATTGAACGGTATTAAACCTTACCAACTGAAGGAGCTAAATCAAGTACCAAACAACATTGTTCAGTGTTGAAAAGAACATGTATAGGAGGTATGAAATCTCCAGGAACAAGAGTTGTTTCACTTTATTCAGTTTTCCAGTGGCCTCCCAATGATTATTTCTACAATAAGCGTGGATATGCAGAAACTTTCCCTTGTGAGATACATTCTCTTCCAGATGCACACTAAGTACTATGTTAGAGGGATTTCACTCAGTATAACTACATGGATGTGGGGTTTATGGGTTTTTTTAAAAGCATGATTTAATTATGTCATTGCATATAAAGACATTTGCTGTCTCTAAAGAGTTTAGCTACAGAACTGGTAGAGATCACCCACATTAAATTACACACACATCATTAGGCCCCAACTACACTTCAAGTTGAATCATGTCAGTTCATGGCTGTCTGTCATGGCCTGAGGTGCTCATGTTCTAACAAAGCTTTTTGTTTGTAGCGTGTCCAGTACAGCAGTTCTACAGCCACGTTATACCATCCTCACTACAAACAAGATGCATTAGAAAAAGGATAACCCTAGTTATACCAGACATCTTGGTGATAGCAGGATTATATTTCAAGTGTAGATTGTGTCTTTGATTGACATGCTTTAAATTGGAAGCACCTTGAAAAAATAGTGCTCCATTGTTCCTCCACCACGTACATCTTCCTGATATCCTCATCACCTTGTCAGACAACACATACATAAACAATAGCACTTTGCAGTCTTTCCTTAAGACAGACATTAAACAACCACTCTACAGAAGTCAGACATGAAGATAAACTTACCAGAAACAGCCATAGTATCACTGATCCATGCAATAGAAAATATCCAGTCTTTGTGTCCATCCTGAAGAGATAAAAAGGAGACACCAGCCTGTCAGATTTATCAGTGTGTTTATTTTACATACCAATGCTAGCAAATGTAGAGCTAGTTCTAGTTTAGCTTGAATAGGGAGTTTGGTTTTTTGTATAGCAATGAAAAAAAAGGCCTATTTCAAAAATAGACAATTGTAATAGCAACACCACAAACATACAAATTTTAGTTCAGTACCTAAAATTACTTTTAACTCACTCCTTGAAACAGATTTCAAATATAGTGCCCCTTTAACATCAGTGGTGGGGGGGGAGGGAAGGAAACCCTCCTGATGCAGTTTAAACTTAATTTAATTCCAAAATTTAAGTTTGAAGAATCAAATGTTGCACTTAGGTGCATCCCTTACTTCTGAAAAACAATCACGTTTCCTGTATATCTTCTCATACAAACATCACTATTATTGATGTAACCAATTGTGTTCTACATTTTATATGACGATGCCATTAAAAATAGTTGTGCGTTTACAACCCATGACACACTGCAGCTCTGGAAAAATAGGTCAGGCTGGAAATACAGATGTTCGTACACAATAATTACCCATATAATAAAGCTAGATAAATCAAGGGATGCTACTGTAGTTTGTTCACAAAGAACTGTGGGCCAGATGCTGTCTATTGACTTTAATGGGAGTAATTCTGTGAGAGGTTGAGTCACAGAAGTATACAGCTAAGCAGCAAGTGACATCCTGTAAACCTTAGCAAGAAGTCAGGCTACCCTGGAGTAAGTTATCACCTAAAACAGCTACCACAGACATTTTGACCTCTGCTGCTGTGGCTCATTGATGCTCATGTGGAGGTCCTGCACAAGAACCAAGCTTTCAAGATGACACTCCTTTTAACATTGTTTTTGGAAAGGGTCATAAGAAATTTTTTTTTTTTTAAATGGAGCATGGTAGTTTACATCATATGCAGCCAAGAGCTACAGAATTACAACTAATTCTCAGAGCCCAATTCTGTCCTCAGAATCCATGTGAAAGTCACACTGAGTTAGGGAAGAACTCATTGACCCCCACAGTATCATCTCCCCAATTTCATTTCTCAAAAATTTGTTTATACTGAACCACCTAGTTTGTGCCTCGGTTTACTGTGTGTGAAATTTTAATTTTACATTAGCAAGTCAGGATGTTGCTAATTTCTAAATGAAGGGTAACACTTGTAAAGTAGCCTCCAAAGTGGGTCTGTTGAGGGGGAATGTGGCTTACAAAGAAGCTCTTTCTACAGTGAAGCCTTTGCAAGAAGATTGCTTATTAGGGGCAGAATCAATAACCCAGAATTAGTGGGGCAGACTCATCCCTTGCACTGTTTGCCTGTTCACTCTTCCAGACTAAAAAGAACATTTTTAAGATGTGCACAGACCACATCAACAGAGATGTGTGTCTAGATCTCCAGTTCACTCACCCTGACAACGTCAACACCGCATCAAGTGAGATTTCAGACATTGGACTGTAGTACCTACTGAGTGATCTTACACCTTTCCCAAACACATTCACTTACATCTCCCACACAGACGGGATCAAGTGTAGGCAGACGATAAATTGCAAGGCTGTTTGGATTGTCTCCTCCTGTAGCCAAGAGTGTCCTCGAAGGGTTCAGCTCAATTGCATGAATACCACAGCCCTGCTGGTTTACCATACCAGGTTCTCGATCTTTCAGAATAGGAATCTTCGTAATTTGACCAGTCTGGACATCTACCACAAACAGCTGAAAGACAGAAGTACAGGAAGTTGTAGAAACAGAGCCATCAAACTAAATTTGCATCGTCAGTTGGAAGAGAAACAAAATGGCAGGTCACTTGATCCACTGTTGATCCGAGTTACAGCATTATAGGTTCTCACAATGGTGCTTAAATTCAAAGCTAAGCCACAAAAATATAAGTTCAAAGAAATGCCACAAGTGTGATTGAAAGGGACAGAGCTACCTTAAAATCAGTTGTTAAAAAGTTAACTTCTTAGGTGTTACCTGTAAGAACAGAAGCCCGACACTCAGACAGAAGTATTAAGTTGATCGTTCTTTTAACTCCAAACACAGGACACTTAGGATATGTCTACACTGCAATTAGACAGCCGCGGCTGGCCCATGCCAGCTGACTTGAGCTCGCAGAGCTCAGGCTAAAGGGCTGTTTAATTGCAGTCTAGACTTCCAGGCTTGGACTGCAGCCTGAGACTCATCTATACTACAATTAAATAGCCCCTTAGCCCGAGCCCTGCCAGCCAGAATCAGCTGACATGGGCCAGCTAATGGTGTCTAACTGCAGCGTAGACATACCCTTAGTATCAAGGTTTTTAAGAAGCTGAAATAATGAAACATGAAAGAAAAGGGAAAATGTTCTGAAATTATCTCTTTCTTTGCCAGACACTTCTATATTGGGGACAGCACAGCAGTTTCTGGTGCTTACAATGCAGTTTATGTTTACGTATCATTTTTTTGTCAGCTGGCACAGAAAATAGTCATTCTTTTCCCTTCTTCTAATAAACATCAAATATAAACAGTGAGTTAAACCAATAACACATAACACAGTTGTAGATCTTACAGTTACTACCCCACACACCTGCACAACTCTAAGCCAGACAAGTCCAACTCATTCTGTGGAGAGGGATGAATTCTATTGTTAGTGATGATGAGAGAGTCAAGGACTGATTCCTACTTTAAATTCACAACAGAGCTCCCAATGGGAGTTTTGCAAAGAAATCAGAGTAGAACGCAGCCTTTACAGAATATCTGAACATCGCTATTTGTTCAGTACCTTACCATCGCATTCAGCACCACACTCCTTAGAACTATGACTATTTCTTTCCTATCCCCCTTTTTTGTTTTCCTCCCTCTTGTTTGTGTCCTTTCTTCCAGGAGAAACTCAAGTTCCTACCCTCCTCTTTATTTCAGCCATCAGCAATTAAATAAATAGTGACACCATGTGCAAGTGTCATCACTAGCACCCTAGTGGGATTAACGTGGGACGGACCTTCACGCCACTCAGAATAATTGAGTCAGAATGCCTGCGGACTCAGGAAAACAGCATAACCCTGGTTACACCTGGTTCACGTTTGGAAGGTTTTCTTCAAAGCTATGTGGGTTAGAAGCGTCTTTAAAAAATAAAATCTTAGATTCTGTAGGATCTGAATATGCCACATGCACACCGATATATCATGCAGGCTGGATCAGGCACTCAGGGCAGGCATTTGACATCATAGGTCAAAGTCTAAAAAACCGACACTAATGTAAAAAACCATTAAGGCCCCATCAAAATCTACAAGAGGGTTGAGAAGCTAGAGACACAGAAAAGGAGACTTGAAGAAACAACATCAAGATTCATTACCATCTAGTCCTTTGGTTTTGATTATGTTTGGTCTTCCATGCTCAACAGCATTCGCCTACAGCAAGCACTCAAACTAACAATGTAAGTTTCCATTTGTTGCTCATGCTATGAACCTGTGACAGTACTCTCTACCCTCCTTCTGTGCCAGTCTATTCTGGTCAGTCCTGTTCTAGGTTTCTGTTTTCTCTTTCTACCTCCTCAACAGAAGGCAAATGAAATTCCTTACTTCTGCTGCAAGCCACTCTTCCTAAATTGCACTGCAATTATAACAAAGATACTTAGTGGTGTTAAGAATTTGGACCTAAATCTTAGATTGTAAACTCTTACAGGCAGGGACTGTCTCAGTGAAGTGCATAGCACATTCCTGGATGATCTAAAAATATTTATGGCAAAGAATAAAATAACCAGAATAGCTTGAGTTTACCATAGTAACCAAGACCATCACAGGGGGGCAGGCATGACAAAGAGGACGCAGTGGCCAATTTTCAGTTTGCACTATTGACTGCTGGCAGCTCTTTCTGGTTTCATTACATTTGCTCATGACCTAGTAAGAATTACAGAAGTTTAGGACTGGAAGGAACCAACAGGCAGTTAAATGCAACCACTGACATGTCTATTGAACCGGCTTTAACACAGCCAGTAAGACAGATGCTCTGCTGTCAAGAGGCAGGAAGGCAAACAGCCATGTTCCTATTATCAATGCACACATTCTAAAGTGTGAAATATTTGGTTGCTTTAAATTCAATGCTTTTTTTGTTTTTTTAAACCTAGCATGTTACGGCTTCGAATGGGTGCACTATCCAACCCTCGGAGTTCTCCCCTCCTCCTCTCCCATTTCAAGTGAGAATACGAACACCTCCCTCAATAACTTGGACGGAACTTTCACTCTGGTCTGGGGCTCCAGAACCACAACTCATGTGCAAGCTTATGCTGACATGCTAAGCACTGAACAGCTGCTCTACGTGAATGGTTAGTTTTGAATATTTGTTGCTTTATTCTTTAACATCTTGCACAAATGTATTAACTAGCATTAATTAAATGTATTAATTAAGAGTGATTTCTATCAGTTGTCAGTATGTAGTAACTTGGCATCCAAGCTTTAACTAGACAAAAGAATGCTTTGGCAACCTACCAGGAACCAGAGGATTACACCTAATTTGTATCAAATGGAGCAGACTCAAGTTGTCCAGTGGGAAACAACCTTGCACTAGCACGAAAACAGTCTGGGTCACCCAACAGATCTTTCCCATCTCTATTTTCTATGATTCCTCATCTCTGATCCAGAGGCATAAGCTAAAATGTCTACACTGCTCAAGGATCAAGAAGAGAATGCCTGAGTCAATCCTGCATGTTGGCAGGGGGTTAGACTAGACCAGAGGCTCTCAAATTGGGAGCTGAACCTCCTGGAGGACGGGAAGGCGGGGAGGGGGAAGGAGACGACGACTTTTAGGGAAAAAACACCTTACTGTACATATTTTATCCACAGCATAACTAGCAAAGCTGATTCCTCCCGACCTACCAGGTCCTCAGATGATGCTGTGCATTTGGATGAATTTCGTTTACACTTATACAAAGCTGTTGCCTTCTGCAGGTTAATCCATTTGCTACAACATGGTGTGCACATTTAATTTTAGGCACTGGCCACACTCAATTTTACTTTTGCTCTTATTACAATGGATCACTGGCTCTGTCTGCATCAATGCATTACTGTTTTTAATATTCAGTGAGAGTTGCATGTTGATTTTTTTGTTAACTGGTATATGTACTTGTGTGGTGGGGGGGCATAAACTATTACAGACACAAAGGGTCTAATCAAATAAGTTTGAGAACCACTGGATTAGATGACCCTTGCAGTCCCTTCTAACCCTATGATTCTAATATAGGGCACAGAATGCTGGGACGTATAGTTGCCACAGCCATATAGTTGCCTACAGATTAGGGTAGCCATGGCTACATTTGACCCACCCCACTGTACCTTCTTTGATTACTAACTTTATGCATACTTCATAATTTATATTATAGTAGCAACTAGAAGCCCCAGCAGCAAACAGGGTCCCATTGTACGAGGTGATACACATACATGCAGGAGACAGTTCCTGCCTCTCAGAGCTTACAATCAAACTAGACCATACCAAGGAATTTTTTCTCTACTTTACAGTGGAAGAATTGAGGCAGACAGCAATTAATTGAGTTGCTTGAAGGTCACACAGTAAGCCTTTGGCAGAGACAGAAATTGAACCCAGCTCTCCAAAGACACAGGTTGGTGCTTTTATCACAATCCATCCTTCCTCTCTTAATGAAGTCCTTAAATCAGTCTGCAACTTCTTCTGCCAGTTCCATTTTGGTTCTTTACCTGCTTTCAGAGACAACAATAGGGAAAGCCAAACTCAGCAGTACATGAAACACGGCTGCATGACTTGCATATTCAATTTTATCGTTCGTAACTGGAAACGTTTGGCTGGGTAAAGCAAGTTCTTCACTCAACAGCATTTCTTTGTCCGCAACACGCTAATTTTGAACACTTCATTTGATCAATTCCAGGAAATGCTCTATGCATCCATCAGCAGAACTATTGATTTTGATGAAAACCGAAAGACGGGGAAGTTTGATTTCCATTGGTGCGAGAGGACTATGAAGCCAAAAGTGCCCATTTCACGCTGAAGATATCGCACTGGCATACTGCTCCTGTGCATACGTCACAGGTAAGAGATTAATATGCTGCTCTCATTGCTTATGCAAGCTGAGCTATACACCAAGTAAGATGTGTGACTCTCCAGTTAGTGTACGTTCTATAAGCATCATGTGTAGGTACAAACTTAAATGTACACAGTACAGGGTTATGCATGCACAGTGATTGGCTTCTTGTTTGTCACTCAAGGAAAGATGCTGGTCATACTCATTTGGCACAGCAATTCTTTCAGCCTCTTGTAGGAAGTAACATTGCTACCTCCATATAAATGAAAATTTAGCTCGGTTATTCATGTCAGTGTTTGAGTTTATTGCTGCCTATGGCTGCCTCGCTGAAAAGTAAGGTCACAGAGTGGACAATAGGTTTGTCAAACCAGAATGGAAAGTGGTTTACAGTAAGATTGTGCTTAGCCTTCACTCTTCAAGCATGTAATATTTCTTTATGAAAAGGTCAAGCTCTCAAACGGGTAGAGCTCCCTCACAGAAGAGACTGGAATAAGCATAAATCTCAGTACCTCCAGCATAAAGTCCACTTATCAGTGTTGCGGTATTGGTGCTTCTTAAGAGATAGATATACAAAGACAGTACTGGCCTTATGAATCAGTTCATGGAGAACAATCCACGCATAAGGGGCAGTGTAGAACAGGAAGATTTGTTTGAGAGGATAACAAATAGGCGGAAAGAGTCAGCTATCAGTTCTATACCACGCGATGGACATAAGAAGAACCTAGACAGAAATGATGACAGCAGGACATAAGTCTGCTTGCTAACTCAAACATTAGCTCATAGTACCAAACACCAAATGTCACATTACACTGAGATGGTGTCCCTAAGGTACTCAGCAATTTAAATTACTAACTGTTTTGTGATGCCTGTTAATAAGAGAAAAGTGTTATGGTTCTATTTGCTCCTTGCGGAAGCCAAGCTGGTCAGTTTCTCATGTGCTTCTCCCATTGTGTTTAACTAAAAGAGGCTGGCAAGATAGTTCGTATTTTTAACAGATTGCAAAGGATGCCGAGGCTAGAGACTGTGCCTACCAATGGCATCAATTTTGACACCCCATCACATATCTGCAGAGAAATTCCAAAACAGAATTTGAAGGAAAATATTAATGCAAATGGCTGCCATCATACAGCAGGTGGCAGAAGAGCAGCTGCTCATAGAGCACAAAAATGGTCACCTCTCTATTCATCAATATACAACTGAAAGAATGGGGAACGGAAGGAACCTGGGACAACAGGTCTGCTCTAGAAACTCATTTGCACCAAATCAGATTTAATCTGTTCACCTGCAGGGTTACCTGCAGGGTTACAAACTCCAAATGCTAGCTTGCAAGAGAAAAGCCTGAAACCCTGGTGCCAGAGATGAACACTCTTCTCCTATACCCTCCGTTGCAGACACATAGGGTACGTCTATACTGCAATTCAACACCCACGGCTGGCCTGTGTCAGCAGACTCTGGCTCACAGGATTCAGGCTGTGTGAGGCTGTTTAATTGCAGTGCAGATGTTCAGGACCCTGTGAGGGGAGGAGGGTCTCAGCTGGAAGGTCTTTACTGCAATTAAATAGTCCTGTAGCCCAAGTCCCACAAGCCCAAGTCAGCTGACATGGGTGTTTAATTGCAGTGAAGACATAACCTAAGAGTAAGAGTGGAAAGTAAAATGGCTTGCAAAGCAAATGCTAAACCATGTTTTCCTTCAGGGACTATCAGAGCCTGCATCCATACAAGGGGGGAGAACTACTATGTACGCTATCTAGTAGCAAAGCATTGCAGTGTCAGAAGCCTGTTGTGTTCCTCATGATTATCTTGTCTTTGAAGAGGGGAAGATAAAGTGCTCTTATGCTTGCTCATGACCTGATCAACTCCTCTGGCACAAACCAGGACTGATCACGTGGGACTAGGCTGCTGATCTCTGTAAGTGCAGAGAATCTCTTATTGGACCAGTGCTGATGTAGGGCCCTCTACACAGGCTACAAATATTCAAACACAAACAAGAGCTGGTGACTTGCAGCAGGATTGCTGAGGCTCTGAGCACAACATAATAATCACTGAGCTAGGAGAATGGGTGTCTCATGGGCATCTAGCAAGCAAACCCATCCCTTTGAGAAGCCATTTCAGAAACAACAGCCAATAAAAGGAAAACTTGAGGTTATGAGTCCAAACTTAGCCATCAGTCCTGACAGGGAGAAAGAAGAAACCTAATGGCAGAGTGCTGCCTCCCTCTTGTAAGCAGGGAACAACTGACAGTCAAGTCCCTTATGTAAGTGGACTGACATCACAGCATTAATATTTTCTTGTCTGAACCTACACTTCTGTGCAACTTAAACTAAAATAAAAAACAAGAATGATATATGCTCTGGGATATATTCTGAACCTGAAATTTCAAAGTGATCAACTCATTTTTGGGGGTGCAGTTTGATAAAAAAAAACTTTCCCCACAGTCCTGAGGTTTAAAGAGAGTCCCTACAAACACACTGAAGTTCAGAAAGTCCGGCACCCAGCATCCTTTCTGGTGCTACAATGTTGCCTCCATGCATCAATTCTGGCTACCTCCCACAGTCCTGAAGTTTCTCCGTAGAGTTTGTTTGCAATCGTATCCGTCCCCCTCCTCTGCCTCAACACATGGTACCAATCATGTATTTAATCAATGTGCCTTAAAACATCCTTTGACAGACATGTAAAAATCTCTCAGTTTGGGGGTGAGAAGCATTTTCTTGGTCATTATTGTTCTGGTAAAATGAGTGGCATACTACGTGAAGTTATAAGATACCCCCACTGGGTCTTATTAACACATGTTCCAAACCCCACAGCCCTGCCCAAACAAAAGTTGGCAACAGGTCTGTTCGAAACAAAGGAATGTGTGCTCTGCTTCATTTGCATGTAAGCAGCAAACAGAGTCATCAGGCAGAAAGGGGAACAAAGAAAGCTTAAACAGATGAGAAGAAAGCAGCAGGGAATATCCTTCCACAAAGACTTTTTAGCTCCTGGTACCCATCTGGAAATATTTTTCAAGAGGTGGACTGAAACGATAAAAAGAAGGGACAAACACCCATGGCATTCACTGCACCTGAAGCAACAAAGGAAGCATTTGTTGGACTCTGGGGGAGAAGTTCTGACCTACAGGGTTTGGTCAGTAAGACTACTGAAAGCACAAGGTAAGCAACTTTGCTTGAATCTGACAGTTTGTTAATTAGATATATCAGTAAATGTCTTAGCTTTATTTTTTTGGTAACCATTTCTGATTTTTATGTCTCATTACTTATACTTATTTAAAATCTCTTTGTAGTTAATAAACTTGTGTTATTGTTTTATCTAATCCAATGAGTTTAAATTGAAGTGTCTGTGTGCCTATTATTCTTTTAAAGAAATAGAAGACCTAATATAACTTGTATTGTCCAGGAAAGGGCTGGGCAGTACAGGACATACATTTTTGTTGGAAAATCCAAGAGGGGAGCGCGCTGGGGTCACCCTGCAATATAACCAAGACTGGCTGGAGCCAGAGTAACTCCAGTGGGCTTACATGCTCCAGTTAAACACAGACATGGTGTGGCTTGCATACTAGAAGGCTGTTTATGAGCAGCCCAAGTGCCAGCTACTTCAACAAGGCACCCGAGGTCATAGGGCAGTGGTGAGTTGATAACTGTATTTGGTTATGTGTACTGCAGTGGCACTTAGATATTCCAATCAAGGAGCAGTGCCCTACGGTGCTAGTCACTGAACAATCATGACAAAATAAGAACTCACCTCAGAGAAGTTACAATCTATTGTGTGAGAGTTTTAGTGGAGACCTAGATACTAGGATAGGACCTCTTTGTCATATATATTTAGTAACAATTACAAAATAGAAGCCAAATTTTACTTTAATACTTGCCAATTGTGAAATTCATGATACTTAGGACAATGATCAAGCTCTTATATATACACACACAAGAGCATGTAGAGGGTTATTTAAAGGAAAAGATTAACAACTCAGAGAATCAGACAAGAAGTTACTTCTATATCTGATAGAAACTGCAGTAACTGATAGTTGGTCTATATTCCTTACAACATTGCTTATGAAATGACCAACCATATGCATTGCAGATTCCACAGAACAAAGCCACACCTAACCTTGTGTCAATATACTTTCATTTTATGATGAAAAAGTAATTTTAATGTTATTATGATACAGCCACAGGCAGCTTACATATCAAATGAAAGCTTTAACATGACACCAACAGCGTTCTGCATTAAAGTAAATACTATGAACTAAATTCTTTACACTAAGATAAACTACATGCAACTCAATTGAAGCCAATGAATTACTCCAGATTTACCCCCAATATAGCACAATTTGGCCCTTTGTTGGGGAATCAGATAACTTTCCTATTGTTAGTGCACTTGACTAATGCACGGAAGATTTTCTACCCGATTTTCTAAATAAATGTGTGGTTGAAAACCCTGTTAAACACGTGCCATAAAGTGGCCAAGATAGAGTGGCTATAAGAAACTTCATTTTTGCATTTCTTTAAGGTCTCATAGTTAGAAGGCAACACTGCTTCTTCATATCTCTTGCTTTTTCTCTTTTAATAACGGATACTGCCTGTGCTTTGTATTGATATTTAAATAACCCTCATTAGTCTCCGGAGTTTACATGTGATTGAGGTGAGGGCATAACCTCACCTTTGCTCCTATGCTTTAACCACCTTTACTCCTATGCTTGAGCAACGGTTTTCCACAAGGCTGAGTTAACAAGGCAAAGCCCATTTCTATCTTCGTAATATACAGATAAAATCAATCAATCAATCAAAAATTGCTGTAACCCTGATCTGCAATTCTTATGCAAGGACAAAGCAGATTTTCTAAGAATTTGTTGTGTTTCGCTAAGTCGCCCTCATGTAAACTGTTGCAGCAGTAATCCCAGAGCAGGAAGAATGTACAAGCAGAAAGGGCAAGGCATTGTTAGTTTAAATAAACCTTGAGCAGAACCTATGTAGCTATTTTAGTTTATATAGTTTGGCACTAGCTCTCATTAAGAGACATTACATGCCAAGTTTTCTAACTTCAGCCATTTTTGTTGTACATGGTTATACTTTTTTTTTTTAATTCAATGAGAAAATACCATTTCTACCCCTTTATAACAACAGCTAAATGCAGTTTCTTCACATTTTGCAAAATGTTTAAGCCAAAAAAACGTTACATCAACTTTTCATATATCATGCAGTCTAGGTGACTTGGTGCTGCAACAAACATTTATCAGTTTGTTCCAGCACCATAACTCTCTTTTCGAGAAGCCCCTCAACGTAGCGTAAGGCCAACATTTATTTCTCCATGAAGCTTCATGTAGCTTGATATGTGCAATCCTGGCCCCAATTTAGTCAATGGAATTTGCAATCGTTTCAATGGAGCCACGATTTCATCCAACAGGAATAGAAAAGTTAATGTTTTTATTTACATGAAACATTTTACTTTAATAGTGTCTGCAGTATTTGAAATCCAAACACTGCAGCAATAAGAACCTAAAAACATTTAACTTCACCAGAAACAAGTGAAATTAACTAAACTAATTCAAACACCCAAATACAGTGAAGTTGACAAACAAACCAAAATGGAAAAAAATTATTTTTAAAATTGAATTTAGCAGTTTAGGACTGTAAAGTTGAGAAAATTTTGCATTTCAGTGTACGTTTTTTATCTTTACAATGCCCATTAAAAGCCACCTACACAGTATGGTACACAGAGAGCAATATATACAAGAATGAGTAATGAGAAATGCCTTATTAGCAACTGGCCTACAGTTCTATTGCTACCTTCCACAAAATCAAACAATGATCAAATCTTGCCATCCTCATGACAAAAACCAAGACGCAACTGTGCCATAGCTTCTCCAACAATAAAAGCAATAAACTTCTCTGATGGAAAAGAGAGAGGCTGAATCTATACATCGGCCATGCATGTGGTTTTATGTCAGTTTGCCTGATGCTCCATTACCACAGAGTTGAGTGCTGTATAAATACCTAATTTAGACAGATCAAGTGGTATGTGATTTGACCAAACCAGATACAATCAAATTACATTCTGCTTTCAGCTTTTTGCTAATATCTTCCCCAACAACCTATATAATGTGTCTTTGATATGCAACATCAGGAAAAAAAAAAAGTTAGTTGTAATTACCAGAGGAAACAAAACAAGTCATACTTACTGTATTGCATTTTGTCCCACACACCACTTGTCGGTGGTTCAACCACTGAGACGCAAAAACTTTATTAAGGGTCCCAAGATGAAATTCTCTCTCCTTCAGAAGACTGGGAAGTTGCTGGGCTGCATATCCATGCAACAAGCGATGGTAGCTAGATTCATTCTGCATCCGGACCTCTCTGCCTTTCAGATAGTACACCAGAGACTTTTTTACTGGGGGGAGTCTTTTCCTTTTGTGAGCGGAGTGATCCCAGCCATACTGTGAATGACAATCGAAATTCAACGCTGTGGTCACCGTGTATTGAACAACTTAAGGCTCTGTATTAAGCCGGACGTTATCAATAAACAAATGAAATACTGTCACCTGCCCTAAAATACTATACAAGCGGATTAAACCTATCCCAGCATAAACGTCAGCACTATTAAAGATTTCAAAGCGCAGGTTCGTCTGGCAACTATCACTGCGGGGATGGAGTCCAGAAATTCCAGCTGCCGCGCTGCTGTTGGAAGGAAATTTAAAAGATGCCTATAAGCAACAGGAAATCCCAAAGCACTTTCAAACGGGGCGATCAAGGACCCTGTCAGCTAGAGGTCTCAGGATGTGAATGAATTTCGACAGACACGTGTGGCGGCCCGGCTGCGGGGGGTCCCGCCAACATCTGCCCTCCTCACACAGGAAGGAGGAGCGGCGTCTGAACGCCCGGCCGGGCTCCATACCGACCTGGCGGGTCACCCTCGCGCCAAAGCACCTGCTCCCCGCCCGTTTCCCGTCGCTGCGGAGCATGGGGCACGGCCGGCTGGCCGGGGCCTGGCGGGGCGAGCCGGGCGCGCTTCCCACTGGGACCGGGACCAGGACCAGCCGCGGCGGCCTCCCGGGCCCGGCGTGCGAGGCGGTTACGGGGTTCGGACGCTCGAACCCAAACACGGGCCGGGCCGGGCCCCACGTCCCCGAGCGGGAGCCGCCCCCAGCGGTCAACAAAGGGGGGCCGCCCCGGCTCCCGTCCGACGCCCCGCGGGGGGCGGGGCGCAGGGCCCCCCCGGCCCGTCCGCTCGCATCCCCCAGCCCGTTACTGGGCCCGAGCCGCTGCGGCGACCGCCCCGCCGGTACCTGCCCCGGTACCGAGCCTCCGCTGACCCGGGCCCTCCCCTCACGCCCCGCAGCGTCTGCCGGTGCCTGTGGGGGAGGGGGCTCGAGTACCCGCCCCCCGCCCCCGTTACCTGCTCCCCCCGGAGCCCTCCGGGCGCCGCCGCAGTGGCAGCCGCCGCTTTCCGCTTCCTGCTAACTGTTTTCCTGGCCATGGCGGGCGAGAGAGCGAGCGAGGCCCCGGCCCGGGCCCCACATGGAGCGCGAGGGGGCGGGGGAGGCGGCCGCCGAGGGACAGGGCATATGAGTGCGGGGCGCCGCCGGGCCCGGTCACTCTCACCGCCCACAGGGCCCCAGCCGGCCGCGGCTTCACGGCATTTTACGCCCCCTCCCCGCCGCCGAGGGCAGCTTTGCGGCAGCGTTCCCGGCGCGTGGTTTCCTAGCGACCGCCGAGGCCGGCCGCCCGCTGCGCCGCGCCCTGCGTGGTTGCTAGGGAAACGGGGGCGGACGTGAACGACTCCACGCCCCCGCCCCTGCAGCCGCAGCAGACCTGGCAGCGAGGGCCGAGCAGCACGCGCAGGGCGGGGCCTGCCCTTTGTCACGTGACCGCCGTCTTCTGCTGCGAGTGACCCCCGTCTGCCCCCCAGCGTGACCCCATCTGCCCCCCACGTGACCTTGCTCTGCCCCCCAGCGTGACCCTGTCTGCCCCATCCCCCCCCAGTGTGACCCCCCCTTTATCACCATGTGTGACCCACTTGCTGCCCCCCCAGTGCAACCCTCCCATCTATTCCCTGTGATCTTCCCCCCTCTCCCCCAGGACTCTCCTACCTGACCCTGGGGCTCCTCCCTTGAGAGGAGAGGGGGATGCACCAAGACATTGTAGTCTTTAGTGGCAAACCCACATGCTGCAGACCCAGGTTCACATACAGGTCCAAAAGTCTCAGGCTGCCCACCCTTTGCAGAGAAATCTGCGGTAGCAGCTCCCGCGCCCTCTCACCAGACCACATGGGAGCCCAGGCCACATCTTTATTCCTACTTCCCCCAGCCAGGGGACAGCAAGGAAAAGTGCAGCTTCACATACACCAACCAGAAAAAATGAGAGTCATGGAGCATGTTAAAGACTAACAAATTTCTGCAGGCATAAGCTTTCATGGGCTGCAACCCACTTCGTCAGACGCATGAAGTGGAAATCACAGATAGGAGGTATATGTATACACCAACCAGGATTCTCACAGGTCAGAGTAGGGGTAGCTCCGAGGGACTACATTCGTGGACTGAAATGGGAAGAAATATTTGCTCCTTTCCCATTTTAAAGTTCCATTCTATTAATCTGTATTAAAGGTTTGCATTGCGTTGCCTGTTGTTTCTTGCACTGGTTTTGCCACTCATTACCTTTTTATTTTTTGAAAACAAAATTATCTTTTATTAGTTCACCGCACATTACAGAACACATAGCAATACTCACAGAACACAGCACTTACCCATGTTCAGCACCCCAGAAGTCAGATTAAGGAGGACACCCAGTCACATTTATAAACTCTAGAAAACACCATATAATGTACAGGTTCAGTACAAGACAAGGTCATAGTTATAAATGTACAGCAAGCCGTACACAATTCCTAACAGCACACAAAACTACAGGCCCAGAGATCAGTCTAGTACAGAACATTACTGTAGCTGACCACTAAAGTGCTCTTGCAAAGTCTCCCTTAACCGTGTAGCTCCACCTTGAACTTGGAATGGCCCTTCCATCTGGCTGTTCAAAGTCATCTGCTAGCCACTCCATCCTGGCAGCAGTTTTGCTTCCTGGATATTTTTGCAGGACACAGACAGCTATAATCATTGGAATATTTGTCTCACTGAGATCTAATTTAGTGAGTAAAACCTGCCAATGTCTCTTCAATCTACCAAAAGTACATTCACCTGTCATTCTTCACCCACTGAGCCAGTAATTGAATCTTGGTGCTGTCATGATGGCCAGCATATAACAAAGGGAAGGCTGGGTCCCCGTGAATCACTACTGCCATTTCAATATCGCCAATGCTGGTAATCTACCGGTTAGGAAAGACTGCCCAGGCTTGCAGCTTTCTGAACAGTCCTGGGTTCTTAAAGATGTGAGCATCGTGCACCTTCCCTGACCAGTCCCAATTAATATTGGTGAAGTATCCCTGGTGATCCACCAATATTTGCATAGCTGTAGAAAAGTAGCCCTTTCATGGTGGACTGGAGCCAAAAGAGAGAGTGTTGTCTGTTGCCTCATTGTAGTTTGAAAATTGCACTACTGCAAATCCTTCGCTATGTCCTGCCCATTGCTGAGAGTCACAGTCCTGCATAGCAGGCGACAATCGCAGAATCACAGAATATTAGAGTTGGAAGGGAGCTCAGGAGGTATCTAGTCCAACCCCCTGCTCAAAGCAGGACTATCCTCAGCTAAATCATCCCAGCCAGGGTTTTGTCAAGCCTTAAATTAAAAACCTCTAAAGATAGAGATTCCACCTCCCTAAGTAACCCATTCCAACGTTTCACCACCTTCTAGTGAAAAAGGTTTTCCTAATATCCAATTTAGACTTCCCCACTGCAACTTGAGACCATTGCTCCTTGTTCTGTTATCTACTACCATTGAGAACAGCCTAGCTCCATCCTCCCTGGAACCCCCTTTCAGGTAGTTAAAGGCTGCTATCAAATCCCCCCTCATTCTTCTCTTTTGCAGACTAAACAAGCCTAGTTCCCTCAGCCTCTCATAAGTCTTGTGCTCCAGCCCCTAATCATTTTTGTTGCCCTCCGCTGGACTCTATCCAACTTGTCCACATCCTATTTGTAATGGAGGGCCCAAAACTGGACACAATACTCCAAATGCAGCCTCACCAATGCCGAATAGAGGGGAATAATCACTTCCCTCCATCTGTTGCCATTGCTCCTACTAATGCAGCCCAATATGCTATTAGCCTTCTTGGCAACCAGGGCACACAGCTGACTCACATCCAGCTTCTTATCCACTGCAACCCCCAGGTCCTTTTCTGCAGAACTGCTGCCTAGCTCGTCGGTCTGCAGTCTGTAGCTGTGCATGGGATTCTTCCGTCCTAAGTGTGGGACTCTGCACTTGTCCTTGTTGAACCTCATCAGATTTCTTTTGGCCCAACCCTCCAATTTGCCTAGGTCACTCTGTATCCTATCCCTACCTTCCAGGATATCTACCACTCCGTCTATCTTAGTGTCATCTCCAAACTTGCTGAGGGTACAATCTACCCCATCATCCAGATTATTAATGAAGATGTTGAACAAAACCGACCCCAGGACCAACCCCTGGGGCACTCCACTTGTGACCATCTTCCAGCTAGACATGGAGCCACTGATCACTACTCACTGAGCCGTATGATCTAGCCAGTTCTCTATCCATTTTATAGTCCATTCATCCAACCCATACTTCTTTAACTTGCTGATAAGAATACCTTGGGAGACTGTATCAAAAGCTTTGCTAAAGGCAAGGTATATCACATCCACCACTTTCCCCAGATCCACAGAACCAGTCACCTCTTCATAGAAAGCAATCAGGTTGGTCAGGCATGACTTGCCCTTGGTGGATCCATGTTGATTGTTCCTGATCACCTTCCTCTCTTCCAAGTGCCTTAAAATGGATTTCTTGAGGACCTGCTCCATGATTTTTCCCGGGACGGAGGTGAGGCTGACCAGTCCAGTTCCCTGGATCCTCTTTCTTCCCTTTCTTGAAGATGGGCACTATATTTACCTTTTTCCAATCATCAAGGACCTCCTCCAGTTGCCACGAGCTTTCAGAGATAATATCCAATGGCTCTGAAATCACATCAGCTAACTCCCTCAGCACCCTTGAATGCATTGCATCTGGCCCCATGGACTTGTGTATGTCCAATCTTTCTAAATAGTCCTGGACTTGTTCCTTCAGCACTGAGGGATGTTCACCTCCTCCCCATTCTGTGCTGCCCAGTGCAGTAGTCTGGGAGCTGACCATGTCTGTGAAGACAGAGGCAAAAAAGGCATCGAGTACCTCAGCTTTCTCCACATCCTCTGTCACTACGTTGCCTCCCCCATTCTATAAGTGGCCCGCACGTTCCCTAATCTTCCTCTTGTTGGTAACATACTTGTAGAAACCCTTCTTGTTCCCCTTCACATTCCTTGCTAGCTGCAACTCCAGTTGTGCTTTGGCCTTCCTGATTTCATTTCTGCATGTTCAAGCAATATTTTTATAACCCTCCCTAGTCATCTGACCAGGCTTCCACTTCTTGTAAGCTTCTTTTTTGTGTGTAAGCTCACCAAAGACTTCTTTGTTAAGCCAAGCTGGATGCCTACTATATTTGCTCTTCTTTCTGAACATCGGGATGGTTTGTTCCTGTGCCCTCAGTAAGGTTTCTTTAAAATACAGCCAGCTCTTTTGGATTCCTTTCCCCCTCGTATTAGCCTCCCAGGGGACAATTAATGATTCTACACACTTGCATGACAATGGCTCCCACCATGGATTTTCCAACTTCAAAATGTTTTCCCACTAACTTGTAACACTGCAGCATTAGAAGCTTCCAGAGTGTGATTACCAATCACTTCTCCACTGTCAGTGCACTCTCATTCTGATGTCCCTGTACTGAAAGGTTGGGGCAAACTCAGCACACAGATTGATTAAATGTGGCCTTCTGCATCTGAAAGTTCTGCAGCCTTTGCGCATTGTCCCAAACCTACATTATGATGCAATCTCACCAATCAGTGCTTGTTTCTTGAGCCCAGAAGTGGCAGTCCACCATTTGCAGCTGCTCCATGAACGCCACCAACAATCTTGAATTGTGTTATGTTCTTAACCAAACTGTCCTCCAGGAAATCGTCATGTCCATCATTGGTGTATATTTCCTGCAGGTCTGCAAATACAAAAGAGTTTTTTGTCCTATTATTTGCAACATTCGTCAGAATACTGCAGAGCTCTTCTGTCTCCATGCATCTGTTAGAGATGGCAGACAGCACTCTTGGCGAGCGTGCACAGTGCCAATGCAAGCAGTCTAATATGCACCTGTATAAGTGATATACTAACTAACTTGGACAGCTGTACACTGATGTCATTTGTGTCAAAATGTAGTGTAGACATGGTCTCACACTTGCAATGGGGCAATTCTTTGGAATTATCATTGTAGACCAGGGGTCTCAAACTCGCGGCCCGCGGGCCAACTGCGGCCCGCGGGCTTGTGTTATGTGGCCCGCAGTCCGAATCCGGCCGCAGGCTTGTGCTGTCAGTATTTTCTGAGCGGAGCTCAGGCAAGTTGTGGCCGTCTTAAAAAGGAACTGGCCGCCGAATGTGGCCCCACAGGGAGATTTAA
>ML675629.1:2953022-3056475 GCA_007922155.1 Mesoclemmys tuberculata | reverse complement strand
AATGTGGCCCCACAGGGAGATTTAACGGCGGAGAGTGGAGTCTGCAAGTCACTGTGAGAGCCTCTCTCTCTTCTACTGTGCCGCCGAATTTTACCCTGTGGGGAGATTTTTTCGGCGGAGAGTAGAGCATGAAAGGTAGAGCAGAGAAGTGTGTGTTATGCGTGGCCCCCCTGAACTCAACTCAATGTAAATGTGGCCCGCCATACCAATTGAGTTTGAGATCCCTGTTGTAGACCATGTCTTGATGGACAAAAAGGATGCTTTCTTCAACTGTGTTAGCTCAGTTGGAACATAAGAACGGCCAGACCAATGATCCATCTAGCCCAGTATCCTGTCTTCTGACAGTGGCCAATGCCACGTGCTTCAGAGAGAACGAACAGAACAGGTAATCATCAAGTGCTTCATCCTGTCAACCGTTCCCAGTCTTTGGCAAACAGCGATCCCTGCCTATCTTGGCTAATAGCCACAAATGATCTTATCCTCCATGAACTTATCTAGTACTTTTTTAAAAACTGTAATAGTCTTGGCCTTCACAACGTCCTCTGGCAAGGGGTTCCACAGGTTGACTGTACGTTGTGTGAAGAAATACTTCATTTTGTTCATTTTAAACCTGCTGCCTATTAATTTCATTTGGTGACCTCTAGTTTTTGTTTTATGAGAAGTAAATAACACTTCCTTATTTACTTTCTTCACACCGTCATGACTTTATAGCCCTCTATCATAATCCACCTTAGTCACCTCTTTTCCAAGCCAAAAAGTCCCAATTTTATTAATCTCTCCTCATATGGAAGCTTTTCCATACCCCTAATCATTTTAGTTGCCCCTTTCTGTACTTTTTCCAATTCCAATATATCTTTTTTGAGTTGGGGTGACCCGGGTCAACTCGATCTGCATGCAGTATTCAAGATGTGCGTACACCATGGATTTTTAAAAAGACAACATGATATTTTCTGTCTTATTATCTATCCCTTTCCTAATGATTCCCAACATTCCGTTAGCTTTTTTGACATTGAGCGGATGTTTTCAGAGAACTATCCGCAATGATGCCAAGGTCTCTTTCCTGAGGGGTAATAGCTTATTCAGACCCCAACATTTTGTATGTATAATTGGGGTTATGTTTTCCAATGTGCATTAATTTGCATCTATCAACATTGGATTTCATTTGCCTTTTTGTTGCTCAGTCAGCCAGTTTTGTAAGATCCATTTGTAACTCTTCGCAGTCTGCTTTGGACTTAACTATCTTGAGTAGTTTTGTATCACCTGCAAATTTTGTCACTTCAATTTACCTCTTTTTCCAGATCATTTATGAATATGTTGAACAGTCCCAGAACAGACCCCTCAGGGACACCACTAGTTACCTCTCTCCATTCTGAAAACTGACCATTTATTCCTATCCATTGTTTCCTATCTTTTATCCAATTATTGATCTAAAAAAGGACCTTTTCTCTTAGTCCATGGCTACTTAATTTTCTTAAGAGCCTTTGGTGAGGGGCTTTGTCAAAGGCTTTCTGAAAATCTAAGTACACTATATCCACTGGATCATCTTTGTCCACACACTTGTTGACCCTTTCAAAGAATTCTAGTAGATTAGTGAGCCATGATTACCCTTTACAAAATCCCTCTCCCCCAGCAAATCCTGTTCATATATCTGTTTGATAAATCTGTTCTTTACTACAGTTTCAACCAATTTGCCTGGTACTGAAGTTAGGCTTACCTGCCTGTAATTGCCAGGATTGTCTCTGGAGCCTTTTTGAAGAACTGGTGTCACATGAGCTATCCTCCAGTCATCTGGTACAGAAGCAGATTTAAATAAGTTATATGCCATCAGTAGTTCTGCAATTTCACATTTGAGTTCCTTCAGAACTCAGGTGGATACCATCTGGTCCTGGTGAGTTATTGCTATTTAATTTATCAATTTGTTCCAAAACCTTCTCTAATGACACCTCAGTCTGGGATAGTTCCTCAGATTTGTCATCTGAAAAGAATGGCTCAGGTTTGGGAATCTCCCTCAGTGATGAAGACTGATGAAAATAATTAATTTAATTTCTCCACAATAGCCTGATTTTCCTTGAGTGCTCTTTTAGCATCTCGATCATCCGGTGACCCCACTAGTTGTTTAGCAAGCTTCCTGCTTCTCATGTACCTAACATTTTTTTTTGCTGTTACTTTTTGAGTCTTTGACTTGCTGGTCTTCACATTCTTTTTTGGCCTTCCTAATTATATTTTTACACTTCACTTACCAGAGTTTCTTTCTTTTCTATTTTCTTCAATAGGATTTAACTTCCACTTTTTAAAGGATGCCTTTTTGCCTCTGCTTCTTTTAATTTGTTATTTAGCCACCGTGACACTTTTTTGTCCTCTTACTATATTTTTTAATTTGGGGTACACATTTATATTGAGTCTCTATTATGGTGTCTGAAGTTTCCATAAAGCTTGCAGGGATTTCACTTTTGGCACTGTACCTTTTAATTTCTGTTAACTAACTTCCTCATTTTTCTGTAGTTCCCCTTTCTGAAATTAAATGCTATTGTAGTAGGCTGATTTGGTGTTCCCTTCCCACCCACATAGGGATGTTAAATTTTATGTTATGGTCACTATTATCAAGCAGTTCAGCTATATTCACCTCTTGGACCAGATCCTCTGCTCCACTTAGGACTAAATCAAGAATTGCCTCTCCTTGGGGGTTCCAGGACTAGCTGCTCCAGGAAGCAGTCTTTTAAGGTGTCAAGAAACTTTATCTCTGCATCTCATCCTGAGGTAAACAGTCAATAATGGGGATAGTTGAAATCCCCCATTATTATTGAGTTTTTTTATTTTTATAGCCTCTCTAATATCCCTGAGCATTTCACAGTCACTGTCACCATCCTGGTCAAGCGGTCACTAGTATATCCTTAATTCTATATTCTTATTTTGCAAGCATGAAATTATTATCCATAGAGATTCTATGGCATAGTTTTGTTCATTTAAGATTTTTATTTCATTTGACTCTATGCGTTCTTTACATAGAGCGCCACTCCCACACAAGTATGACCTATTCTGTCCTTCAGATATATTTTGTACACCAGTATTGCTTTGTCCCACTGATTATCCTCATTCCACCAAGTTTGTTACTTGTTATATCAGTATCTTCATTTAATATGAAGCATTCGAGTTCACCCATCTTAATATTTAGACTTCTAGCATTTGTATATAAGCACTTAAAAATTGTCACTTATTAACTGTCTGCCTTTATGTGATGTAATGAATGGGACTCTTTTTCATTTGACTGATTCTTATCAGATCCAACCAATATTTTATCCACTTCCATCCTCTCCTCCTTACTAGGATATAGAGAATCTCCATTAATAGATCCTCCCCTAAGGGATGTCTCTGTCCGAACAATGTGTTTCTCCGCACCAGTTGGCTTTCCCCTGCCCTTAGTTTAAAAACTGCTCTACAACCTTTTTAATTTTACGTGTCAGCAAACCAGTTCCATTTTGGCTTTGGTGGAGCCCATCCTTCCTGTATAGGCTTCCTCTTTGCCAAAAGGTTCCCCAGTTCCTAATAAATCTAAACCCTTCCTCCCTACACCATCATCTCATCTACGCATTGAGACACTGCCGTTCTGCCAGCGTGTGGAACTGGAAGCATTTCAGAGAATGCTACCATGGAGGTTCTGGACTTCAGTCTCTTACCTAGCAACCTAAATTTGGCCTCCAGAATCTCTCTCCTATCTTTCCCTATGTCATTGGGAAAGCACCAATTATTGGCACCTATATATACCCCAACCACTGGCTCTGCCCCACCACTACATAGAAGTCTGTCTAGATATCCCGAGAGATCGTCAGTGTTTGCATCTGAGAGGCCAGTCACCATGCAGTTCTCTCGGTCATCACAAACCCAGCTATCTATGTTTCTAATGATCGAGTCCCCCATTACTATTACCTGTTTCTTCCTAATAACTGGAGTTCCCTCACCCAGAGAGGTATCCTCAGTGTGAGAGGGTACCATGACATCATCTGGAAGGAGGGTTGCAACTATGGGATTGTTTCCCTCCACTCCAGTTTGATGTTCTTCTTCCCTGAGACTTTCATCTTCTCAGTAGTACAGAGGTTGTCGTAGTGGGACTCGAACTATACTACTGTGTCCTGGAAAGTCTCATTTATGTACTTCTCTGTCTCCCTTAGCTCCTGCAGTTCAGCAACCCTGGTCTCCAAAGTCCGTATGCAGCCTCTGGGGGCCAGGAGCTCCTTGCACTGAATGTACACATACGCCACCCGCCCATAGGGCAGGTAATCATACATGTTGCATTCAATTCAATAAACTGGATAGGCCCCACTCTGTTGCTAGACTTCTGCCTGCATTCTCTTTTTACTTCTGCAGCTCTTTTTTATTGTTGTTTGTCTTTTTCTGGGGTAGGGGGGAAGATTATTGTCTTTAGTTTACAGAAGGTTAATGAAGTGTATTTACCTCCCACCCCCCACTCTCACTTTAAACTTCCACACAAAATTCCCCTGTTAGCTGCCCTTGGTGACTACCTCCTCTGGTTGCTTAGGAGTGGGCTTTTTAAACCCTGATTCTCCTTGAATAATCCTGCTCATGAACTGAGTTAACTTATCATGACTGAACAGCTCTCTTAATGTTCATTAAGGCCATGAAGGGGAAGCCTAGGTCAGGACATGCTTTGACCAGCTACATTGAGATAAAACTACAACTTGCATTGTCTACACTAGTATTGTATTATGCATACACACACACGAGTCAAGCACTCAAAAGTTTCCAATAATTTTCCAAAAATTTAGTGTGAGACAACTAGGACCTGACGTTTCAGAGTACTTATTATACAGTACATTTTATGTTTAAAGCACAGCTCCCATTGATTTTAGTTGCAGCTTGCAGTGCACAGCACATCTACAAATCAGACCCAAGGATATCAAGTTGGGCACCCAGACAATGAAGAACACACAATTAGTAACTGCTTGTTACTAATGGTTAGTCTAAGTGATTTGTTTAGCATCACATAGGAACTCTGTGGCACAGCCAGGGATAGAATCCAATTCTTCTGCAATTCAACTGCATTAACCATGAAACCGTCCTTATTTTTTCTGCAATCTCCTGTCTCATTCACTCCCTATCTTCCTACTTCTGTGACAAATGAGGCAGAGATCCTACAGACAACAGCCTCCTTTTCTACACAACACTGATTCATCCCCAGAGCCAGGCTTGTCTTGTACACTGAATGAAACAAGGCTCCCAGGGAAAAAATTCGTTTGTGACCATGTCATTAAACATTGTATTATAATGTATCTGCACAAAAGAGCTGAAATAAGGTTGCACAGGTAACATTAATCTCAGCATTTCCTAATTTTGGAGTGCTGGACTTTGCAACCTTAATAATATTCTCTTAACACAGTTTTGCATGTATAATTTCCTAGGTTTTTTAAAAAGCAGAATGAAAAAATAGAAATTCCATTATGTGACATCATATTGACACCACATCATCAGCGGGTCTGAACCTTTAGATCCACCACATGGAATAACTGAGAACAATAGTAGGTTGACAACTCTATGTGGAGCAGCACTAGAGGGGAGATGGGACACACACTTTGCAACCAGGTTTCTGTTGCTGACAACAGAGGAACAGTGAGATGCAGGGATCTTGGGTTTCATGATAGGCTCTGGAGGGGAGTTTGCTGTAGTGGGCACAGATTCTTTTACCCATTCCCCCCAAGCTTGACCCCTTCTCTCCTGCCCCTGCTCCGTCTCTTCCCCACCACTGACTCTTTATCCCAAACCTATCCCCTTGTGTACCCACTCTGTCTCCACTCCTCAGCCTTCTCATCCTAGTTGCAGTTTCCATGCCCCAACCAGTCCCAGTTCCCCTCTCATAGTATCTCATCTGAACGGTCTCTCCCTCCCACCACCGTCTCCCCATCTGGGCTCCTCATCCAATATCAATCGCGATTATTATTGCCATGGGTATTTTTCCAGAGGAGAGCAGTAAAGGGCTTGATTTGTTTTGAAAAATGCAGGATAAATCATCTATAAAATTGGGAAACCCCAGGAAGCATTACAGGTCGCATATCATTTGGGGAAATCGGCCAATCTTGTATGGCTCAAACCTTGCATGGGTCCATCTGGATCCCTTCTGGGGATAAGACGAAGCCCAAAAACTCAGGTTCTGACATGGCATAAATGCATCCAAATGGTATTTTTGCACCTATTGGGCAGTTATAGTCCTGATGCAGAGATACGATTTCTGCATTCTTCTTTTCAAAAACATTGGAATAGTCTCAGTATTTTGAGGGGAGCTCAGATGTGGTTTCAATGGAAGGTTCTCCCTGGATAGCTGCCCCCATCTGGGCCCCTTGTGGTTCGGATACTGGGACACTACTGGTCCCCAGCAGTGCTGCTGACAAAACTATGATGGGAAATAGACTTCCTGTGCTTGCCACCAAATGAGTAGGTTGTGGAGGACCAACTAGGCACTACTGAGGATCAGGGGGAAACGTGAAGAATGGATCCCTTCAACTTCTAATGTTTCTCAATGCCCATGAATCACGGCCTGCAGGAGAGCTGTTTCCTTTGTTATTGGACCAGAAAACAAAGGGGAACCACCAACATTTTCTATAAGGTCAGGAATGGCGGCCATTCATTGCAGGAGCATCTGCAGGATCTGAACTGTCGCTGCATCTATGAAGCAGTCTGCTGTGTCTGAGTCAATAAGGGTTAGGAGGATGGGATTTTGCAGGGTTGTCCCAGGTACGTGCAACTGGACTGGCACCTGCATATGAGGAGCCCTCTGGTGAGTCTCAGATTCAGGGTGCAGCCAGGGAAGAGAGAAAACCCAATATAGAATGACGAGCTAGTTCTATTGGCTGGGCATCTACAAAGAGGGAAGGGATTGCTGCATGTTCTGCCTGGAGTGTCTGTTGGCAGGACCCAGGAGCATGCCAGGGGCCCCCTGAAACTAGTGCCAGTAGCAGACACCCCTTTTGAGAGGATCTGTGTGGATTTGATAGGACCACTAAAGAGGAGCGCAAACAGACAATCAACACATACTAGTAATGATGGATTATGCTACATGATACACTGATGCGATTCCACTTCACACAACCAACATGGGGCCCATAGTACCAGAACTCATGAAGGTCTTTGCAAGGGTGGGGTCCCCAAGGAAATAATAACAGACCAGGGGATGAACTTCATATTATAACTAATGAAAAGCTGGTGTGAGCTACTGAAAATCAAATCTCTGAGACCATCCGTTTACATAATATCTGAAGAAGAGCTCTGTGAAACTCAAAAGCTTGTCTCTGTCTCCAACAGAAGTTGGTCCAATTAAAGGTATTATCTCATCCACCTTGTTTCATGAACTGACATCAAAGTCACCTCAGAAAGGGCTTACAATCACCTTTAACCCCTCCCAAAGATTAAGTCACTTGACACAGCTCTGACTCACCCTGGAGATATTCTGAACTGAATGAGCCAGTTCACAGAAACAAACTTACAAAGACCAAAGCTTGGCATTCAGAGTGCATGTGATTAAAGGAACAAAGACCAACAATCTTCTCAGCTGCAGCATGGCAGCCATCTTAGGCCTAGTGAGAAAGATGGAAGAACTCAACAGAGGATTTGGTGATATTGGACTTTTGAGAGGAGATCCAGTACAAGTCAATTTAAGAGACAGTGATGAACCTTGGTGTGTAAAAGCACCTTTACCAGACAGAACTTGGAAGAGACTAGCTCAGATTTATTCAGATTCAGAGGACATCATTACTTGGTCACTGTGGACTATTCTTCTATGTATATAGAAATAATTTACTTGAAAGACACATGTCACGTTGTTATTGAGAAAAGAAATGCACGTTTGCTCACTTTGGTATTCCAGAACAACTAGTGATGGGCAATGGAGCACAATTTACTGCAGCAGAATTTAAGTCATTGAAGACAAGATATGATTTTGATCATATTACTAGCAGCCCACATTACCCACAAGCTAATGGATAGGCTGAGAGATCTGTACCTATAGCCAAGAAAATCCTTCAGCAGAAAAAAAACATTCTTTGTTCTTCTGAGTTACTTATCAACACCAACAGCAGCTACTAGATATAGTCCAGCAGAAGTCCTGATGGGAAGACAATTCCAAACTATTGTTCCAGCTTTGGAAAAGAATCTATCTCCAGGGTGGCTTGGTATGAGGAGAGTAGCCAAATGGGATAAAAAGGCTAAAAGAGATTTTGAACACTTTTACAATAGATGTCTCTCAGAGAACTGTCAGAGCTAGAATCTGGTGACTGTGTTCATGCCAAACTGGATAGAGAAAAAGGATGGAAAACTCCAGCTATTATAAAGAAAGGAAATTCAGCACCCAGAACATGTGATCGAGACTGACAATGGAGAGATCAACAGAAACCACTGAAATCTATAGGTTTTACCTCAGAAAAAACAATCTTCAGAGCAAACTCTGCAGATGCAGATGGAGAACAAGAAGAAGACTCCAGGATTCCAAACCAACAAAGCCAGTCGTTGCAACACATTTGGGTTGTGTTGTTACCCAGGGTTCTGCCAACCCAAAGCTCGGGTAACTTTACTCTGTGTGAGGAGGTGTCAGGAAATAAACCACAGGGAGACCTGGCCATCAAGCTAATAGATGGACTGGTAGAAACACTATAACATCAGAGTGCTCTTACTTTAAAGCTATACTTTACTTAGGCTCAAGCACGTGCACACATCCACAATATATTAGTAAAATACCTCCAACCCTCAATAATTACCAAAGTTTGGGATGGCTTTCGAGTGGAAAAAGGGCAGCTTTCTGACTAGCTTGATCTTCCAGCTGTTGTTGGAGGATCCCAAATCTGTGTCCAAGAAGAGATCGTGTTCAAACTTCCCCTTTTTCCCCCCATTCATCCTTGTTAGTAGACAATAACATGTCAAGTAAAAAAACTTGTTGGGCAAGCAGTTTCAAAAGTTAATCAAGAGGTCATCTCAGAGTACTAGTTAACTAAATGTGTTCCTACAGAATCTGCATGGTTTGAGGCCCAGACAAACATTTCCCATGTATAAATAAGCTTTCTGGGCTTTTCCTGAAACACAGATCCCAGCACATCCACCAGAACATCAGGGAAGGGGCGCAGGGTCAGGCAAAGATTAAGCAAGAGGCTGCCCTCTCCTCCTGGCTTAGTCATGCCAATGCTGCACAGGCCTGCAGAAAGGCCTACTGATTTTGGCTGGTGTTAGCAACATGTATGATAATATTACATTATCACATGGTCTCTGGCCCTTTTACTGGTCTATCAAAATCTCTCCATACATACAAATTACAATGGTGTAATTTGAAAACCAGAGCCATTCAGAGATACTTAACAGACTGATAAGTGCTGAACTTCAAAGACAGTGTGGAAGTCTAAATATTGTAAATGGTAGGAATGTAGAACTTAAAAAGGGAGAATGCTAAACTGTTCAGCCGAGAGGTAGCACTGTGTGCAAAATAACTTATTTAAATTAACCTCAGCCAGACCTGGTGGAGCACTAAAGGATGTTATGACAAACATGTCTAGTGTGTATAAGCAAGCCCTGTAGCCAGTCCACATATAGTACAGAAGTACATGACAATATCCATGTTTGGCACATATCCCATGCCCCAAGTTGACAAATTGTCGAAGTGATTGGGGGCTGGAAAGTACATCTCAACCTTAGATATGACCAAGGGCAGCTGGTAGATACCCTTAACAAAGGGGATCTTGAGAAAAAATAGCCTTTGCAACACCTTTTGGCCTGTACCATTTCAAGACAATGCCCTTCAGACTTCATGCGGCCCTGGCCACCTTCCAACATAGTCCTGTGACCATGCGGTCAGTATGCATCAGTCTACGTAGACAGCATAGTAGGTTACAGTTCTGAGTGGGAGAAACACTTAAAACTTATATTGGCAGTCCTATGGCCCATGAGGAAGCCACCCTCACAGCAAACCTGGCCAAGTGCCATTTGGGATTTTATGCAGTAATATACCTGGGATATACTGTCAGAAACTGCAAGCTTAGATCTCTGATTGGGAAGGTCCAGGCCTTGACTGATTGGCTACTATAGATAGGGTTGCCAATTTTGGTTGGATGTATTCCTTGAGGTTTCATCAGATGAAGTAATCTTTATTTAAAGACTAAACTTAAATTCCTGGATATTCCAGGACAATCCTTGCAGGTTGGCAACCCTAATTATAGATGATTTCCATATGATTTTATTACCTACTGTGAAACCCCTTCCTCTTGATAACTGATCATGCACCCCACCACTGGCTAAATTCCATGAAAGACACCAACCCCTGGATTATGAGATAGTATTTGGCCATGCAAACTGTATGTCTTCCAGGCGGCTCATAAACCAGGGAACAAACACCAGAACACAGGAGACAGCAAGGCTTGGACTCAGACATCCAGCACAGGTCTTAAGGATGCGTGTGGATACGATGGGGTAGACGAATCTCACACTGGAGAGAGAGATGTGCAGGAACAAATCTGGGCCCAGGAAGCCCCACCCCAGCAGGGCTGCTGGCATGTTCTAATTGGAGGAAGGGTATAAATGGGAGTCTCTTCAGCACAACTGTGTGGCAGGTGGAGTGAGACAGACTTGCGCTTATTGCTGCAGAGGGAATAGGCAAGGAGGGTATTCCAGGCAGAAGGACTGCTCCATGAAGTCAGGACTCCCTAGCCTGCAGAGGCCCATGGGCCAGGTTGGAAAGGACAACCCCCAGACATGACACACCCTGAGAAGGGATGGAGCGGTAGGAAGAGAACCAAGGGAGGTGTTAGCTGGACCGCAGGTAACCGTCAATTTCCTTACGGTGCTCAAGAGAGCCTCTGGGTTGAAACCTAGTAGCATGGGAGTGCCTGGGTTCCTCTACCCCTACTGCTAGGTGGTACTGCTGCCCCAGACACTAAGTGCTAGGCAGAGATTCACCCACTCAGACTGCCCCAAAGAGTTTATAATCTAAATTGTCCCAGTTTCTGCCAGCCAATTCCAGTTCTTCCCTGATACCCTAGTGCCTTCTCAGATCAGTCTCCCCTATCCATCCCCCAAACCACTGGTTCCTAGTTCCAGTTCCCTTGACCTGTCAGTCACCATCTCCTCCCTTTCCCTGAGCTCCTTGGCCAACCTCAGTGTTCCCCCCCAGTTTACTGACTCCTCAGTCCCCTCTGCCCCACACAAATTCCCAGTCTCAGTTTCCCCCCACAGTTCCACTTTCCAGTCTGCTTGCCCAGCTCATCCCAATCTTCCCTCCTCCCTGGTTTCTAATCCCAGCCTCTCTTCCCCTCAGCTCCCACTCCAGTGTCCTTGCCCAGCTGGTCTCAGTCACAATTTATCTCCTCTCCACTCCCAGTCTCGCCAGACTCTGTGTCCCAATCTACCCCTTTCTCTCTGCCCTGTCCAGCTTGTTCCCCCTCTGTATTTTAATCACATCTTTCTCCTCCATACTGCTTGGGTGCCAGCAAAGCAGTCACTGGCAGCACAGGGGAGCTGAGGTCCCTGCTTCCAGTCTCTGTGGCTAGCCCCACCCTAGTCTGGAGCAGGTGGCAGCAGCCATTACAGGGAGAGTCCTGCTTTGCCCTTGTAATCCTGGGCTGGAGGATTGCTTTGTGGGGAGGGTACACATGCTGTCTGGTCACACACAAGAGCTGTGAGAGGCTCAACAATGCTCACCGAGGACAAAGGATTTGGAGATGTTAGCTGCTAATATAAAATAAGTCTCTATAGACCTGTTCAAACTGCAGTTTTTTCAAAGGTTTATAGCTTGGCGGATTTTCACTGGGCTGGCAAAAGTCATGTCCCTGACACAAAAGGACAAACTCCTGACAAATTTCTAGTCCCTGGTTCAAAGCAAGAGGCACGAGAAGGTCACCAGAACTTTTTAAAATGGGCATGACAATGTACTTTTCATTAGCCTTATTAGAAATGGCTGGAATTTCCAAAAAAAAAGTTCAGTTTGAGGCACACATCTAGCATGGAAAAATTCAGCCTGAATGGTTAGTTTGGGAAGTTCTCAGCAATGGAAGACAAGGTCTTATAATGGGAGGTATTGGGGAACCTTATTAGGTGGAGCTAGCAGACCCATCATTAACAAAATATTAGATTGTCAAGTGTCAGTTACCTAATTGTAAAAAACAAACCCATTTTCCCAGTGTATATATAGCCCAACACAGGGCTAAAGTACATTTCATCTGTTCCATTTTCATGGTGTTAAGTTCTCTTGTAACTATTTCAGGGTTGTCTTTTGCTGAAGGAGCATGTTAGATATTGGCATTAAGTTTGTTGTCTTTCTGTCCATAAGTGTCTGAACGGGTGATCCTAATTATACACTGTGTCTATATTGCTATATTCTAACACTGGGTTACTTCCACAAAGGATTTTTTTAAATCAACTTATCTGCTGTCCTTACAGACTTTTCTGCTAATCTATTTAACTGTGTACAGTAAACATTGAATGGAGTAAGGGCTTACAGGAAATTGCAGAAATGTGACACTCATAAATTGTGGGACATTATCTGTTATTAACTCATTTAGAATCCCATGGAAAGCAAACTGCAATTTATACTGTGTTTTTACATTACTACTCATTGTATTGTGCAATGGTGACATAGGAACAATAGTATACCAATAAGAGATCATCTTTCTTGTTTATTTTAAATAGATTGGTGCCCACCTTGACCCAAAAGTGTTCAGAAATCTCATGTGATTTCAGTGGTTCTTTTGCATTATTGCCTGTCTTATTGCAGATTTCTTATTTGGATGCCTCATCTTACACAGCAGCATTTATGCCTGGCCTGAAAAGGACATCTCAAGCTCTGTTCTTAAACTTCTCAATACTCCCATGGGCACTATAGATTACACTTAGTATTTTCAACCTTATCCTGTGTGGTTTGCACACAATATACTTTGTACAGAATCCCATCACATGTAGCAAGTTCAGTAGGCATTTTCATAAGGGAAGCAGATATCAAACTTTCAGTGGGAGTTATTGCCTGGCTCCTTTGACAATCCTATCCCTCATTTCTATAGTCCAAAAACCGTTTTATGCTTGGAGTGGATGGGCTTTTTCTGTTGTTCATACACCTAGAAAGACCCTCTACAGCTGTTCTTTCTTCATTCTCTTTTTGTGTTTGTTCTTCTTGTTTTGTCTTAAAAAGAAACAGGATTTGGACTTCAACAAGAGTAATGTAGGAGTTACCATCTAACACTGACCTGCTTTGCCCTAATAAGGATCTTTATCATATAAAGGACTGCCAAGCAAGGGATATTCACTTTATAGAGCTCTTTACATCAAAACAAGGAAAATAATTAAAGTTAAGTTTTTACTTATTGTTTTACTCCTTCTTTTTGAATGTGTTTAGTAAATGGTTACAATGATATTATGGCATTTTATGATATAATGATATTATGGTTTGCAGCAGGATTGGGCCAGCCTTATTGTTATGCAAACCCTGGACCACAATTAGCTGTTTAATGATGTTAGAGTAAAACAAGGATTTTAAAACACCTCAACTCCTTTGGGCCTAGGAACTCCTCTCTTAATAAAAGATACCCCAATCTCTCTCAAAGTCGTGCTCCAGTTCTGGGGATACCCCTCAAAATAGCCAAGTGCCTACAGAACATTGTGCCCTCGGGGGTGTCTAATCATAGGACTGCAATCCTGCTGAAAGCTGACCCCCGCCCTTCTGTATGCTGTGTCTCACCCCAGAATCCTCTGACTGCTGCATCTCCTCCTTACGGAGATCCCGTTCCCAAAGAACATTCTGATTGTTCTGGAGACTGTCTCTCCAGGGGGACATCTCCTGCCAATCTCATTCAGCTTCCTGGTTGCATCTGGGAAAAGTAAGGTAACATTTAAGGGCGGGTGTTTGCAAACTCATTGCAGCTCTGCCTCAGTAGACGGCAAAGGTCACTCCCCAACTCCCAATAACAGTAACTAGTTGGGCAAATTTCCCCCAGTGCTGGGGCCATCATGTTGTGCTTGTCACAGCCACAATATGTGAAAAATAGCAGCATTTTTAAGTGATCCTAGTTCTGGAATAAGCAATGAACTTGCCTCTGATCTGGAATGTCAGTCAAACAGAAGCTGTGGATAACAGTCCTTTATTAGGTACACTTTCATTTATTTATAAGAGTAGGGAGCAATGTATTATATGTGCTACTTTCCCAGGAGGATGCACATTTTGCTGCACCTATAGAATCTACAAAAATCCAATGGGTCTATGCAGGCGTACGCCAGCCAAGGATCTGGCCCATTTTGTATAATCTGTGGGAGCATATTCTGAACTTCCCCATTCTAAGTATTTCCTTGAGTAAAAATTTGGCAGATGTCAGTATGTGACGTGTGGCCTTTTTTGATTCAATCTGTCACCTCCTGCATAATAATAAATTAATGCTAGTACTTCTTTGGGAGAGAGATCAGTTCTACAGATGGGGAAGTTGCAGAACATAGAGGCAATGTGACTTTTATGAAGTCACTCAATGGCAGAGCTGAGGATAAGAACCCAGGAACCTTGACTCTCAGTCTTGTGCATTCAGTGAGACTACTTATCTTCTTTGGAACTATTCACATTTAAAACTTAGCATGTGCATAAATCTTTTCAGGCCTACGACAGGGTGTACTCACTGCTGATGTTGCCTCCTTCTGGCTGTCCTTCCTTTGCCAGCTTCCTGTTTTATATAGGCCCCACCTGTTCCTGCCCATCTGAGCATCTTCTAATTAAATCCCTGTGCACGGTCTTCTTCTCCAGATGTAGTCTGGGCAGTTAATTGGCCATCTTAACTTCTCCAAACCTTGTGTGAGGTGGACACTCCACCATAGGGCCTAAGAAGACAAGTGACATGAAAAGTGAGGGGAGACACAGTCACATATTTATCATTTCATATAAATTTGCATTTTATTGTTATTATAAATTAAGTCAGATATCCTAATTCAACCATCATCCTAGCCTAATATGGTTTTTTCATCTCTGGCTTTTCATTCTGATATGAAACCTTACTATAGCATTTTGCTATTATATCTTTGCTGGGAAGTAAGGAGATACTACTTGCATTTTGTGTATAGATTTTGAAACATGCAAATTTCTGAAGTTCTGCTGAATTTATAATACAAATCTTAAACCTGTTGCTTTTCTTTTATATATGACAAATCACCCTGTAAGATATTGTCTCCTTGCCAATTTCAGGCAGAAAGAGGCTTGGCTGCTTTCCTTGTGTGTCTTTTTTAAAAACTACTGAAACTTGCTACAAGTCTGCCTGGAGGGCAGGAACAGACATCATTCTTGTAGTCCCATGCCTGAACTGAGGGAGAGAGACAGAAGGGCAATTACATCACGGTGCTGACGGTCAGAGAGAGTGAGTTGACACCACTGCCAAGGTGGAATGAGGGGTACGTTGGCAGATCAAAGCTACAGATTACATCTGTCTTCAGAGGCAGATACATATTCTGCATATATCCATATATAGCTAGCTAGCCTATGGAAGCACTACTGTTGGTCGTAACATTTACAATTTAGTTAAAGTATCTGACTGATCACTTGTGGGAGATTCTGTCCACAGACATTATATCCCACTTTCTTCTTCAGTCACAACTCAGATCCAATAATATGAGTTAACACATATGCTGAACAATCTGTTCCACCTTGTATTTAGCTGTGAAACTGTGTTTGTTTCCAGACCTGAAGAAGAGCTCTGTGTAAGCTCAAAAGTTTGTCTCTCACCAAAAGAAGACAGTCCATTAAAAGATACAACCTTACCCACTTTGTCTCTCTAATATCCTGGAACTGTCACAGCTACAACACTGCATACATGCGCATTCACTCGACCTTGCAATACTTTGTTCCAAATTCCATGTGGACAGATCCCTATGTCAGGACAGAGCCCTGCTAAAATCAATGTGTGAGTGCAGGGGTCCTATGCAGCTCATTGCAGGATCAGGGCCTTAGTGATACTTTTTAACCTCCATCCCTTTGGCAAATCCTTTTGTTCTAAGGTATTGAAAAGATACGTGGGATATTTGTATTGGTTATATTGCACTAAGACTTGAAATTTATGAACTTATGTTTTTTTCCTGTTACTTATCAAGGTGAAAATTAGAGTAATAAACAACAGCAACCCAATTTTAACGTCTCTTTTGGATGTGGGAGGTGAAAATGGATGAATATGGACAAAGGTCTCACAAGCCTGGGGTTAGGTGGTACAGACTGACCTTTGTCGGTCTCAGGCTTGTGAGACCTGTGTACCACCTGTGAGACCTGTGTACCACCATGCCTCTGGCTTATGGGGGATTTCTTACACTGTCAGACCCGTCTTCAGACCCTCAGGTCATTCTGTGGTGCAGCTTTGAAAGTGATGTTGAACAGAATAGAGAAGGCAGAAATGTGTCCTGTTCAAGCAGACTTCAAAGAGGACAGTTCCTGAGCTCTTGAAACATTCTGCTGCCTAGGGTCACATGAAGTCAGAGAATATATTATTTTAACTTAAAAGACAGTTGGGTTTTTTTGTCTTATAAAAAGAGACTTGGGAAGAAGGATGCAGGGGGAAGCCAAGATGAATATTGCAGGCTTTTCAATTTCCACTGTAGACAGGCACAAACACCTAAGAGCGGGAAGAGAATTATAGGGGCACCCCCCTCACCCTCACACACAAAGGATTGTCCAGCGGTTGAGGCACTAGCCAGGGCCTTGGGAGACCTGCCTTGGATTCCTTGCTCTGCCCCAGACTTTCTGTGAGAATTTGGTCAAAAGCCGTGCCCTTCGGGGGGCCGGGTGAATGTCATCCAAATGACCGCGCGCGCCCCGGATAGGGTGGTCTCCTGAAACGCCCCCGTTTAATTTCGGGAACTTTAACACCGTTCCCAAACATTTCTCTGAGGACTGTGTATAAATCGCTCCGTCTCGCTGCCTCGGGGCCCACTTCGCACAGGGGGATCCGCCCCTTAGACTGGACGTGCTCGGATATCGGGGGGGACGGGGCTGTACCTCAGACCTAGGAAAAGGCATCTGGGGAGGGTGGGGGCCTCACCCCGGCCCTAGCCCCTCAGCTGTGGGGCGCGACTCCTCCCCCCTGGGGCCAGTCTCCAGGCCTGTTTTACATATGGGGAAACTGAGGCACGGAGCCGGCGCGTGACTTGCTCGAGAAGGCCAGCGCCGTGCACGAACCCCCCCCCCCCTCGGGGTGCGCTGCAGTGCTATGAGGCGGGACGCTGGGCACGCGGGGGGAGGGGCGGAGCCAACCGCGGCTCCAGCTGTAGGTGGGGGGGATGGGCAGGGCACGCGCCTCGCACCTCAGCGGCGCCGCCGCCCGCCTGGCGTCAACCGCCATTACCCCGCCCGCGGCCCCCGCCCTGGGGGGGCGGAGCCAAGTCAGAGGCCGCCCCCCCTCCGGCTCGCTCCCCGTCTTCCCGCCCACCCCTGTTCGAGAAGGGAGACGTCATCGCGCGTCCCCACCTCCGATTGGCCGGTGAGGCCGGGCTTCTGACGTGAGGGCGCAGCACGCCGCCGGCGGAGGGGCCGGGGGCCGGGCCTGGGTCAGAGAGACAAGATGGCGGCGGCCCGTCGCGGCTCTGGAGACGGAGGCGCCGCTCGGGCGTCCTAGGGGCGGGGCGAGGCCGAGAGCGATAGCCGGGGCCGTCAGCGGGGCCCTGGGGCGCCGCTCAGGTGAGTGCGGGGGGGTCGTGACTGTCCCATTCCACCCGATCCTGAGCGGGGAGCCGCTGGGCCGCCGATCCTGGGAGCTGTTGTCCCTGCGCCTGGCCCCCCCCGATTCTGGGAGCGGGGAGCCTCGGTTCTCCCACCCCCCCGCCCGATCCTGAGCGGGGTGCCGCTGTGCCCCCCCCGATCCTGCGAGTGGGGAGCTTCTCCCCCCCGATCCTGGGAGCGGGGGGAGCCTTTGTCACCCCCAGGTCTCCCTTCCACCCCTCTGATTTTCAGGAGGAAACTCTGTTACCCCCAGTCTCTCCTCAGGCATCCCCTATCCAGAGGGCAGGGCCTCTGTTACTCTCTTACCTCTCCCCCCATGCCGGCCCCCTCCCCCCTTGAACAGGGTCAGGTTAGCCCTCCCATGCACCCCCGATTCCCCCCAGCTCCCTGGTCCTTGCTCCACATACCTGCCTACACCAGATGCAGCCCCCTCGGCTCCAACCGGAGGATGTGTGTATAACAGATACTCTGTTTCCTGCCCCACTTCCTCTCCCCCATGAGGACTTGGGTCTTTTACCCTTTTCTGATTACCCTCCAGGATTCCCCTCTTGGTGGACAGTGAGGACTCAGATACTCCTCTCCTGGGACTGGAGGAATTTATTTCTTCCTCCCCTTTTGAAGGCACACTGTCACCTCCCAGGAGGTGTAATGACCTGGCTTTCCAACTGCAAGGCTGCGGGGGACTTCTCCATCTCCACTCCCAGGCCCTGACACTTGCTATTTTCAAGCCTGCTGCCATTTTCTCTGCCCTTGGTTTTCAGGGCAGACTGCAGGAAGGGACTCACCTTCTTGACTTGTTGGATTCTCCCAGTGCTAATACAGTTCAGTGTAGTCAAGTGAAACTTCCTTTTCCTGAGTCACAGTTGCTTCACCCAGCATGAGACCTTTCTTAGTCACAGGTTTTCAGTACTTCGCTTAGTGGAATGCTCCTAATGTCCTCCAGGCACTTCAGCTAAAAGAGGCTGTGCTGTAAAGGTGAAAACAGTATTGTCTCTCTCTGTTGTTCAGCTGTGAATTGAAATGGCAATCTTCCCCAGCGAGCTCTCAGTCTGGGTTTATAACAAGGTGGATGGAACAGACAAATGGGGTAAGAAAGAACAAGCAACATTAAAACAGGCTGGTGTTTTACGAAATAGGGTGTACCCCGCTTGTCAGCTGCCGAGCTCTTTTCCGATGCTAATGGTCTATAAGCATCACAGCAAAGATGAGGATTGGAAGGAGAATAAAGTGATGGCTATATTGATTTTGATGAGAATTTTTCCCATTTTGGAAGTGTTCAATGGGAGAAAGCGTGAGAGTTGCTGAGAGTGGTGTGAGCTGTATTTAAATCTTTTCTTCCATTTCAAATCTGAAGTTTTAAGACATCTAGAACTGCTTTTGAAAGTACTGTGTGGTGCACTTATTTATGAAAAACTGTTACCTCATAGAAAGGACAAGAAAACACACAGCTAAATTTGTGTAGTTCTATGTATCTATAGATCTCAAAGCATTTACGTCAGCTAACTAAACCTTGCAAAAATCCTGCATGGTAGGTAATGCCTCTATGATACTGATGGGTAAACAGATGCCGAAGTTAAGTGTTTTGCCCTTGCTCTCACAGGAAATCTGACAAACAGCAACAAAACCCAATTTTCCTGACGTTGGGGGAAAAAAGACATGTTTTGCGTAATAATATTTCCTTTTATCGGGTTTAAATTCCCCACCTTTTTAATGTCATTGATTGTCCCTTTGTGTTATGAGTAGCCTTGGAAAGATTAGATTTTTACTGGTAAATATTGATAAACATCAGTTTATGGGCATCCAGACAAACTAATGAAAAAATATATTAATTGACAATAATCAAAATTTACATATAGGTAAAATAAGAAAAATGGTGCTTGAGAATTTAATAGAGTTAAGGATACTGATTATGTAAATTTTGACATGTGCTGTTGACAGTTTGTATTCTAATAGTTATAAAGCTTTAATTTTTTGGATCTCAATGTCTATTGTCATTAAATTATTGTGCAAGCCCCTCCATTATCTGTTTTCCCCCATAGATTTCTGCAACTGTGAAAATTTAAATGGACAAATATTTAAAAAAATGCTTAAACCCATAAATTTGCACAACTATAAACATTTAAATGGATAAAAATAGAAAAAAAATTATTTAAAAATAAGAATCAGTATTATCTGTCAATTATAAAAAAAATAAAAACGGAATTCCGTCAAGCCTTGTTTAGAGATTGGGAGCTTCTGTTCTCCTTATCTTCCTCCTTTAGCCCATTCGTTATTTTATATACTTTCTATTGTGTCCTCTCTTTTTCATCATTTGTTAAGTAAATGGTCCCTTTTTTATAATCTCTCTTCTGATGAGTTTCCGTGGCCTTGATCAGCTGCTACTGTTTGATAGGGTCCCTGCCCTAGAGATCTTACAGTCTGCTTAAGACACCAAGAACAATTCAACCCAAGATGTTTGATGTGGTAGAGAATTTTTGAAGGGGCTATAAGAGAAAAGCTATGTGAGAAATGTATTTAAAGAGAGATTAGTAGGAAAAGAGGGAAGTTGTTTGAGAACAATAAAAGAGCTGTTTTGCTTTAAAAGAGCTTCTCTGTGTCATGACAGAACTGTTTGGTTTCTTGTTCCTTTGCTTTATATCTACCTACCCCTGATGCCCTAGGAAGGAAATACCACTATTTTTTCAGAGCATGCTCTCTAATCAGCCTCTGGGATTGTAGCTGATTTTTAGAAAGTTGAGCACACAGTATCTCCATGTTAGTCACTTAGGTAGCTAATCCTCTATGGTATGCTTTTGCATGACTTAGTGCCAAGATTCTCTGACATGGTTTGAGTAGGCAGTGTTTGAGTGAGTGCCCAAGTTCAGTGTCCTTCATAACCAGTTGCAGTTGATGCATTCTTGAGACAAGAAGTTTTTTTGTTTTTTTCAGAAAAGCCAGTGTTGGTTGCCGTTTTTTTCCTTTTTTCCAGAAGGAGGGTTCAGGTTTGAGTTGTTCTAAATCTTTGCTTCTGTTGGGTATTTCCATAAAATTTAGATTAGAGAAAGCCATCTCCCATGAGCTATGTGAATTTTAGAAGTACTGCCGTTACAGTCTGTAATTTGAGTTGATTCTGCTGGTTTCCTTAAAGAAGCTGCAGGCTTTATTTAGGATCCTTAACCTTGTAGTATACTTATAAAATAAAACCAATATGTCTTGAAATACTATATATTACATCAGCTGTTTTATTATTAGGGTTAGACCAGAAATTTCTGACTAATGCTTTACATTTTTAGCTGTCCTATCAGCAACTCTGACATCATAGGAGTTTAACTAGGAAGATCAATAGCTCAGGAGGGCATGAATTGCATCTCTGAAGCCATCAGTGCTTCTGCTGCTAGAAAACAGGCTGAACGTGAACTGTACTTAAAAAGCTATTTGGCTCGTGGAACTGAATAGTTCAGAAACTGGTAACGAGATCAGGAGCTTTTAATTGCTAGTTGGTTCAACCCATGTTATAGGGACCAGAATTCATTCCCATGCAATGCTGTAGCCATGTTGGTCCCAGGATATTATAAAGACAAGGTGAGTGAGGTAATGTCTTTTATTGGACAAACCTCTGTTTGTGAGAGAGACAAGCTTTTGAGCTACACAGAGCTCTTCTACAGGCTGCTGGTGAACTCTGTGTAGCTCAAAAGCTTGTCTCTCACAAACAGAAGTAGATCCGAACAAAGATATTACTTCATCCACCTTGACTACCCATACAGTGGCTGTCTGGTAGCCTGTGTGAAGTGAGTTTAAGTCCCATCTGAATGGACAAGTGTGTACACACCCTCCTGTGCTCACTCCCATTCCTGCATTTGGCTCACTTGTTGTTAACCTCAAGAGGCCACAGATTGAAATGGCTATGGAGACTTGGCTCTTGTCTGCACTGCACAGTTAGTTTGATGCAAGACAGCTTATATCAATCTAACTAGGAAATGTCTACACTTAAATTTTGTTCCCGCTGATGTAACTGCCCCGGTATGCTGACTTAACTCCACCATCATGAATGACGTAGAGCCAAGGTTGATGTAGTTAGGTCGACAGACTGTTGGTGTAGACCAGGGGTCGGCAACCCGCGGCTCCGAAGCCGCATGCGGCTTTTCAGCCGCGGTAGGTTGCCAATCCCTGGTGTAGATGCTGCATTGATTATGCTAACTGGTACTGGCTTTCAGGAGCCAACCCACAATGCCCCATGCTGGCACTACAATTGATACAAGTGCTCCTGGTGAGGACGTCCACCACTGACACAAGGAGCGAAGCGTAGACACGCACAAGTGATGTTCTTACGGCAGCTGAATGCCAACATAAAGTAGGTTAACTTAATTTTATAGTGTAGTCATGGCCTTAACTTACTTCCCTCCATTCCTGGCTAAGGAAGTGGTGCCTCTAGATGTGGGGGTACATTGGCATGATAGTGCCTATGTTACACCTATTCTGGGGATAGTGGACAGGGTTCTTAGGCTTTCAGATTTGCATGTTTCAGCAGCACTAAACTCCTTAAAATAAAAATGTTTTAATAAAATCTTAGACTTCTTGTTAAGCGCCATGTGAAAGAATCCTATGTCTGACATGGGATTTAGGTTTCCTTTCGCTATAGCAGAACAACTGGGTGCTATGCTGATACCATGAATTTCGTTGTCATGCGCTTCATTCTGTTTCTATGCAAAGACAAGCTGAAATGGAAATATAGGAGGTACTTTTAGTTATACAGTTGAATAGAGATGGGCATTTGTAAGAATAGGAAAATTACCTTTAATGATCTGGACTACATTGAGTTGTGTGTGTGGAAAATGGATCCAGTTGTGCTGTGTTCTCTTTTCCTAAGTTGCATAGTACCTCACATCTTAATTTCTAATTAAGCATGAGAGCACTGACTTTGAACTTGGGTCTCCCATGTCTTAGTTCCTGCTCTGCTGTGGTCTCCCTGTGCGCCCTTGGCAAACCACCTAGCCTTTGTGTTTCGGTTCCCAGTCTGTAAAATGGGCATAATAATGCTTCTCTACCTCACAGGGGTGTTATGAGAATAAATCAATTAAAGACTGTGAAGTGCTTTGAGATCTACTGATGAACAGTGTTATATAAAAATAGACATTACTAGTATTATTACTAAACAAAAGTATAACTAAATATAGAAAGCATTAAATTCCCCATATAGACCTCATGGAAACATCAGTTAAAAGAATGGTTTAAAAACAAAAAAGAAGGGCACTTTCTCAGTTTTTAGTGTCTTTAAAGTTTTGCTTCTCTCTGTGATATTGCAGGATTTTGCAAATCATTGCGATGTAAGCTGCTCACAAGACTGGACTTGAGTTACAAATTAACATTGTTGACAGGAATACAGTGTAATTGACAAACAGGAAGCTTTTTGTATTTACAGTTCTGCAGTCATTTTACAAGTAATCACATAGCTATATGTAAATGGCTGATTCTTGTACTCTTCTGAGTGAAGCTCTTGATTCTGACTTAGGTGTGTGTGGAAAGAAGGTGGAAAGATTTTTATAAAGGAATTTTTTTTTTGTCCTGAGTTAATGGCAGAATCATGAGAGTAGGAAAGTAGACACAGAACTACTTTCTTTACACAGAACTAACTTTGTAAAACAATTATGGGCCATGAACTAGCTGACGAGCAATTCACTGTGTTCAGTCTCTTTATTTTGGGGCTTGCCACCTCCTAGACTTTCAGTATTTATTTCTATCCAGTTCTGATCTGTTCACCTCACATGAGTCACCAAACTATAAGATGGGAACAACTGAATCACTATGTCTGAATTGTGTCCTGGAACAGGTGAGGCTCCAATTGACTTAGCTATTCTGTACCACAAAGCTTCCTTCTTTGGTGTAGGATGTGGGTTTACACCTGATACCTGACACCTGATACCTTCTTGGTTATTACAAGCATTTATTGGGTGCCCTTCACTGTGGTGCCTGGGCACTGATGACTATGAGCAGTTAAACCGCTTTTTAAGTTAGGAAGTGAAGAGGTCAGAGTTTCTGTTACTTTATCCTGCTCTTAATGTTTTATTTAGTCCTAGCTAAGTGATAGTGCAAAGTGATAGCTTGAGAAGTCTAGCGTGGGCACAGACTTCCAATTTATGTAGTATCGTCCATCTGAAGATCCCAAACTTGTACTGACTTTAGCCTCGTGAACCTGGGTGGTGATATCTCCATTTTAAAGTCAAGGTAAACAGAGGTAGAAAGAGATTGTGAAGTTGGGTGTGCTCAGATACAGCACTTATTGTGGTGCCAATACCTAGATAGTTGAGTTGCCCATGGTCAGACAGTGAGACAAGAACTGCATATAGAATTAAGCAAGCCTCATCCCCATTCTAACCAATGGAGACCCTGCCTCTCTACTAAGATAAGCTGCCTGATACTTCACTCAGGGTACAGATATGCTGCTAAAAAAAATCCCTTGGCAGGGAGTCTGAGCACCCAGCTCAACTGACTTGTGCTTGTGCTTCAGGGCTAAAGATAATAGCAAAGATGTTCCAACTAAGTCTGGTGCCCCGGCTTTGAAACCTTTGAGAGGGGTGGAGCCCGGGTTCCAGCCTGGGCAGGGAGATCTGTACTGTTGTTTTTAGCCCTGTAGAATGAGCCAAAGTCAGTGGACTTGGGCTCTGAGACTCGCTGTCGCGAGTTCCTTTTTGCGATATAGAAGTACCCTTGCTTTGTAACTTCCCTTTCTTTGCACTGAGTTTCCACATCACAGATAGGGGAAGTGTACAGACTCTGGAAATATTATTTCTTTTTGGGAGATGCTGACTGTATTGTCTTGTCATCTACTCTAACTGAATTGACTTTGTTAGCACTTGCCCTCCCCATTGTTGTTTCTTACCCTTGGATGTATATATACACCTCCTAGCTGTGATTTCCATTTCATGCATCTGACAAAGTGGGTTGCAGCCCACGAAAGCTTATGCCTGCAGAAATTTGTTAGTCTTTAAGGTGCTACAGGACTCTCGTTGTTTTGACTGTATTGTGGTATTGGTCCAAAGGAGGACTTCAAATGTGTTCCGGAGAAACATTTCATTAATGAAAAGACCTGTGGTTTTAGTACTGAGTGTGGTGAACGGGGCTTTTGTTCAAGGTAGTATTGCAAAGATCTCCTAGTTTCTCTTGGAATTTGGAGTGTGGACAGTTGATCATTCTTACACCTTCATGGAGCCTGTAATACATGTTTTCCTGTCTTCGACCCAGACTGTAGACACACAAATGTGACACTTATGTTGTCACCAGGTAGCACTGGATTTATTTTCTAAAGAAAGTCGGCTTGGCTCAGACATGCTGGGGAAGTAAGGCAGACTGGGAACAGTTCCTAGGTATTGCGGGTGGGAATCTAATGTACGGGGATTTGTCACTCTCTCTATCACAGCTTTCTGTCTCCTAGAAGATAGTCCAAGGGTTAGATTGCCCCATTTCTCCCTTGCAGTAATGACAATCAGCTGTGCACATTGCACATAAGTTGGTGACCTGACTGTTTTCCCAGTGGTGATATCCGCAAGCACAGCTGTTATAGTCATGTGACTGTCACAACCAGCAGTTTAACTCTAATCTTAGTTTCATTTTGTAACTGGATGGGGGCTGAGGCAATTGGGTCAGATTGACATTAGAACTGGCTGAAGAAAAAGAGGTTAATGTATTTCTTAAGACTTCTCTTAACTTATAAAACTAGTGGCTTTGATTTGTTAGAGCATTGACTGTCCTAAACACTTTGATGGCTACTTTTTTGAAGATGTAGCAGAAACCGTTAATGCGCAGGGAGAAATGCTAGTCTGCTCTATGTACTGCTGGGCCAGACTGACGGTGGTGTAGGCAAAAATCAGTGCAGAATTGCAAGCCTACGTGAAGACCATGGAACAATTTATGGATTATTGTTCCCTAAACCAAATTGTTTCATATCAAAAGGATTGGAGAATAAACTGGAGGTGAATGCTTTATTAAGATAAAAGAAGGGAAATTGTATGTGTGTTCAGTTGGAAGTGAGGGGTGGAGGGGAAAGAGAAAATTGACCTGCACCAGTGTGAGAGCAAAGCTGGGAGAATTTCATAAAATGCTTCGTGTGGATGTTGGGCTGGGACTTGGGGGAACTGAATTCTATTCTTAGTTCCGCTACTGGCCTGTTGAATGACCTTGAGCAAGTCACTTTACCTCTGTGCTTCAGCTTCCTCATCTGTAAAATGGGAATAATGATTCTTCCTTTGATTGTGAAGCGTTTTGATATCTATTGGAGAAAAGGGCTGTATAAAGAGCTATTATTTACTGTTATGATTTATTATGAAACTGTAGCAAGATAATTCTCGCTCTGGGGATCGTTAAGGAAGTGTACGCAACAGTGAAATACCACTTCCTGCTGGGAGGGGATATAAAACCCATGGTTTTTTCTAATTTTTATTTATAAGCAGCTTATTTTCTGGATGTGCTTTTCCTTTTCCTCACTCCTCTCCCATACATGAGTATGAAATTGCCATTTGTCCAGGGAATGCTAATTCATACATTGTGGTGTTTGGTCTTGGGTAGGTGTCATTCTGTGTTTGTCTGTCACCTTCAGTCTTGTGTAGTTTCATGTGTTTTCCTGGACATTAATTTGAATCAGATCCATTCTGTGTCACTTTGGTGACGCGCTGATATATAGCCTATTCCTGATCATCAGGAGGTCTCTTTCATTTCACTCTCATGTGAAGTCGGTAGTTGCTTTAAATAATGGAAATAATTAGTCAGAGTACCACTGTTGGAACATAGAAATTATTATACGGGATCCAGACCAAAATCCCTTTAGTTGGGTATCCAGTCTCTGACAGTGGCGAATATCAGTTGCTTAAGGAGGAGGGCGTGGTTGTGTCTGTTAGGAGAACATTTAAAAAACAAAAAAAGGCAACCATAACAGCCAATTTTGCAGTTGTCTGCCTTGGAGGACACTGCTTCCGAACAGTAGGCAGTTGGTTTGCTTATGCCCTGAAGAATTGGGCTTGATCACACGCATGAATTTTTCTTACCTACTATAAGTGCAGCTGTTCACATAAACATCCTTTATGACTGCAGAATCAGGGTGCCGTAGCCTGTCTTCCTCTTTCTGAAACTTCAAGATGCTGTCATTAGACTTGCTATCTGAGCTGTATTTCTTTTTGCTGGAGTGGCCTGTGGTAGGGCTGCCTCCTGCTGCAGAGCATGAAAGTAAAGCGATCCTGCCGAATAAATTCCTTTCTGTGTTAAAAGGCGATAGTCTATCTGAAGGCAGCCTAGTCACTTGGGGACCCTCGTGGACATCAGTGGCACAAGCTGCTTGTTGAATTGTCATTCTAATTTTATAATATAACACCCCCACCCTGTGGTAGTTAACCCCCCCCACACACAATTTGTATGATTTCTCTGCTCATGGAAGTGAGGGTCTAACATATAGAATGGTGCAGGACAAACCATCAGCAAAAATGGAAATGCCCAAGCTTTTGTTGCTTGTGAGGCAAAGGACCGCTGAATCTGGAGCTCCGGCAAAGCATTTAGTACGGCCAGGCGGCCACCTATTCACTTTCTTGTCTTGTGCTTGTTCTGGCAGCTTGTTCTCCTTTTGACACGTCGATGTCCTCCTTTGCCAGATGATCATACCTTCACAGGAGTGCTCTTTACAGTATGGAACATGCTCCTGCTTGACATCAGCCTCAGCCCTTCTCCACACTTTTTAACCAAATATCTGTAAATTGTTTTTGAAAGGGTTTTAAGTGTCTGTTTTTGGATCTGTATTTCCCTCTTTCTAGACCTTTTTCCTCTAACCCAATGTAGTTAGCCAACGTGCACTGATCCAAACCTAGCTTTCTTCTACCATATATTGTAATTTAAAAAAAAAAAAAAGAGAGAGAAAACAGCCCACCGTTCAGCTCCCTCTGGACTGGCTGGACACACTAAGGCTGGGTCTACATTGACGGCAGCAAATTTGCCGCCGTCACATCGACTGCTCTGGATCGACTGAGCGATCTGTATAGACGCGCTCAGTCAATCCAGGAAGCGACGCAGGAAAACCACGCCCGTAAGCAGAGTAGCGCTGCATCAAAGGGAGCGCTGTTCCCTTCGACGCAGCACAGTATGGACACTGTATGGAGGAGACACTGCAAAGTTGACGGGAGATACGCAAGTGATTTATGTCACTTGTGTATCTCCTTTCGACTGCCGCCGAATCGCCAATGTAAGTGTAGACCGGGCCTTAGAAACAGATTTGGCTAGACCTGTGTTCAGAGATGAGCCAAAGTTTCTGATGATGTTTTAGTCACAGTTGTACATAGGACTGAAGGTATGAGTTCGGCTTGTCTTTTATTAGGTTGTAGTTTATAATGTCTTCTGGCTGTACAGTACAGTGTTATGTGTGGGGAAGAAATGTTTCACTGCTGATACCACAGTTCATTGGACTCTCAAACAGTACGTAAAGTTGAGTGTTGTTTTCCTTAAGACATAGCAATCAATGGTCACTTCCCCTGGCTGTAATCCTTGGCAGCATTTATATTGAGAGAACTTTTCTTAGAAGCTTTGCCACAGAAAAATCAGTTTTTTCACCTTGCACTTATTTTTGCATAGACACTATCCTAAGATGCAGGCTTGCTATCCTGTCTTCTCAGCCTGACCACATGAGTTGCACAAGGACAGATTTTTTTTCTGTTTTAGGCACTCGGATACAAGTGATGGACACACTGTGTGACCTTAGATAGGATAGAGTGAACTAGCATTGAAACTTATTCCGGCTGGGCCAAAAATCATTTGGCTTTGACTATTAGAACAGGTAGTTGACTAAATTAAAATCAGATGTCATTGTGAAATAGCTTGTCACAACTCCATAGTATTAAGATTGAATTGAGGCTTGCATTCTAAACCTTCCTTTTGTCCATTTCTAACTTGACCGGTCTAACAAAGTCGTTAGTAAGTTGGGGTGCTTAACAGAGTGCAAGATAAAGTTTTTAAGGAAACTTAGTGTCAGATTCAAGATGTTTGTTACTCAGTCAAAAATCACATTCAATGTATTTCATGATTCTTCAGCCCTTGTGTTTTCTGCAGTAGTAGTGCATTTTCAAAACTCCCAGTTTCATATATTAATGTATGAGATATGTTTCAGAAGAGAATAATGTAGGATCCAGTCCCTCATGGGAAAGTTTCCCTGTTAATATTGCTGGTATCAAGAGATGTCAATGGCACATTAAATATGGAGACCTATTACTGACTTCAATATCAGCTATCAGCTCCCAGATGCCTTGGAATTTGGTGGAAATTTTGCAGTTGATGATTAATCTGTATATCTAAAGCTCTTCTGGGTTGTGTTGCTGAGGCTGGTAGATCTGAGATGTCTTAGAGCAGGGGTGTCAAACTCACTTCCTATGGCGGGCCACATTTAAATTAAATTCAGTTCAAGGGGCCACGCATACCATGCACTAAAACACCTCATGCTCTACTGTACTTTACATACTCTACTCTCCGCCGTCAAATCTCCCTGCAGGGTGAAATTCGGCGGCAGAGTAGGAGAGTCCGACGGCCTTTTTCTTTTTGAGACGAGATCTCGTGGTACCATCTGCTAACGCGAGATCTCGCACACTTTTACTGAGCTCGGCTCATAAAAAACTGCCGGCCCGGATAACACAAGGTGGCGGGCAGGATTCGGCCCGCAGGCTGGATAACACAAGCCAGTGGGCCAGATTTGGCCCGCGGGCCTTGTGTTTGATGCCTGTGTCTTAGAGGAAAATGATGGGGGCTTCAGGGTGTTGGAAGAGTCTGGGGTAAAAGTAGCATTATGGGTAAATAGGGTGTTGCCAGAAGCTGTACAAGGTGAGTGGAGAAATTGTGCTGGTCTGGAGTGGAAGCAGTGTGTCTGGAAATCTAACCAGATGGGGTAGGGAGAGTTGGCTTTTTCAGCTGGAAAAGTCAAATACAGCATGCTTTGTGAAGTTCCTATATTTGACATCTCTTTGAAACTGATAGAAACAAGAAGTTATGTCCTATTAGAAAAGGTTAAGCATGTGGTAAAAAGGGCAGTACATGTGACTTTAGTTTAAATGCAAATGGCTGAATTTATAATTCAAATTAAACACTGGCCCTCTTATTCTTGGGCAGTTTTATGTCCATTTATGCTGACTGATTTCACACTGTTATGAAACATGGGCTGGTATTTGACCTGCTTAACGTAAAGGCTAAAATCTGCTGTATCTCGCTGCAAATTTTTCTGCATTGATTTCTTTGTAGAATTTTAGACCGTTTTACTAAACAAAAATAATAATCCAATAAACATTCACATTTGATAAGACTCACACAAAAACACTAGTTAAAAACTGTAGTAACTACTATAAATACATAAGAAGTGATGTTAAAAAGAAAAGTGCAACTGTTGCTTAAAGTTTACTGCGTGTCATGGGAGATGAATTTCTTTCCATGGCATGGAGGGAGTTTGTATAACATTATGGCATATTAAACTTCCACAAGACTGAATGTGTGGCATTAGTTAACTGTTTGTTTTTCTCCATAAGGTTTCAAGTCAAATGTTGTATGTTTGAGAGAGCAGTTCAGAGCTCATCTCTAAATATCAATGGTCGGACTGGCATTCGTTATCCAGAAGCTCAGAAGTTTGTTCCGTTACCTAGAAGCAGTGGTATTAGCTACTTCCAAATCATTCCTGCTCCAACCCTTTTGATAACCTGAAGCCAACAGGTATTAGTGTAAGATTTTTCATTCACTTTTACCTGGGATTTTTGGATTAGAGACAAAAAAATTAGTAGTGGGGGGCAGTCCCAAAGCTGAGTTAGAGAAATAGCGTCGGGGCACTTTTGGTCAAACTCTGTGCAGACTTTCCTGTGTGTATAATAGCTGAATACATCCAGGTAAACTTTGTGTCCATCTGTCTTCCCCCCCTGTGGGCAACAACTAGAGCAGCATTCTGCTCATATGCTGACTTGGTTTCCAGATCTTTTTCACATGTGCAGCAGAATGACCTAGTATTTTTCATTCAACTTGGTCAGCAGAATAGAACAGAATTAAATTGCAATTTGTTGCACTTCATCTTAATGTTTACTGCTCTTTCATATGTGGTTGTTAAATGGACCAGAGGAAGCCAGATAGTGCTTTACTTTAAAAAAATATTTTAGGTTAAATTTTAATGTGTTAAGGAAAAAAGCTAATAACATTACCTAGGGCCAGGGCCAGTTCAGAAAGAAACTCTCAAAATTTCCTGGTTCTCTTCCTCAGTAGTATGAGGTTCTGTCATGAGGCAAATTACAGCTGAATCAATAAATGAAATCATTTGATAATAGGCACTTAGTGCCCTTCATCTGAGGATCTCTGAGCTATTTAGTATCTGTATTATCTGCATGTTACAGATTGTCAAACCAAAATAGAAGTTAAACGTAACTTGCAAAGGGCATAAAATTGCATGTTTCCTCCTTTTTCCTTCTCTATAACAAATTAGGCCTGGAAAGCTCCTCAGAAATGATTGTTTTACTTTAGAAACATCAGGAATTTCATGTCTCGCCTTCCCTAGCTTTGCTAGAGGACTTAGAGGTCCCAGAGGTATGTTTTGGGCTTTCTCTGTCCTTAATGGAAGAGGTAATCATGGTGTATCTTCTCTTCCAACTGTTTATATAAGTTAAATAGATGCCAAATAAAATGTAAACAGGTAGAGCACTTAGCATTTTACTTCTCAATCAGATTTTACTTGTTTGATATATTATGCTATATTCGGCTAGCTCCCTGCTTGTCCATAGAGTGTTCCAAGAAGAAGAGAGTAGATAAGGCTTGAATTTGTAATGTAACACACATTCAAGGAAACATTCTTGTAGTTGGCATAAAACCCATACGGACCTTAAAGAAGCCAGAAAAGGCAAAAACCCATTTTCCACCACATTTCAGATTAACTGTAAATTACTTGCTCTATTTAGCTTAGGATCAGTGGTAGAAGCGGTACCAAAACTCACACCACCTCTCTGGTCTGTGCTCTGATCACCACACTGTCTCCTCTCTGACGTGTTCAGAGTTTGGAAGCCCAGCATGGCCTGACTGCTGCACACATCCTTCGTGCGGGGTGGTGGTGATTTCTCACTGGTGCTCATTATGAATTCCATTTTTTGTTAAAACCCCCATTTTAAACGGGCTGCATTTTCCATTCTTGCACTGCTTCACTGTCCCACTGTTTGTGCTTAACTTAGGCTTGGACCATAGCTTTCTTATTCTCCCTGCAGTTTCTACTTCTTGTGTCAAAAGACGGCCTCTAGCTAAAGAGAAGGACCAGCTTTCAGTTACTCCCTTTCTCATGTTTGTGTGTTTTGAAACTTGTAGTCCTAGAAAAATGCCTGTTTAGTAATCCCAGCTGTCTCCCTACATCAGTGATGCTCAGACCAAGGTTCGCAAGCCACAAGCAGCTCTTTAATGCGTCTCTTGCGGCTCTTTGCAGCGCATGATATTAAAACACTGGGTGATTTAATTATTTACCGGTCAGGAGGCTTTTACTTTGTTATTAAGTTGTAGTTGATAAAAAATATGTGGTCAGTCTCTTTGCTGTGAGAACTATATGTATATGTATAAACATAGTAAATAAAAATGAATTCACATGACTCTGGCTTTTTTTGGGTAATGTTGATTGCTAATTTGGTTCCTGAACGACTGAGGTCGGAGTATCACTGCCCTAACTCATTTTGTTGATGGCTGTTTAACAATGTAAAAACTAGTGTACTCACCTACTGGACCTCATCAGTCCTTAATTTTTCTGATCAATGTAGATTAATTAAATGGGAAACATAATTTACTTTGATTTGGGCTGTAAAGGTCAAAAGTGTCTTGGTTGTCCTGGGGTTATAAAGGAAAACTGTTGTTTGGCTGCCGTGTTTCTCCCAAGAAGAGTCTTGAAAGTCCAAGACCACCACCTCTTGTGAGATGTGCTTGTAAGTCCAGTTTCTTTAAGGAACAGAGTGGAGCCTTATGTGAAAGTAGTTGCATGGCAGTACCTAGTAATATTTAATGTGACGAATACAGTTGCTGTATTGTAGAATAACTTTTTTTCAAACAAGAGGTTGTATTTATAGTTTCTTTTGATCTGCTTTCAGGTTTAACTCCTATTGATGTCTGGTTTTGGTTTAGCAGGAGGCATAAAGAAGCATAACATGCTACATACCCTTTCTTTAAGAATAAAAGATGGGGAGTGTTTAAAAGAAATTGGACTCTCTAAATGGTTCAGTTGCTGAATCTTTGTCACTGTTAGAGACATGCTATACAATAATATTGGCGTGAGGAGCTTTTAGTGGACATTATTGGTATCATTAAACTGTAATTTTCACACCATATAACCCCTGTGATACATAGAACTGTTTCCTTAGTAAGGTTGGCTTTTTCTTGTATTTTCTCTCTCCTTCCTGTTCTGGTTTTATTTTAGGGATGCTCCTCACAGCTCTTTGTTCCTGCCCAGTAGCCCTCAATTCCTACAAGAAAATGACATGATTTAAAAGAAATTTTGGGTCTGCAAACTGTTCCCTGTAATGTAACTGGTAAGGTCTTTCCACCCATTCTTTTTTCAAATACTGTGACTTACAGTCACGTGCTCTGATATGTGGATCCATCAGTATTAACTTTCTGCATTGGCAATGTGGCTTTCATCAAATTCTGCTCTTAGACAGTACTGTGTTCTTCCCTAATTGAGTCATGTCACATTGTGGGACTCCTTGTTAAATCCTTTGCTAGTAGTCTTACCGTTTTAATTTCAGAGAGAGACTTTCAAACTCTGTATGTTTAGTTGAGCTGAAATGGGGGCTATTCATGTTTGTCCACCCTGAAACAAGGCATGTCTTTGCTTTGGCTTACAGATTTAATAGCTTACAGTGGCACTTGAAGAGATTAGCGTGGGTTTGCTTCACACTTCCCTTTCTACCAAACTTAGTGAAAGCGGCAGCTTCTGCTCAGGGAAATGTGGTTGTAACTTGACATAAATCCAAGTTTCGAATGACATCAGATATCAAAATGATCATTATGAAGGGCAGTTCAGTGCAATTTCCTTTTATGAAAGGGGAATACCAACAGCAGTTACAGCAATGCAGTTGGTGTCTGCAGACTTCCATTAGAAATACAAGGCTGGACTAGCTGCTGCAGACTTTTGGGAAATGTCACCTGTATGGAAACAGCAGTGTCTACAAATTGGTAATTGAGTCTGTGCCTTGTACATTGGTTATCTTCTTTGGCCAGCCTTGGTTTTACTACGCTTTAGACTTCGTAATTAATACTTGGATCCTATAACAATGCTTTCACACTTATCTGGAGTAGAAGATTTCTGTCTATAATTTGTAGCTTGTAAGATCTTCAAGGCAGGGTTTGTACACATCTGTACCATAGAGCTCTGATGTCCTTAATGGTCTGTGGATGCTACTGTAAATTCAAATACTTAATATCAAGTTTGAGTCTTAAAATAAGGTCTAAATCTAAAATACCTTGTATGGCATTTGTGTTAGAAAATGCATATTTGAATCAAATCACAGATAGAATCATAGTCCCTTCCAGCCCTGCATTTCTATCAGAGGTCATCAACTCCAACCCCCTGTGCTGAGGCAGGATCAAGTAATTAACTGATGCAGTATAAATGACCAAAAACCAAAACAACCGCCTTGTGACTCTTTATATAACTGAGGCCTCAATTGGCAATTTCCAGTGTATGTGGGGGCTGCTGAATCTGTTGACTTTAGTGGGATCTGCACTTGTAAATTCCAGGCTCAAGGGCTTTGTTCTTAGTTTCCTTATTGTTTGGAAATCGAAGAAGAGCTGGCTCTGAACTGGATGTGGTTGATACCCATAACACCTGAAATTTTGCTGATTGGGTCAAAAGAAATGAGGCAAGAAATATTTTCTTTGGCATCTGAATGTTGGACACTGATGAGGGACGACTCGACCAACCATCTAATGGAGGAGAATGCAAGGATAGTTTGTGGTGTCCTTGGTCTCTGCAAAACATGACAAAGAAAGGAGATGGAAGTAAAGTGGAGAGACAGAAGCACCCTTGTTGGGAAAAGGAGAAGGTGTGAGGACCTTTAGAGGAATCGGTTTTATCGTCAACAAGGAATGGTCTTCAAAAACGATCTCCTCTAAGTTTTAAGTCATCACGCACTGGAATGCTACATCTCCAACTGAACAAGAACAGCAGCGTCAAGATTATCCAGATCTATGCTCCCACAAGCACAAGTGGTGATGATGATGATGTGGAAAAATTCTATCAGGAGCTTGAGGAAACACTCGCTCAAAAATCCACAATTCCAATTGCGATGGGAATCTTAGCGGGAGAGTGGTTTCAATGGGCCCCAGTGGTTTGGAGTCTAGACAAGGCTAATCCTTCTGCCAGGTGGTAAATGGCAGCAAAAATGTATCTAGGGTTCCTCTTGACATATACTAAACTGGCTCGAACCCACTCTAATACCTGAGGAAAATAAATACACCCTCCCCGGAGCCCTTAACAGGCAGAAGTTCGCCACTCGCAAGCACTCTGGGACCGTGTACAAACTAGGAAGCCTTTATTAGGGGACAGGGAACAGAGTCATAAACTTGGGAAAATACAGCAACAGAATATATATGCCAATGAGGAATAAAATTCCCTCCACCCTGGTAACTTTGGCAATAGTCTTCTAATGCCCTTCTTGCTTACTGGTGAGACTGGCCCACAATGTTCCTTGGCCACACCTATCTATCTGGCTCCTACTGTGCCATCTGGGCCTCTCTCTGAGGGGGAGAGTGCCTACTAAAACCTGAAGTTGACAGGAGAGGACTGCTTATGTCTTTGTCTCTGTGGTATGCAGCACTCTCCTTTCTGACTTTGGCATGCCCCTGGAGTTAGTGCCTTGAAAGCAGACTTACAAGTTCTTATTTCAGAAGGCCTTTGCTGTAGTGTATATATATACCGGCCCTTTGAATGAGCTATTGGTGACCCCTAAGCTGAAAGTGGACAGAGGGAGAAAGGAACCTTACTTACTGAGGAAAAGATAAGGGCTTCAGTCCTGCAGTGAGCTCCAGGGAGGTGGACACCAACGGGGAACTAACTTTTATTAGTTATTGAGGCTCCTCCTCGTGGTTGTGGGGATCTGCCTGTGGGAAGCTCATTGCAAGTTTGGAGCCTCAAATGCAGTGTTAGCGATAGGGTCAAAAGCTATAAAGATGGCGGAGTATGGAGAGAGCTTCTTTAACTTAAAAAAAAAATCTTAAAAGAGGAATGACAAACCAGCTGCGGCCACTCGGAAAACCCCAAGCCCTACCCTGATAGAGAACCAGTTACATAAGGTTCTGCAGCAGGAATGATCAAGCTGCTTCTGGTACTCTGATATGAAGCCAGAAGCTTAGGGTGCATGCTTACTCTAGATAATTCCTGTTGTTTTCACATAGCAGTCCCTCCCATTTGCTCACTGAGCTTTTTTTCTCACCTTTTAAAGGATCTTTTAAAACTTTATTTCTGAAAATTCTGCAGTCTTAGCTGGTAAATAGAGAAATGATCATAATAAGGAATATAGGATTTGTAATAATCCATAGTAGTACCCAAAGGCCTTTGTTTTGAATTGGACTTTGTTGTGCTAGAGGCGGAAATTAGAGGTACACACAGAGCCTGTCCCAAAGATCTTGCACCCCAAGGTTAGTGACGTATGAAGGGTGAGGATGATGGAATCAAATAGGTCTCTACCTACATGTGTATTGTTGTTGCTTTTTCTTGTAATAAATATCAAGGTGACTTTCCCCAAATCCTCCTTTGCTTAGTCATTGTATGTTAATTCAATCTTCAGTTATTGCCCAGTCCTAATATTTAGTGTCTAAAAGGCATAATGTCTTTAGTAAGTGCATGTGATCTACTGTCTCATGCCTTTCTTCGTTGAACTGAGGCTGTTTAAGTCCCATTCACACTGGCAGTTAAACAGTGCAACTGTGCCAAGTAATCCATAGGTTGTTTGCTCGTTGGCTGCCTTCCTTTGTGTTCTTTGGGCTTCAAACTTAGTGCCTGGCACCTCATACTATATTGTCTGCATCCCTTGAGAAGCTTGAATACTTAGCTGGTAGCCCTGAAGAGGGACCAAACAGATTCCCAAACCAGTAGTGTTTGGTTTAAAGTGTTCTTTGGGAAATTGTACAGAAGTTAAGAGAAATTGTAGTGCTTACAGGTATACTAAGAAAGCGTCAGCAGAATTACACACAGTTTAATTACAAATAGTTTCCAAGTTACCTTGCCTGACTCATTGCTCACAGCCTAAAATGAGCCCAGTGCGCTCCAGTCACATTCCAGGAAGGCTTGCTAGACAATTGTTTCATGTTGGGATGTGGTGGCAGTGATGGGGAACCTTAAGAGCACAGAGCAAAGTTGAACATTCATGCAGTCACTACTGGATCTCTCTGTTGCCTTTATCGTTGTCAGTGATTGTGTACTGCTGACCTGCATGCAAGGCCTGGTAGGTGAGGCTGGGTAGAATACTAAAACCCCCTTTTTTGAACAGATCCCAGGGAGTCATAAAGGGCATTGCTCCTCCACAAAAGCTCTTGCGTATGGAGTCACGAAGGAATGGGGTAATAGATGGCTGTACAGCAGTATTAAAGACAGATCTTGAAGAACCCTCTGCCCATGGTGAGCAGGAAACTTCCCCAATGTGTGCGTTACCATTCCAGCCCTTATAATTGCAAAGAAAACATTCCAAATAAGAATTGAATAGCAATTGAGGCACTGTTATCTTCCTGAGTCTGCAGATGGCTCAAACGCAGGACTTGGCAGGCTGAAGCGTGCTAAAAACTGCTGCTCAGCGCCCTCTGAGATGCAGTGAAATGGACTGGAGTTCAGCTGCGGCTCTGAATAGCAGCAGCAGAGGACAGCACTGGAGCTATTCACAGAGGAGGAAGTCTCATACGAGCTAGATGCAGATATGAAAGATGGTAACCCTGAACGTGGTCCAGGGGCAGTAGGTTGGGAGTCAGTTGGCTTTTTATCTGGGTACATCCCTAGGATAGTGCCTGGAGTGGGATGGGGGTGGCGCCTGGGTTACATACCTTTGGCTGCTAGGTTTAGTACCGGATATTCGTGAACAATTTACGAGGCCTGTGTGTGAGGGGCTTGTATGGAAGGAGAAGTATAGGTGCAGAATACAACACAGGAAGAGCTCCACCAGGACTTAGCAGAGGACTGAAAAGCAAGAGACAGCAGAGTGAAGTTAAGAAGGAAAGTTTAATAGAAAGAGAGGCACTAAAGTTACTTATAAAATTCATTCAGTTGAATTCACAATAAACAGTGCACAGCTATCTTCTTACTTTAACTGGAAGGGACCACGGCAGCGCAAGTGTAACGTTTTTTGTGTGCAAACTAGCAGATGTACTCCTTGAATTAGTAGGCATGCTTTCTTTTTTCCCCAAGGTCTGTTCTCCTCCCGCCTCCCCACCCAACCCAAAAAACCCCACCAAAAACCTGTAGCTGTTTTCATATGCATTGCTTGTGGAACAGGTGAGGTTGTTCTTTTCCTTTCTCTGGTTCAAGTTTCTTCTCATTGCTAGATGGGGGCAAACATATTGGAAGGTATCCAAGAAAGACCAAGTAAGTGAGCTTGGTCATATGAAACTTTAGGATCTAAATCCTGTATGCGTTAGGCATAAAATGCTGTTTGAAATAATATTAATTAAAACATGATAGCTATCGTGTTGTTTTTAAACCACCATCTACCTTTCCTTGACAGTGCTTCTGTATGTTTGAAAGCTAGCTGGGCACTCGTTCAGGCTTTTTAGTAATCTTTGAGTTATTTAACAATCTGTGCCTGTTTTGCAAACTATAAAATGGGTTTGCTTACCCATGTCTCAGGCTTTAGGCTATCTTGAACAAATGTTTGCAAAGCGTCCTGAGATCCTTGGGTGGAAGACGCAATAGAAGTTCATTGTATAATACTATTTTACATATGTGAAAGATGATTAATGTTCCTCTCAACTGTTTTTCAGATTCTAAATGGCTTCTAAGAAGTCGGGATCCGACTTTCATGGTAAGTGAAGTGCAGCATTTTTATATTGAAAAGATTAATTTGAGGAAGCTCCCATAAAACATGAGGTGTTGCCTCTAATATACATTTTTTTCATCTAATAATATGACTGGAGATTGGGTGGCTCTTCAGATTAATAGGATATTCTAGAGCTTTTCACAGTCCTGCTGTTGACCAAAAGTAGCCATTTTCTGTTGGCTGTTTATTGACCTGTGTGAAATGAGTTTGGTCTCAAGCCAGGTTTTCAGTGGATATGTGTGCACTTCAGAAACCTCCACTGTTGGCATTAACTGGCAGTCAGCAGGGGGGCCATGGACTTGACAGCATGCTCAGTGAAGATGAGTCTGCTTTGTCTCTACTAGAGCTGGTCCTTCCGTGTCATAGCTGGGCAGGGCTTTGGGGGGGCAGTAGAGAAGAATCTTGCACTGCTGCTGCCCATGCAACTCCACTTTAATTTTAAACTGTCTTTCCTCATTTATAACTTCTGGAAAGTCTCTTTATGACTGAAACTATTCATGCGTGGTGTCAGCCCTGTGATGAATTTATTTCAAAGTTTGAACTAAATCTGTTTAAGTAACTTACAGTTGGATAGGTGGAGGAGAAGAGAGGAATTTTCTGTAAGGTCTTAACCCTGCACACATTAACCATGTGCTTAATTTTACACACGAGTAATCTCACTGAAGTCTTTGGAAGTACTTGTATGTGTAAAGCTAAGCGTGCATTTGCTGGTTTGGGGCCTCAATTGTAGGGCAGGGAGGGTGGGAAACTCTTATGACCTTCAAAGTTCTGTGATTAAGGGTCAGATTTTTTCAATTGCATGCAAATCCTCCAATTGTATGCATAATCAAGAATTGCATGTGAAATTACTAGAACTAGCCTATGTGACTGAGTTACAATGATTGTCCACACAGACTTTTCTTTTCATAGAGTACAGAGTCGCTTTTCTTTCCAGATAGTATTTAAAGTGAACAAGATGACACTAGTGCACTCCACTATATGGGAAGCATTGTGGCTTGAAAAAATGTGAGCCATTAAGTTTTACCTCCACACTTTCTCATTATGCTAGGGCAAAGGGACCAGAAAGTGACATTAGCAGGGAAAGGTCTATAAACGAGTCAGACTGACTAGCCTACTTTCATTGTCTAAAATGAGAAATGCAAAATGAAAACATAATAAATACAGAAACTAGATTGTAAAGTTTTCTTTATTCAAAGTTGTGAAAATAGGTAAGAAATGGTATTTAATTTGACATGTCTATTTAAGGTTCCAGGAGCAAAGCTGGACCATGTGCATAAGCAGTGTCTTTAATTGCTGATTGCTGTTGAATATAATAAGCATGTGTGCAGTGCAGAATCAATATTGCATTTGAACCATAGGTTTGCAGCATGGGCTCTTTTTGTTACAATCTGGTGAAAAACACCCCTTGGATTCAAAATAACAAGAACCAAACAAATGGTCCTGCAGCATGGGTAGTTAACTGAAATACCCTGTGGTGAAGCCCTCTGTGTTTCCACTGATATTGACAATTCCAGCCCTGAGGAGTTTATTGCTGCGCTGACTCAAACTTGCTGGAACAGGGTTGACGCAACTTCTGTTTTGTCATCTCTTTGGGAATTAGTGAGGAAAATTCTTTTTCAGCGTCCATAAGGCCAAATAGGTGACGCTGTCCCTCTAATTGCAGCTTATTACAAAACATCTAGCCCAGCAAGTAGTTGCAGCTCAACGTGTGGAGCAGCCTGCCAGAACTTTTCAGAGTTGACATCTCAAGAACGCACTCCCCATGCTCGTTGTTTTTGGGAATTGACATAAGGCTATTGCGAAGGGCGTGTGGGAATGGGACATGGGTTATAACTGGAGCTGTGAGGAAGGCCCTTTCTGAGATTATCCTTCAGAAAGAGAATGCTCCAGCAGGTTTCTCTGAGTGCATAGCTTGGTGCACAGTGGTGGTGGTTTGAAGAACTAGAAGCTCAGAGACTTGCCACCGAAGTGAATGGCAGTGCCTGGAATGTAGCTTTCTGCAGGGGTGTTGAAAGGATGAAGTGCCGTTTCCCAAGGGCAGTGTGTGCTGTTTTGCTGTTGCAGGGTAACTGTGTCCGTGCAGGTTGAAAGCTACTGCTGCCGCTAGCTTGGGTGATGTCTGAAAACTGCTCCAGTGTCAGCTTCTCCCATTATTCCTCATGTTTGTTATGGCAGTGCCTTAGGGCCAACCAAGAATGGGGTCCTGTCACACCAGGCGCACTACAAACGGAGCAGACGGTCCCTTCTTGGAAGAGCTGACAATCTAAACAGACGAGTTGCACAGTGGAGGAGAGGCTGTAACACGCAAGCAGAGTGAAAAATGTGATGGCAGCAAGTGTCGTGTTAGTTGCAGGGCTTTGGGATTTTTCTTTTGGTTTTGGATGGGTTTAGTGCTGGAGGGGGTCAGCTACATGGAAAGAGAAGGGAAGCGATGGAGTGAGGGAAGAGGGCAAGGGGGGAGAGGTAGGAGTGAGGCTGAGGTAATGACAGTGATGGAGAGGGAAGGTTGGAGTAAACAGTTGATCAGAGATAGTCAGAGAACATCCTACAGCTTTGACTGGACTGTCCAAAGGTCCCTGCAGTGGCTGATCCTTTTCCCTCCCAGCTGGAGTCTCTGGCTGGCTGCTCTCTGCACTTTTCCCCGCAAGGCCTCATGGCAGGGAGGGGAGACACCACCTGGATCCTAGCGCCCAGAGTGCGTGGATATGGGGGTCTTCCCCGCACAGTTCTGCTTCCAGGGGATGTTGGGGGAGGGGCACTCCTGGCTGGTCCCCATTTTACCCCCTCCACCCAGTGTAACGACTAAAGTCGCTTTCCTTATTGTTTCAAACCGATTCCCCACTTCTGTGGTGGCCTCTTTATACTTTCACTAATTGAGCTACCAGACTTTGGAGGCCAATATTACTGCACAGGACTGGTCAGTTGCTACAAAAATATAACATTTAATATCTGGATTACCTGCAGCTCTCAGATGCACCTGTCGGATGCTTACACAGACAGTGATACGCAGTGACGCTTTTGTTGACAACCTTGGCCGAGGCAGAAAGGATGCTTTGAATAAAGCAGGTGCATGTTTTTCTGAACTTCCTGAGGCTGCTATAATAGTGGCTTAAAGAGCATCCAAACTCCAAGTAGCCATATATTAAAAATCATCCTGTTACTTAAAGTGAGTTGTGACAGACTCATTCATGCTTCTGGTGCTGAACACTGTGCAAGCGCCACTCCTGCATCTGCACCAAAATCCAATTGCCTTTTCCCCATTGCTTTGTAGAATCTGTTTCTTAAAATTATCTCAGGAGAGCTGGCATTATTCAGTCCACTGCACAAAAGCTATTGGCTTAAAACACATACCCTGACCCAGGTAAAACAAATGAAATATACCTTTGGGGTTTTCCTCTCCTTTCTCCCCAGAAAAGGAAATTCTTATAAATCCATCATGAAATGTCTGGGAAAGGCTACCCTGACCAAAAGAATACGTTTCCCATGTCTATGGCAGAATTTTGCTAAATGACACATTACGGTGGTGGCCACAGATTCAGAAAATAAGTGTACTGGGAACAAACTAAAAATCAATTTCCAGTCGTATTTGTACTGTATCACATGCCGACTGCTATGGTGAATCTAGCATCAAACAAGTTCCTGAGTAAAACAGCCAGTCTGTTTGAGTGTACCTTAGTGCTATATAGACTCATAGACTCATAGACTCATAGGTCAGAAGGGACCAATATGATCATCTAGTCAGACCTCCCGCACAAGGCAGGCCACAAAACCCTACCCATACACATTTATAACAACCCCGAACCCATGACTGAGTTATTGAAATCCTCAAAAGTGAGATTTGAAGACCTCAAGCTGCAGGGAATCCACCAGCAAGCGACTCATGCCCCATGCTGCAGAGGAAGGCGAAAAACCTCCGTGGCCCCTGCCAATCCGCCCCGGAGGAAAATTCCTTCCTGACCCCAAATATGGCGATCAGCTAAACCCTGAGCATGTGGGCAAGACTCACCAGCCAGCACCCAAAAAAGATTTCTCTGCAGTAACTCAGTTCCCATCCCATCCAGCATTCCCACAGACCATTGAGCAGACTTATCTGCCGATAATCCAAAATCAATTGCTCAAATTAAATTATGTGCTGTCTTTAGTGCATGGTTATTTTTAATACCATATAACTTGTAATCTCTCCCTACGTGGTGCTCTGATAAGACGAGGCAGAGAGCAGCAGTGGCACTCCCACACATTCCTGTCACAAGATGAGGCATACCTCAGGCAGTGCACCAAATGTCCTAAAAGCAAGTATGTGGGCGAAGCCAGACAATCACTCTGTTCTCCTATGAATTCACACAGGAAAGTGATAAGATAAAACAGCCTATCACCTGTGGGTGAACACCTTTCACAATGTGATGACTCTAATTCTAACGTATCGGTCCTCATCCTCCGCAGAAACCTGCACACCAGTTTCAAAAGACCCTGGGAGCTTAAATTCATAACTTTGCTAGATACTAAAAATCATGGACTGAATAGACACTGGATTTATGACTTATTAGAACAGTCTATAATTCCTAACAAAGTCGTTCCCCCCCCCCCAATGATTGGAGGGGTGCTAACAGGCACTTTACTGTGAATCGTTCCCAAAATGTGTTAACTACTTATGCTAAAAAATTGGTTCCACCCTATATTTAGCTCTGACGCCCGAGACCTTGTCTATACTACAGGTTACTTCGGTATAACTTACATCGCTGAGGCCCAGCCTACACTTACCTTCGGGATTCGGCGGCAGTCGACGGGAGATACGCAAGTGACATCAATCACTTGCGTGTCTTCCGTCGACTTCACTGCGTCTGCTCCGTGCGCCGTCCACACTGCGCGGTGTCAAGGGAATTTGCTGCTGTCAGTGTAGACCCAGCCTGAGTGTGTGTTTCAGAAGAAGAGCTCTGTGAAAGCTTTAAAGCAGGGATCTCAAACTCAATTGCTGTGGCGGGCCGCATTTACATTGAGTGGAGTTCAGGGGGGCCGCACATGACACACACTACTCTACTGTTCCTTTCATGCTCTACTCTCCGCCGAAAAAATCTCCACGCAGGGTAAAATTCGGCGGCACAGTAGGAGAGAGAGGCTCTCACAGGGACTTGCAGGCTCCACTGTCCGCCGTCAAATCTCTCTGTGGGGCCCACATTCGGCGGCCATTTCCTTTTTAAGATGGCCACAGCTTCCCGGAGCTCCGCTCAAAAAAAAATGCCAGCACAAGCCTGCAGCCGGATTCGGACTGCGGGCCGCATGACACAAGCCCGCGGGCCGCAGTTGGCCCGCGGGCCACGAGTTTGAGACCCCTGCTTTAAAGCATCTCTTTCTCGCCACCAGAAGTTGCTCCAATAAAAGATACTACCGCACCCACCTTGTCTCTCCCATAGAATCAGAGAGTCTAGTCTGGTTTAGGTGGGTTGCAATTACATGTGATTACTTTTTGCATTGATGGGCATGCTCAGGTCACTGTCTCTGCCTAAACTAAGACCTAAGCGTTGTTAGTTGGCCAGTTCAAACACAAATCCTTAAACTTAATGCACCATTGCAGTACTGGCCGTGTTCCCCTCCAGACAACCCAATTGCAGTGCTGGTCCGCAATCACTGAGGATGTTGCTGTCTCTGCTCAGGAAGCAAAGAATAAAAATACTATTAAATTCTCTGAAACACTTCTTCAGTTCAAAGTCATGATGAGAAACAAGGTGGGTTCTAGACTAGTTTATGCCAGGGATTCAAAGCTGAAAGGACATTTACTATTCCTCTAGCACACGTTTGTGAGCCGGCTGATGTTCTACACACTGCAATGCTGTCAATGCTTGGGCTGTCTTTTGCCCCCAAGTCACAGGGTGTTTCCTGTTTTTGAAAACCTCTTATTCATTGAAGTGCTTGACTGCATTCTTGTAGATGAGTCAATAATAGAGGCGCGCAGGAGGGATTTACGAATGGCTGTTTAAGTCTGAAGTTTGGTCAGATGGAGATGACACAGTGATCTTTGGGATTGCTTAAGCTGTGAAAAGAGACGAGTTACTGAGCTTAGCCTCTCCTGTAAGGTGGGAGCTGTACTCTGCTGATGTGTCTTCTATAGTATTCCAACCCCAAGAGTTAACGTACAGATGGACTGTTCATTGACCAGGGTATAGTAATGGGGTTAATATCACTTTCAAATGAAGTGCCATTTAGCCTGGCATTTGGAACTCTGATTCTCCTAGCTAGGGGTGCTGTGATAAATGGGTGTTTATTACTTGTGTTCTGGTAGCTCCATTGCACCAGGCATTGTACAGACATAAAACACAGAGATGGTTCCTGCCCCCAAACAGTTGAGAATCTATGTATAAGACTAGATAACAAATGGATAAAACAAACAGATTGTGGGGGACAAGAGGGTCACGGTAACTGTGAGAGGTGTATGATCAGAGCGGTAAGATGTGGTCCATATACCATACAGTATAACGGCTGATTGACCGCCAAGGAAGTGAGATTAGATTGTTATAGAAGCTGGGATCCCTAAACTAAAGTTGACGCTGTAGATCTCACTAAGGAAGTGATTTCGCGTGTAAGAAGTTCAGTGTGCTACTTCCAGGCTGTAAGACTTTGTTTTGTTAGCATGACTATGTAATCCCAACTCCGGATGTGCTTGTAAACAAAATTTGTCCCCGCCCTTTCCTTCAGCCACAAATTGAATTTTATCTAGCCACAGCCACCCTCTCTCTGAGGTTATTTTAAAATCGGTTTCTTGAATAACTTGAATAGTGACTAATACTTAAAGATTTTATTTTATAGGGACACATCAAAATATCATGCATGTTCAACAGGAAATAAAGATCTGTGTAGACACCTCTAAGGGTATGTCCACTTTATGGAGGCTATGCCAGCATATCCCCTAGTGTAGACACAGCTAACAGCAACAGGAGTTTTTCAGTCAGTATAGAAACACCTCCTGCACAAACAACTTTAGCTATGTCGACACAGCTATATCTGTAAAGGTGTTTTGTTGGTCTAGCTACATTGGTCATAAGCGTGGTGGTTTGAGACCACTGGCCAGCATAGTTATGTCAATGTAACATTTAAGTGTACACAAAACTAAATGCAAAAGAAACTAGTGTAGGAAAACTTACTTGATGATCTGTCTAGAAATCTGATACCAAATCGACCTTTTAGCCATTTGAAAATTGCGTAGAAAATACTTTGTATAGAAGTGGGGGCTGCAAACTCAAGCATGCGTTCAGTGTGTGCGCCTTTGCTGGCTGCTTTCATTTTTGTGCAGTCAGATTAGCAACGATAAAATAGATCCACATTTCCATATTTGGAAGCTAACAGGAAGACAAAATACATTCTAGTCTCTAATGCAACCTCTGCTTTTGATCTTAGGGCCTTTCAGTTACCTTGATGATGTCCCATTTAAGATAGGAGACAAATTCAAAACACCAGCCAAGGTTGGCTTACCCGTTGGTTTCTGCTTGCCTGAGCCTTCCCAGCTTGGCAGAGAAGTCCAGGTAAGTGGGTGTTTTGTTGGTTTATTTCCCCCTTGTTTCTGGTATGTCATAAACTTGAAATATTCAGATTTAGGTCTTATATAAACACTTCCTAGAGCTATCCTGGTTGTTGTAGAATTGCCCACTTACGGGGTTTCCTGCACCCTGTTTGGAAAGATCTGGGTCCAGTCACTGCCCTAGATAGGATACTAGACCATACAGACATAGTCATTATTTTCCTGCTGTAATTGCAGTTTTATAGAGTTTATCACAAATGCTTTATATGTCATAATTTATCAGAATGGAGTAAAAGCCAAGGAAATTCTGAAGCAGAGCTTTGATACAGTTCAAGTTGTAAACATATACTTAAATAGAATTTTTTAGTGTGAAAGTTGGGAAATTCAGAGTCCAGATTCCAACAAAAAGCTTAATTCTGCCCCTTCTATCCCTCGCTGTATCCTACACTTTTGCAGTTTTCACTTACAGGTCTGGAAGGTTTGTTTTAACAAGCGTGGAAAATTCAAATATAGGAGCTATGGCACTCTTTCAAAATCCTTTTTCTGGAGTTAGTGGATTTTTTTTAACGGCCAAATTTCTTTTCTTTTTTTTTTATAATTTGTGTAAAGAGTGAATGAGTAGATTTTGTGCTTTGGTGCATTTTCATGATGATATTGTATGGCTTCTGACTTCCCCTGTCCTGCTTTTATTGGGTCGAGAACTACCCTTCTAACTCCTGTTTTCCTTTGTAGTTTTCAATGGTAGTTTATTTACCCAACCACATGGCCAAGTCATGTAACTTGGCAGATAAATCTCTCCACCCTTTTCCAGGCATGTGGGCTTAAGTTGCCTTAATTTATTGGTTAGTTTGAAATCAATTGATCAAACAGAGTACTTTTTAAAAATCCTTGCGTGCTTATCATTTGAAATTGGTATTCTCTATCCAGCCACGGTAATTTAACAGAACTTTAAATTTGGAGCCAAGGTCCAACTTAGTGCCAGTCCGGACTCGGAGAAAATAGCGGGTCTCAATAATGTGGCTTGGTGTTCTTTATGCCATGTGATGTTTCTACGGCCTTCCCTGGAGTATGGATTTTCAGAGCCAATCAATTCAATGGTTAAATCTTTTGATTTTCAGAGTTTACTTTCTACAAGAGGTGGATCTGCTGCGTGAGGTCTATTTAACAGTAAATTGCTAGCCTTGGACGTAACGCTGACTCTCCTTTTCCTTCCCCTCCAAGCCCGTGAGACATAAATGGGATGAGTCTGATGTGACTTACTGCATGGAAGTCAAAGTGCTGCTGATGTGTGATGCTGCACTGCTTCCTTTCACATCTGCAGCAGAAGACAGCCGAGCATGCTGGTGCCATGCCACTTTCAGCATGTCAAGTGTTGTAGCACTGCATAAGGGTGAAGATCACTAAGTGTCTGTCCTTTGCACTGAATATCCTGTGTTCTCAGAACATACCGTGGCTAGCCAAAATGCAGTGAACTCTGTCACTGTTTTATCAAGTATTAGCCCTTTAAATAATTTAGTCTGTTCTGAATTTGGGCTGTGGACTGTTCTGTCAGGTGTGCACTGTCAGTTCTCTTGTCCTGCAAACTGGTTGTGGGCAGGTATTACATTCTGGGGTGAAGTCCAGACCAGTGAGGGGTTTTGTAACCACTTGCCGTGCAAGCTTGGATGCATCATAGCGCTTTGCTGCTGTAGCTCCCGACCTGGGCCTCTCACAAACAGCATGCAGGTCACATCCTGGGTGTGTGTGTGTAGCTGCAGTTCTGGTCCAGCAACTCTGACTCCCCCAACAGCCTGTCAGGTACACACCAGCCCCATTTTGGCTTCCAGCATCCTTGCTTACAACTTGCAGGATGCAGTAGGTCCTGGATCCCCAGAAACATGTATTCTGCACTGCCCAGCCCTCTCCTGGACAGTTCAGATATTAGAGGTCCCTTGCCACTGTAAGGGGTCAGTGTACAACAGTTTGTTTCTTCAGTTGGAGTTACCAAACGATTAAGTTTAAACACCACACTGGATTAGATTTTGGATAGATTTTAACTGAGTACTGGTATAAGGCATTATAATCAGAAATGGTTACAAGAGAAAGAAAGTGTTTTATCTTTATAGTAACTAAACTTAACAAACTAGACTTGGTTCTAGGTAAAATCCTTACCACAGGTTCCCAGTAACATTCCTGATCAAATTTTCAAGTCAGGATCTCTTATCAAGTCCAAAGGCTTGTTCCTTTGTAGTCTTGGGTGAAAGAGAGGAGGGCAAGAGAGAGCGTGTACCTGGGGTTCCCCCCCCCCCTTACTTTTGTAGTCCAGTCATCCTTTAATGTGCATTTTGCTGAGGATCACTCCTAGATAAAGTTCCTTCCAGCTGTGAGGATGGAGGCATGGCATCTGATGGTAAAGGAGATTCCTTGTTGTTGGTTAAAATGCAAATCGATCTGTTCCTGCTCCCCTTTGCTGCCAAAGAATGGTCTCTTGACGGGTGATTGCCAGTCATCATACCTAGAGGTGTCAGCTTGTCTTTGAGAAACAGGTTTTCCCCCTCCCCAGACATTTCTGGTAAACACATTTCAGTCATAATTTCAGCGCTTGTTGCTTTGTACATTTCATCATGATATTATTGACCAGCAAATTATTAGTTTTCAAGTGATACCTCACAAGGCATACAAAGATTACTACAGCGGTACATAGGCTGTGAATACAGAGTTGCACTCAGTCACAGCAGGTTGTGTAAAAGTTGATTCTTGTGTTTGCACTGCCTTGAAAGAGCTTGTGTGAAAAAGCTCAGGGGAACCTGTTGTGCTAGTAACAGTGACATGGATCTGTTTCTACAGAAATACGCGCACAAAGCTAGTGGCTAATATCTTAGCTCTGTGGCTCCTTTGCTGGTTCAAGTGACTGGTCCTTGGCTTGGCATCACTGGTAAAGTATGGAGGTTAGTACCTCTTCCTTCTACTGGACAGTGAACTCTGATTTGGACTTCTTTAACCTCTTCTAAAGGGAGGTAAAACATTCCATGATGTTTCAGTGATGCTAATCCAGAATCTGCTGTAGTGTGTGGCTTGTGGACAGTTCATCAATTAGGAAATTTGCCTCCTAGCGGCAAACACTGAAGCTAGATCCTAACAGAGGTCTACTATGAATTAGTGCACTTGATTTCTACTGTACACATACTCTGTTCTGTAGGAGATAGATGCTATGATATTGTGTTGATCTTGATTAACAGTTAAGCAAAATCACGTAGGAAGGTGTAATATAGCACACCCACTGGCAAATAACCAGGGTTAGCTACTAGAGGCATAAGGAACTCTTCTACTTGTCTGTAGGTGATCAGTAGAGAGATTAGTTAAGCGAAATCCCCCTCATCTCTTAGTAATATACCCAACTTGTTACTCCATGTTCCTTGCTACATTGGGATCACGTTGCCATCATAAAGTAGTGACTGTGCTCCTTACCCTTGAATCTCATTTTTCCTGACAGTATGACTTCTCTCTGGAAAAGAGAACTATCGACTGGGCTGAAGACATCAAAAAAATCCAAGCAGCTCAGAGAGAAGCTGAGCGAAAGGCTGAGGAGGCAATAGTGAATTCCAAGGCTGCTTCAGATGACGACAGCAAAATGGGCTTCTCAGAGGCCATGCCGCCTCCCATTAATCCTATTCTCGCTAGTCTACAGCACAATAACATTCTTACTCCCACCCCTGCTAACAGCAGTGCCATAAAGCAAAAGGTCCTTAGTCCACCTTACCCAAAGGCAGATTTCAACCCAGCAGACTTTGAATGTGAAGAGGACCCATTTGACAAACTGGAATTAAAAACTATTGATGAGAAAGAAGAACTGAAAAATATTCTTGAAATTCATGTTGGTACTACGGGGCCAATTGTCGCCCAACTGTTGGACAATAGCTTGCCCAAAAGAGGGCCTGAGTCTGTGTTACAAGATCAGGAAGTTCTGGCATCCATAGAAAGGGCTACCTTGGACTTCAAGCCCCTTCACAAACCCAATGGCTTTATCACTTTACCACAGTTGGAAAACTGTGAAAATATGTCCCTGTCTTCCAAAGTGTCCCTCTCCCCCATCACCTCTGTGAGCAATATAAAATCTCTTTCCTTTCCCAAACTCGACTTGGATGAGAGCGATCAAAAAACGTCAAAGCTTGCAAGCACTTTCCACAGCGCTACCTGTCTCCGTAATGGCACTTTCCTCGGCTCTTTACAGGCCTGCTCTCCGAGTAAGGCTAGCGAACTCAACGGACATCATGTGGTTGCTTTAAATGGGGACAGTGGGATGGAGATGACGTTATCCTCTTCATCCAGGCTGCCTCCCCTGTCTGTGTCAACACCTTGTACAGAAGAACAATCATCTCAAAACACAGCAACTAAGGTAAGGATTTAACAGGTTAAAATAGATGTGGAGGGTTGAAAGGGAAGGTGAAAGTGAACGTGGTTCATGTTTCTAAAATCCATCTTGTAGCTTCCTTTGATTTAGTACTCAGATGGGGAGCGAAGACAATACATGTCCCCTTATATATTGCTCCATCTTGATCGAAGTGAAAAGCTGATCGGATAAAGATAAAACACTGGATGCTGGGAGTTGTGATCGTCTGAGACTGTCACTGTTTTGGACATAGACAACTGTAAACTGATTCATTTTAGGCCCATTAGATGTTTTCTGGCTCTTGGCAAATTGCTAGAGTTATTCATGGTTAGACAAATCTTGGACACCTTTGGGTTTAAGGGATGGTAAGATTTTCACTGCTATGTTGTTTTACATTCTGCCCATTCATCCCAGACTGAGACATTAATTTCTAGACTACCGTGATGGGGTCAGTCAAATCTTTATATAGCGTTGAAATTCTTTTGTTAGGAACATGAGAGGACAGGCAGTAGTGGCACGGCAGGACACTTTTAGATGACTTTATCGAGCTGCTAAAAGTTATACAAGTTATAGCTCAGGAGACTGATGTAGCGTTGCCTTAGATAGTAGTAGTGCAAATATCTCTGCTTCCTTGTAGAGCTGTATGCCTCAACCCTGACCTTTGCGATAAATTGTGTACTTTCCATTCTCTTCCCTCCAAACACCGAAATGTGTGGTTTTAAGTGCAAATGACACTTGTCTGAAATCTGGTACCTGCTTTTTTCTGGCCTGAACTCATGCCAAAAGTGCTTTGCTGCTCTAAGGACTTTTTGACTGTTCTAAGGATCAGTTTCAAACCACCAGGACTGTAATCGGCTGCTGTACAGTAATAAAAACAGTCGGAAAAAGTGCTTGGAATAAGTTAGGTGTTTTCTGTGCTCTGCGTGGTTGAGCACATTTGTCATGACTTGTAAACGCTTTTAAACATTGGCTCCGGACTAGAGATCAGAGACCATTTCAGTCCAGCAAAGCTAGAAGTGAAGACGCGAACTTTGCTTACCCCATCTGTTCCTTTTCCATTAAAAACATAGGCTGAACTTTCTCAAAGAACCGAAGCGATCTAAATATCTGGTTCCCATTAAAACTAATGGAAATGGGATATTCAGGTCCCATAGTTGGCTGTGAAAATCTCAAGCATAGCTAGTGCGGGGAAAAGTGTGAGGGCCTGGTGCTGGGGGACTCCCTTATGCTCCATATAAAAGATTACATCATGGTGACACTGGTATAAGTTCTCCATTCATAGCCATTGTACATTGCTACATGACATTGGATGCCAGAAAGCAAATGACCTAGCACCCAGCCATACAAAGGTGTAGAGAGCCTGTGAGGGATTCTTGCATCTGGGTAAAAACAACGGGAGTCCTGTAGCACTTTGAAGACTAACAGATTTCTGCAGGCATAAGCTTTCGTGGGGTGCAACCCACTTCTTCAGATGCATGCAGCCCACGAAAGCTTATGCCTGCAAAAGTGTGTTAGAGTCCTGTAGCACTTTGAAGACTCATTGTTTTTGCTGTATACAGAGTAACACGGCTACCACTCTGGAACTTTGCATCTGGGTGTTCATCTTACCACAGTCTGTACATACAGGCTTGAAACCAAAGTCTATAAATCAGTAGGCAAGCGTAGGGATGGATCATGTGAATACAGAAACCCAGCATTTTAGAAATAACTAGTTGCTGGAGCTCAGCAAAACGGATGAGTTTTATCTTTAGCAATAAAAACAGAATTGTGCAGTGGCTGAAGGCAAACACCGTTAATACAGCAAGCAGCAGGAAAAGAAAATAGGTCCAATCTCTCAGTGAGCAGCCATTGTTCCGAATATTCTTTCTTATTAAAGAGCATCATTCATCAAATCATGGCTGTGAAAGCTCCATCTTCACAGATGGCGCAGGGAGGGGATCCATGGAATACCCCGTGGCTCTAAAGAGCTTGATAAGAGAAAAGATTAAAAACTAAAGAATAGCTGTGCTAAGCAGCTTGAGTTAGTGTGATGTGGCCATCGCTGGGCCCATCTGCACTGGATAAATCCTTGTAAGCACCAAGGGAGGGTAAGGACTCGTGGACTGAAATGAAGGAAGGAGCTCAACAAGTACGTTGAATATCAAGTAAAGCCAGCCTTGAGAGCTGTTTCCCAAGAAAGCTGATTGGCATCTCCTTAGTTGAGACACTTTACGCTAGATGGGACAAAGTGGTAGAAAAAAATGCTGTCAGCAACAATATCTGAGGGTTGAGAAATCAGTAAGATGACGTAACTGGGCTCTCTTGTTTCCAATTTCAAGAATCTTAACAGTAAGCTTAAGAGGCTTTTGGATTCCCATGCCATGGTCAAGGGAAGGGTTCTTAAACTGGGGGGCCATGACCTCTTGGGGGAGGAGGGTCGTGAGCTGTCAGCCCCCATGCATGTCAGGACTCTGGCTGTCAGTCCCTGTGCATGCCGGGGCTCTGGCTATCAGTTGTGTGGGACTGACAGCCTGAGCCCTTCAGAGCTGGGTGGCCAGAGAGCAGCGGCTGCTGGCCAGGTGCCCAGCTCTGAAGGCAGTGCCACGCCCAGTAGCAGCGCAGAAGGTGCATGGTATGGAGGGAGTCGTCACAGCCTGAAATAGTTCTAAAGGGAGTCCTAGCAAAAAAAAAAAAAGTTGGAGAATCCCTGTCTTAAGGGCTTGGGGAATGTGCTCTCGGTGAGTTTGATAACTCCTGAGCATCAGAAAATCATGGCTGTGTGGCTGGAAGCCAGAGGCGGTCTGAGGAAATTTTGAGGGTTTCTTTTATTAAGCTCTTGGTGTCTGGAGTAAAATGTCCATGCAGAGAGGCTTTTCCTGTACATCTTCAGATGGACTGTTGGCCCTGCTTGGGGAGCCTCAGGACTATCTATATGAGTGATGGTGTCCCCTCACAGCTTCTTTTCTCATAATCGAGACAGATTTTGGTTGTTTGGAGTTGGAGTTACTTGTTAATGTTTTAATACCTGCCAGTAGAGACTAGATTTTATGGTGGTTGCACAGGAATATTGGTCTATTTAAACTGGGATTTACCCGAAATTGTACAAGTTGCCTTTTGTTATCGAAGGTGCTTCCTCTTCGGAGTTTAGATCTTTAGATGTTGAACTTTTTGGATGTCAGATAGCGTCTGACAATTGGTGATCTTCACTGTTGATTCAGTTTACACAAAGTAGACAAGAAGACACGTGGAAAAACTGCTTGTGAGAAGTAATGGATTGAAATTAAATGGATCTGGTTGTAGCGTTAATGTTGTGCTGTGTGCTAGTTCTACCTACCGCTTGGGATGTGGGCATTGACTGTTGGGCTATTGGTATAATTATATAGTGAATTTTTGATGTTACTGTGACGCTTTCAGTGCACTTCCTATCTGATCATTGTTTTGGTTCCTGGCCTGCAAGAAATAAGGCAACAGTATTGTCAAAGAATGAACAGGGCAAGTGTTAAGCCACAATCCTATATATACACTCTAAACATAGCTTGTGGTTTATAGAAGAGCAGGTTGGTAAGTGTGGTGAATGGTTTTCATTTTGCAAAGAAAACAGTTCACCTGTTCCTTTCTCACTGGTTTCCTCCTTTGGTTGGGTATATTTTGGGGGGGGGGGAGGGGAGAAGGAGGATGAGGAGCAACTCCCCTCTTCACATATCTCCTGCCTCCCCTCAAAATTAAATTGCTCTGGGATCTATCATTAATTAGCTTGACCGCCAGTTGCACCACAGAAATCAGACATTCGGGGACAAATCAGTATCCGAATACATGAGCCTTCTCTAACAAGTGTCGGCTCCCAGAAGAGAATCCGCTTACTGTCCCACCTGCACTGAAGTGATATTAACTATGAATAACTGTAAAATCAAATTCTCTTGGGTCTCCAAGGCTGGAATGGCTGGATTGTGACAGTTCATTTAATTTATCTCCATGAGCTAGGCATTGCTCACTGGCTTTCTTATTTAAAGGCTTTTGTGTAAGCCAGATATGGCTGGAGTGTGGGCCACATGCAGTCCAGACCATCAGTGGCTTCAGCACAGTAGCGAGGGCTGTGGAGATTGCAGTGTGCTAGCATCCAATGCTTTCCTTAGCCAAGCAAATCTATGCTTGAAATCTCTGTTCTTTCAATTCTCCAAATGGCTCTTAACCATCTGCTGAGAGGAAGCTGCTGGGAGAGAGCTTTCTGAAGAGGGAACTCAGATGGTGACTTCCTCTTAGCTCCAATGATGATCTATGTCCTGCTCCCCCACTCACAAGAAAAACATGTAACTGCAACGTGCGTGTTCTCTGAGGTTGAAAACCAGTGCTGTGGGTTTGGGCCGTGTGCTCATTCCCTGCTTCAGCCCTGGAAAGTTCTGGCAGCCAGCTCTGGCGATGCGGTGTTGCAATGAAGCATTATGTGCTGGGAGGTGTAATCTGGATAGGTGCAACCTGCACAATTCTGTTCAAATAGGTCAGATCCTCAGGCTCCAGGCAAGTTTCCAACATGGCCCATGGTTGGGCAAAGTTGATTCAGCCCTGGAATAAACCTAAGTGGGCCTGCATTCCTGCTAGCTGGATGGTGGCCTGTACTGAATTAGTGGTGGGTAAGCAACACCTTTCTATTGAGCATGGATGTGACGTTCCCCCCTTCCCTTCCCAGCAATCTGGACTGGCATGTAGCTATGTCACCCCAATTCTTCATTCCTGGGCCCGCTCTGCTGTGTGAACCACCCACTCCTGGGTCGGCCCACGCCCAGCCTCCTGCATGTAATCAGTCCCTGACCTAGTGAAGGAGCGCTCTGGCCAGCCACTCCTGGGATAGACCCCCAGCAAACACCCCCAGTCCCAGGTGCAACCCCGGGAACTGCCATCTTGCAGGGTTCAGTGCTTCACCCTGCAAACTCCTTTATACTTGTCTGTCAGTTTATCAAAGAGATTGACATGCACCAGCTCTGTTGCTCTGAGTGAGGTCTCTGCACTGTTAGATAAAGCAAACAAGTTCATTAACTACAGCAAGATTTTAAGTGAATATAAGTCAGATTATTAATAAGTCGAGGAGTTAATCATAATTAACTAAAAGATAACTCACATCTTAACCTAAGACTAATATGTCAGTCTGTATTCAGCTTATCTCACGGGGTGGTTGTGATGCCTCTTGCAGCCAGGCCCCCCCTCCCTGTGGGTGGATTCTCAGTCTTTGGTGGTGTTTAGAAGATGGATTCCAGGGTAGAGCCAAGAGACAGCAGATGCCTCAGCTTTTAACAAGTTTCCCCAACGCTCCCTGGTGTCAGGTGATCGGCCCTGTCTGGCCATGGGCATGGTTTTTCCCGCTTGAGCCAAAGTGCTCACAGGTGCTTAGGCCAGTCCATTGTTCCATTATGCATGCCTCTGCGGGGCATGGAAACACTTGCCTTGTGTTCGTCTGCATCTATTCAAACCATGTGAGACACACATTTGGGGATATGACACAGCAGAGTTTCGTATCTGTACATGTGTGTGACATTGCAGGAAACATGCTGTCATAACTTACATAGCACACTTTGCATCAGACAGTACACAGTTACACTGTAAGGGTGAAGATGAATGATATACAAATCACACTGTAAGGGTGTACGTGGGGTACAGCGTGTCGCAATGGGAAAGGGGAGCAAATCTTTAATTGAAATAGAGAGTTGCAGCTGATCAGTTTCCAGTATTTGATAGATGAATGCTCTTGAACTTAGATTTTTAATCTAGATAACAGCAAACCAGAGATTCATTTGGCATTTTAAATAGACCTTGGAAAACCCAAAGCTGCTTTTGGAGTCTGGGATGGGAGGATTAGAAACTGGCCATTTATTCCTACTCTGTTTTGTCTCTGAGCTAATTTTCAATATAGCAAAAAGTTAAGTGAGGGGCCCCCCCAGGTTCTAGATAGTGTGTCAATCAGTGAAAGGGTAGTCAAAAAAGCAAGCCTTGTTTGGATGTATCAAGAATAGGATGGGTAGAAAATACTGAAATTCTGTCATGGTAGAAACCAATGTTTATGGTCTCCCCTAGAATACAGCATTCAATTGTAGACTTTATCTAAGAAAAGAATAGAACAGACGGGGTACAGAAATGGGCCACAGAAGCAGTTAGAGGCCTACAGAGTAGAAAATATTGGGATAATTTAGTTTTAGAGAAGATCAATAAAGGGGGATGAAAGAGATACCAAATGCTGAATGGGTAGAGAAGGTAAATTGCTGGGCGACTTTTATTTTCTTTCATAACACAAAATCAAAGGGATATTCAATGAAATCTATAGGCAACAGCCCTAAAACTGATAAAGGGAAATACTTTATTTTCCTTTTCCACAAAAACAGCTTGTGGAACTCATTGCTGCAAGACATTCTTCAGGTCAAGAGTTTAGTAGGCTTCAGAAATCTGTTGTACAGTTATATGGTTCGTTGGCATCCACCATTACATGAGATGAAAATGTTTTAGAATTATGCTGAGATGGGATATAAATCCTTCCTCTTCGGGGCATGAGCCATCTGCCAACCGGCAGGCTAGGAAGAAACATCTCTTCTGGGCAGATTATTCCATGATTAACCACTACAGAGTGTCTTACGTTTCTTTGGCAAAGACAAGCGTGTGCTAGATGCACCACTGGTCCAACCCAGTATGGCAGTTGTTGCCCCTCCTTCCAGGCTCCCTCTCACTAGGAACTCCGCTTGCCAGAATAGTAGACATTCCTTCAATCTTCTCTTTCATCGGTTGTTTTTACAGGTACACCCAGACTACAAGGAATCAGAGCTTCCTATGGTAAATTCCCAAATTACCTCCATAAGTTAGTATGTTGCATAGTATATTCTTAAATTACCCAGACAGCTTCTCCTTATTCCACAAATGCTATCTTTTTGTTACCAAATATTCTCTTTAAAGCTGGCTATCATCTCATGACAGAGCTCAGCTAAATTAGCAAGGGCAGATCTAGTAACTTTCAAAGTCGAAGGGGATACAAAGTGAGGAATTGCCTAGGGTGATTGTAGGAGAGCTCATTGGGAGTGGAAGGAATGTTTTGTGTCCTGCTCCATTTCATCCCAGCAGCGATTGGCCTCCCAGAGGAAGTGATGGGAAGCAATGCCCTATTCATTTCAAATGAGATCAGATCACGCCTGCAAATGCTGTAGAGCAATGGTTCCAAACTTTTCACCCCACATGCTTCCTTACTCCTGTCCGCGTCCTCCTCCCCAGCTGGGAGCTGTGGTCAGGGCTGGGAGCATGGGTTGCGGGCCACAGCCTGGGCATTGAGACTGAGACCCAGTGCTGGGAGCTGAGGCAGGGATTGGGGGCCGCATGCTGCGACCCATGGCAGAGGCCGTGGCTGCGGCTGGGCCCGGAGCAGAGCTCGGGACAGAGCGGGACTGGACGGTGCTCCCTCCCATCTCCCCACAGGGGCTGGCCTGGACCCAGCCACGTGTTGTGTTGTTCTCCTCCCCCCCAACCATACCTCTGTGGCGCACTCCCCAGTTTGAGGATCTCTGCTGTAGGGAGTAGTCCTGCAGTGGCCAGGGAGTGGAAGGAGTGTGGTGCTGCGATAGGCATGTATCACCACTCACTTGTGATTGGTTCCCGTTCCTAGGTAGCGCACCAAAACTTCTCAGTGTCGAAAGTGCCCAGTAATACCAGCTGCACTACGTGGTCAAGCGGCCCCACGTACTCAGACCTGCTGCAGGCCCTCTCCGCCAGTGAGAGGCAGTGTGTGGAAACAGTAGTCAACATGGGATACTCCTACGAAGATGTCATGACAGCCATGAAGAAGAAAGGGCAAAATATAGAACAGGTAAGAGCCCCGGCAAAGCGGTGGGAGCTCCCAAGGTGCAGCCCTCTCTGTCAGTAGCGTGAGTCTTGGCCTTACGAAAAGCAAAATGCTTAGGACCTACTGGAGGTCGGGGTTTTGCTGTAATATGCAGATGAACTGGGAATGAGTTTGGGAGATGAAGTTTGGGTGTCACGAGTACAAGGCAAACAAGCTACAGGGAAAATATGCCCATTGGCTGCAGCCAAGTGGCCGACTTCAGATATGGGACCTATTCCTTAGATCAGCACCAGCCTAGAAATGCTTCCTCCCACTGTTCTGAAATCAGCACGGGCCCTCAGCCACACACGGCTTTCTCTCTTTTGGGGAGAGAACGGCTGGTCTTGGATATCCAGACTTCAGGTGAGATCCCCCCAGTCATATATTTGCTGAAACTTGAGCATGGATCTTCACCTTGCTCAGATACGTAGTGGTGAAAGCCGCACAGTGCCAAGCTAGAGAGGCTGATCTTTGTACAGCTTCTGGACCAACTGCGCAGTTACGGGTGGCTGCGGCTATTTTGGAGGCCCTGGCCCCAAGGGGTTTGATACGGCTACAGTGACATCCGCTGGCTTTAGCAGTGATGCAGCAGTTAGCTCTTTTGTGAGTGTGGAGTTCAAGTCACTATACTGTACAGTGCAGATGGCCTCAGAAAGGCACTTGCTAAAATCAGGTCGTAGAGCACGCTTTATTGCGGAGTGAAGTGGCAGCTCCGGGTCTGTTGGATCAGTTTCAGACAAAGAAAATGTTTCTATGCAAACAAATAAAGGAAGAATGCTGCCAAATTTTCATTTTTCTTACAGTTGCTTCATGCCCTCTTCAGTGCCTCTCTCCCTGGGCACCGAGAAGGGGGTGGGTTTAGTGCCCAGTCTGTGCTTGCAGTTGCTAAAAAGGATACCTTATATTGCCTGCTTGATCGACTCACCTTCTTTCTAGCCAATCGCAAGCTTTTTATACTCTAGAGGAGCAACAAAGAGCAGGCAGACTTTGTGTCTGTACTTTCTGGAGACTCCGCACCTGACTCCTGGCACAGGGTTTTCTAAAATCCTAACGGAGCAGTATCCCTAGCCTGTGAATTCTAGTACGGGACAACAGGCCCACCCTCAGTTCAAGGGGCGGGCATAACCATATCATCCAGTTGTTTTCACCCGTCTACCAAGCATTATTACTTAACTGTATTGAACCTCAGCCGCCCACACCCCACTCTCAACAGCAGGCCATTGTACAGCAATTTCTGAGGTCCCTGGGTTGTGATCGGATTGGCTCTTATCTCAGCAGGGCACCCAATAACATACTGCAAGATGAACTGATCTCAAAGATATGAAAGCTGCTAGATTGGATCAGCTCCCTGAAGTCTCTGGGGAAACCGTGATTGAAAAAACGTTTCTTCGTGGTCAATGAACCCTCCGCATGGTGTTAAAATTGTTGTGTGGGAGTACGAGCCACTTCTGAAAAAATGACTCGATGGCAGAAATTTTATTGGTATTAAAAGGCAAAAGCGGGGCCAGCTTTGAATTTATTGGCTGCCTCTTTGGCTGAAAGAGTGAAAACCAAAGCTTCAGGGAGGGAGAGAACGAAAGGCCAAAGGACTTTAGTTGAACTTCCCTGAACAAGTTTCCATGCTGAGAACCTGTTATCCCAACAGGAAGGACTTTCTATAAGCAGTTAAGGATGCCCTGTCACTCGGAGGGCTCCCTTCTTTGCCCACACGGCTGTGGTGTAGAGTTTGCGGCCTCGTGGTGTGTTCCACTCTCCTAACTTACTTTTTCCCCACAGGTTCTTGATTATCTGTTTGCGCATGGCCAGCTTTGTGAGAAGGGCTTCGATCCGCTCCTTGTTGAAGCAGCTCTGGAAATGCACCAGTGTTCAGAGGAGAAGGTGAGGCTTCCTTGCGAAGGAAATAGCGAAAGTGCCTCAAGAGGGGAGGTGATTTAAAAGTGCCTCATGTGCCCTATACGGTGGTGTTGTGGCAATGGGTAATTTTGCTGACTTTCAGAGAGCATCTCTCGCCGGGGATGTCGCATGAATGCCTCTGAGAAACCACTGATTCAGGAGCAGTTCTGCTCAGATTACAGAACTATTTCCTCTGCTTCCAAATGTCGGCCGCTTTCATTATTTTTGCTACTGCAAAATACACATGAAAACAGGAGACCTGCCTTGAGATCTCATCTCAGCCGCTTCAGCTGCTTTGCTTGAAGTGCTGCGTCCAATTGTGGCACCGGCTGCTTGCTGCAGCCGAGGTCACAAAGGATTGATTCCAGTAGCAGAAGGAAATGATTTTGAACCCCGATTTTTGTTTTAATGCCAGAGACTGGAGACAAATAGCCTTGACTGCTGTGAGGCTGGGATGCTGACTGTAAGGATTGCTGTTTAATCTCTCGGACCCTAAGGATCATTGCATTCACTCTCCAAACACTGCACTGAGGTCCTGGGTCTTGTGCCCTGAGCGCTTCCAGTGTGTGGCTGTGCTCTCAGCTGTGCCTTTACTGTACCATTTCCTCTTTAAAAGAAGAGGTCTCCTCGCTCACAGCAAGACTAAAGAGTCAGCCTTGTCCCACCCATCTATTCCATTAATTGGCTGCTCCTCCCTTGGCTTGTGCTGCTGGTATGTGTGGACTCCCCTGCTCTTTCCTGGGCTTATTGTGGGAATGGGACTTGGCAACAGCTCACAGCGGAGGGGAAGCCAAGCCCGAGGGGGCAGCTCCTGGCATGGGAGAGATGGAGTGGTGAGGACTTGGCTGCAGGAAGGAATCTGCGCCCAGCCCCTCCTGCAAACCTGGCCACAGCCTCACCCAAACCCAGGAAATGGCCAGTCCACAGGTGACACCCACTTTGGGGAAGGCTTCAATAAGGTGGGTGGGAGGCAGGGAAGCCAGGGGAATTGTTGCGGACTCGGTTGCCACTGAAACCGCTTTCTGTGAATTCACAGTCCTGGTGTCTCCTGCTCCCATCTGGTTGAACTGTGAAGATTGAACTGTTGTTGTGGGTTTTTTTGGGTGGGGGGAAGCTGGAAGTTTTGGCCATTTAACTGAGCAGTTCCCATTCTGGCCATGGCCGGAGACCAGCTCTGTATTGTATTCCCAGCCCTCCGTCAGCATCCCTTGAATCAAAGCTGAGTCCTCCCTTGAACCGATCCTTCTCAAACCCTTCATGTGTCTCTCTTCTAGACAACCGAACTTCTCCAGCTAATGAGTAAATTTAAAGAAATGGGCTTTGAACTGAAAGACATTAAGGAAGTCTTATTATTACATAACAATGACCAGGACAATGCTTTGGAAGATCTAATGACCCGTGCAGGAGCCAGCTGAAAACTCCAGGGTTCTTGCACCGTAATGGAGAGCGCCTCCAGGGGAAGGTAGCCTGCCCACGTAACCAGACTCCTGCCATCTTCACAGCCGAGGAGTGTGACTTGCTCTCTCTTTGGGAAGAAGCCCTGCGTTTCATGTACATTGGAGAAGGCGACTGACCGAGCTCTTCTGCGTGCATCACTCCTGCACGCTCTTCCCATTGACAAGAGCTAACTTCCTTTCTTCAATTAAATTTTTAAAGTGCCCTTTCCTAAGTTTCCTTTTCTGGTTTGGCCACAGAGCGTGTAGACTGCCCGACCTCTATTGGAATTGTACATAGACAAAGCTGGAAGTATTTTTTTTTCTCACGATTTCACTGGACTGGGATAGAGGAATACAAAGCTGATTTTGAAACAAGGAAGCCTGGGTTCTTTGAAGCTGCTTTTCTGATGTCAGCTTCTACTGAAACTGACTGTATCACAGTCCAGATGAACTGATGTTGGCCTTTAGTGCAATGTGTTTTTGGGGGGGTTGAAAATTAGTCTGTAATTTAGTGGAACACTGGTTTCTAACCTGTCGCTATGCATAAAAAGAGAAGCTGTTCCTCTCCCTCTTGTTTTTGGCCCATAGGCCCCATACTTCTGCCAGGCATAAGTATTCAGTGCTTGAGTGGTGTGTAAACAAAGTTTTTATCACAACAGGCAAGCTGTGAACTCTACCTGGACTCTCATCCAGTGGCTGGTTTTTGAACCTAAAGGGTGAGAGCTGGGCTTCCTCACTCTCTCTCCCCTAGGTTCATAGGTTATTTAAACAAATGCCCTCCTAGGAAGTCAGTTGATTGTCTGTTTTAAATGATATTCAGTGTGAAGCAGCGGGTTTCTTTCAAGCACTTTCTTTAAAAACAAACAATATGCTCACTGCGTTAGTTTCATTTTTCCACACTGTTTTAGTTACATATTCAATAACATCTAGTAATATAAATCAGGTTTGGTTTGGTTTTGATAGTACAAAGTGTATTATGTTGTACATTGTTAAAGATCTAAATACATAAAATATAAGCAGTCTTGATGAATCTTTAACTTGCTAAAAATTTTGATTCTGCAGAAAACTACTAAATAAAACCTTAAAATGGAATTCCCAGTGTCATCTTTGACTCTCTTGCGCTCTGGCTTCAGTAGAGGAGGGGAGCTACTGTTGTTTGATTGGGAGGAGAGATGTAATCAGAATCAGTCCCTCCTAGTAGGTCCTGCAAACCCAGGCCATCCTTGCCATGCCCTACTGTCCTATGCTTATATTGTCTGGTTTACAGAGCTAGACACAGTTCACAAGAAACTGCCAAAGGAGTTGCTACACTGATACAAAATGCTTCCCTTCCTTTGGGGCTTAAATATGCCTTGGTACAATCAGCCACAAGCAACACAGGTCTCTGTAGGAATGGATCCAAATTCACAGACCACGGGGTGGCCTGTGACTGAGAGGGTAGGACTATGCAGCTGGTGATGTTGGCAAGACTCTTCATGAAGAGCTCTAACTCTGAAGAGCTTTAAATGGAGATGGCCTTGAGTCTCTGGTTTGGACATACCCATGCGTCTAACAACTGTCTGTGGTTGAGCTATGTAGACTGGGTTCATTGTTGACTCCTGAAGTTCTAATCTGGTGGTCCTAAATCTTAACGCTGTACAGTTAGTCACATTTCCCATCACCTCCTTTTAAAAAGTAACCTGGATGTTGGTGAAAAGTACAACTGGCAGCCCTGGAGGCTGGAATCCTGACTTTATTCTGGAAACAGGTAGAACATGAGCAGCAGCAGGGCAAGCTTTCTTTCATGCCGTCCTCTGCCAACGGGCCTCACCAGTTGTCCATTAGTTACTGGACCAAAACTAAAACTCCTCTCACAAAAGTCACCCAGCAGCGACCAGCTGGTAACTTTTCAATCAATGAGCTGCTTCTCTGGTGCCCAATAAGGTGATCAACTCAACTGTACTTCTCCATCTAGTGGCGTGTGATTGTGTAAGAATTTAATCCCAAGCAAATGTGATTCCTGACTGCGCTTGGGAAAGCGGGAAAAAGAAAATGGTGTGGACAATGTCACTGCTCACACAGATAAGTGAGAGTCTCTATATTTGCTCCTTACTTCTGAAAGTTGAATTTTTCACAATGAAAAACCTCTGTCCAGCAAGGAACACACCGCAGAAAGGGCATGAAATGCATCGCATAGGAGCATGGCCTACTTGAATCAAACCTCCTTTTATACAAATTAACCTCGTTGTGGTTCTGTGTTGGTGCATTTTAAAATAGTCTTGTTGGAGCGTAAGTATCTCAGCACTTGTTTTGATTACAGTACAACCTGAGAATTATGGACACCAGAGTTACGAAATGACTGGTCAACCGCACGCTTCCGGTTCCAAATGAGGTGCACAACCTGACAGCAGCAGAGACCTCTTCTCCGTCCCCCCAAGAAAATACAATGCCAGTGCTGTGTTAAACATAACCTAAGGAAAAAAGAGAGCTTAAAAAAAGATTTGGCAAGAGAAGGGAACTCTGTGCTTGCTTGTTTCATTTAAATTAAGACGATTAAAAACAGCACTTTTCTTTTCTGCAGTAAAGTTTCAAAGCTATAGTAAGTCAATGTTCAGCTGTAAACTTTTGAAAGAGCCATAACGTTTTGTTCAGAGTTATGAACAACCTCCATTTCCGAGGTGTTCGTAACTGATCTACTGTATCCAAGCACAAAGTAACCTGCTATGGCTTTGATTTACCCGTGAGCTGCTAGCTTCTTCATTCTAACTCCCACAGCAGTTTTAACATCACTTTCCAGTTTGTGACAGAAGCTATCGAGACACTTAATTATGAGGAATTATAAACCCTGTCTGCCTCAGGTTATTAAACAAAACTTGTCTTGGAAGGACCTAACCAATGTCCTCCCCAGTGTGCTGCTCCTAAATTACGTAGAAGGTGCTCAGGATTCTGCAGTACTGGTGCAATAGAGTGGAAATTCCCGGGCACCTCCATTTTTACTTTAAGGAAAGGGTGGGGGGAACTTGGTGCTTTCTATACAAAAGTTAATACGATCAATGCAATAGTCCAGTACATATGCCTCCCCTCAGGAGGTTTGGGACTGGGATAAGCACATTTGGGGGATTTTTCTACTAAAATAACCAGCAAACTAGTTAATGTGACATTTAAATGGACATCGTTAGCTTACAGTTAACCCTTTGAGATGAGTGGGGTAGTTTTCACTCTCCAGAGTGATTGTCTCAGGCAGAGAACAATGAAAATGTGAAGCGTGTAAGTAACCCAAATGTAAGGGCTAGAAATGTAACTTTAAAAAGCAAAAAACCCCTCAAATTTTGAAGCACAAGTCTGAGGCAAGAAAGAGATTTCACAGCCCTGGAATTCATAAGGGCCTGGTTGTCTCCCCCTGCTGGTCAAGAGTGGGGAAACTAATGGTGGGTGAATGACCTGGCACACTTGCATCTACACACCTTTTTCCTGGGTTGTATTTTTCTAATACTGGGATGAAAGTTCACAGAAGAGAATCTGCCCATTGCAGTGCCCACGTGAAATCCTCTGAAAGTAGATCTGTTTCAGAGAAGCCGGTGTGTAGGATGCAGTTCAAAGAAGCAGTTTGGCCATAAGAAAGTTCTGTTTGTCCTCTATGTGCATGCACCTGTGCACAACAAATCAGCCAAGGTGGCTCTCCAGGAAGCTGCACACGAGATGAAAGAAAACTGCTTACCCCTTCAAATGCCCCTTGGCTCCTTTTTAATTGTTCCCCACCTGAGGCCCTTAATTTGCCCTACCTTGCCCATAGGTGGTTCTCTTCCTGCTGCCTAATACTTGTTCTTGGCCCACAGATTTGGCTGAGAAGAGGTGGTGGGGAAGGTAGGTCAATATAGCAGTCTAGATCTGAAGAGAGGGAATTTATTTAGGCCACATGGCCAATAAAGTCACTCAAGGCAAGAGCCCTAACTTGCCTTGTTTCTGAAAATACTCCACTTGACACACGAGTCCCTCCATAAACAACTTTTCCAAATGTTAAAGCACTTCAGGGACCACAAGAGCATGTTGAAGAACATCCAAGCAATCTTCTGAGTTTGTTCCTATCCCACAAGCAAAAGAATACAGAAGGCAGAAGATTCTGGAAGTGAATTGCTGGCTAGGTAAGGGTGATGGGTGGAAAGCTTTGGTTTTGTGGAACATTGGACCACCTACAGGGAGAGGGAGCTGTATAGCTTGGATGGCCTGCATGCCAGTAGAAGGGGGACCTATTGCCTTTGGGGACAGGCTTGCTAGTCAGAAGGGCATTAAACTAATAGTTGAAGAGGGTAAAAATAGGGAAGATGTCCACATTTAGCACAAAATGGAGATGTTTTAAAATTAATCAAGGAACCAAGGGACATAAAGAGAGAAAAATCCTGAATTGCCTATACCCTAATGATGGGAGCCTGGATGACAAACAAGAGGAATAGGAATTGCTCATTTAGGAGCATAAATTGGATCTAGTTGGTATTAATGAAACTGGGTGGGATGATTCATGCAACTGGAATGTTAAAATCAATGGTTCTAAGCTATTTAGGAAGGACCCAGAGGGCAAAAGGGGAGCGGCCCTGTGTCAAAAATGGATTTACCTGTTTCTGAATCACTAGTAACTGAAGAAAATGATCTCAAATGCTTATGGATCAATGTCCTAACCGATAACACAGAGTGGGGTAGTAGTTGGTGTCTGCTACAGACCACAAATCACACTGGGGAACATGATGGCTGCTTTCTTATGCAATGTGTAGGAAAAACCTGTGAGATCATGGGGTGTGGGGCTTCGCTTTGAGTTACGTGTTGGAGGTATACTACCAGGACACACAAATCCTTAGATTGTCTAAAAATTATCAGTCTCAATTTCCTAACTCAAAAAGTGTTGCCGCCAACGTGGGAATTGTACATTAGACCTTACCTAAACAGAAGGCACTGATCACAGAAATAAAAGTTAATGGTAGCTTAGGTACAAGTGATCATGACCGAATCACATTTATAAGGTTCAGGCAGAATAAAGTAGATTAGTAATGCATATATATATTTGTTGCTTTAATAGTGTCAGCTTCATAAAGATTAAAACAATTACGAGCCAAATCAACTGGAATAATTTAATCAGAAAAATGTGAATATCTGGGAATCGTTTAAGAACACTTTACTGATGCCCCAAAATCATCTAGCAAAAAGGCTGTGCTGGTTATATATTTAACAAAGAGTAGAAAGAGGAAGTTGTTAGTAATGCATATATAAATCAGAAGTTAGGAATTGTAGAAAATTGAGAAAGGGAAGCCAATGGACACAAGGAGACATGTATAGCCAGCAACATTAAGGACAATAAAGAGTTTTAAAAATATATTAGGAACAAAAAAGAACCCTGGCAATGGTATTTGGTCCATTACTAGATGGAAATGGTAGAATTATCAATAATGAGGTAGAAGTGTTCAATAAATACTTTTGTTCTGTATTTGGGGGAAAAATGGATGATGCAGTTTTGTACGATGATATCTCTTTCCATTCCACTAGGATCTGGAAGATGGCAAACAGAAGCTATTAACGTTAGATATTTTTTTAATCAGCAGGTCCAGATAACTTGCAGCCAAGAATTTTAAAAGAGTTTGCCAGACTATTAATGTTGATTTTCAGTAAGTCTTGGAGCACTGAGGAAGTTCTGGAAGAAAGCTAATGTGCCAATTTTTAAAATGGGTAAACAGGATGACCTGGTAATTATAGGCTTGTCGGCCTGACATTGATCCCAGGCAAGATAATGGAGTGGCTGATTCTGGACTCGATTTAATAATAACTAAAGGAGGGTAATGTAATTAATGCAAATCCACAGGGTTTATGGAAAACATATGACTGTTACGTGTATTCGAGTTTCCACATGTAGGGTTCAAGAAATGTGTCTGGGAACTTTGGTGTCTACATTCCTGCTTACTGTTGGCCAAGGTGACATGACAATATTCTGTTGCACGTTCTGCTTCCTTTATATGTAGCAGAGTGTGGGATGGTGAGCCTTCCTATTGCCTTTTTTTAAATTCACTGTACGGAACTTTCTTAGGCAATCGATTGTTATCCATATGTATGTCATGGCTGACTTTGCCTCCATACTAGCATGGCTTCCAGCCACAGTACTTCATTGTTGGTGATTTTGTCAGACCATTTGATTCCCATTATGCTGCACAGGTGGCGTTGTTGTAGGCAGTTATGTTTTTGGATATGGCAACTATAAACGGGGCAGTCTCTAATGAATATAGAAGACAAGGGAGCACAACAACTCTGTAAACTTGGCATTGTCCAAAGTCTTTTTTGTAGACAAGTGAAAGCAGAGACGGTTGACTTTAACCATGCTGAAAGTTCTTTATCAATGCTGGTGTCATCAGTAATTGTGCTACCTCGGTAGCAGAAAGACTTGACATTGTTTTAATTGGCTGCTGTTCAGTTTTATTTCTGTTGGTGATGGAAGTAATGGGTTTCTGCCAGAAGATGGTTGATAAAGGATTTCTGTTTTCTTTACATTAACACAAAGGCCAAAAATCAATACAGCATGAGCAACGGAATTCAGGAAATGTTGTAGGCCATTCTCAGAAAGGGCGACAAACGCTGGCTCATTGGTGTATAGTAGATCTTTATTTCACTTTGTTGGGATTTGTGTTTAGCCTGGAATCAGTTGACATTTAAAAGTCTACCATCAAGTTGTTAAAGTGACACCTGTAGTGGTAGTACATGTGGTGACTTCTAGCACTCTGGCCAAGAACAAAGTAAATAATGTAGAGGCAAGCACACAGCCCTGTTTAACCCCATGGGCTACAGGAAAGGGATCAGATGAGTCGGCACCCACTGATATGTTGTCATGGAAGCAGCATATAAAGTTGATTAGTTTGTCTGGGCAACCAAACTTTGCCAGAAGGCACCAGAGAGCAAAGCATCCAACAGAGTCAAATATCTGCCTATAGAAGAATGGCTATACTGGGTCAGGCCAATGATCCATCAAGCCCAGAATCCTGTCATCTAACCGTAGCCAATGGCAAGTGCTTCAGAGGGAATGAACAGAACAGGTAATCATCAAGTGATCCAGTCCATCGCCCATTCCCAGTTTCTGGCAAACAGAGACTAGAGACACTTCAGAACATGGTTTTGCATACCTGCCCTTGCTGGCTAATAGCCGTTGATGGACCTATCCTCCATGAACTTAACTAGTTCTTTTTTTTTTTAACCCTATTAGTCTGGTAGAGTTCCACAAGTTGCATGTTGTGTGAAGAAATACTTCCTTTTGTTCGTTTTAAAGCTGCTGCCTATTAATGTCATTTGGTGACTCCTAGTTCTTGTGTTATGAAGAGTAAATAATACTTTCTTATTCACTTTTTCCACACCCGTCATGATTTTATAGACCATGATTTACTAAGGTTGACAAAGGCTATGTACAGGGGCATTTGTTGTTCAGCAGCTTTCTCCTGTAACTGGCATAGGGTAAATATCATGTTGGCAGTGCTGTGTGAAATAATTAAAAACTGGCTGCTAGGTCTCAAAATGTAGCTGCTAATGGGAAATCATCATCAAGTGGATCTGTTTCCAGTGGGGTCGCACAGGGGTTGATTCTAGTGCCCACAACTCAAGAAAGATGTTGATAAACTGGAGAGAGTTCAGAGAAGAGCCATGAGATTGATGAAAGGACTAGAAAACATGCCTTATAGTATACACTTAAGGAGCTCAATCTGTTTAGAGAGGGTTAAGAGAGGATTAAGGCTGGCTTAGTACCTGCATGGGGAACAAATATTTAATAAGAAGCTCTTCAGAAAAAGGTATTCTAGCAGAGAAAGGCGTAACACCATCCAGTGGTTGGAAGTTGAAACTAGACAAATTCAGCCTGAAAATAAGGTGAACATTTTTTAAGTGAGGGTATTTAACCATTGGAACAATTCACCAAAGGTTAAGGTGGATTCTCCATCGCTCTCCATTTTTAAATCAAGATTGGATGTTTTTCTAAAATCTGCTCCAGGAATTATTTTGAGGCGATGCTCTGGCCTGTGCTATACCAGGGGTCAGACTAGATGATCACAGTGGTCCCTCCTGGCCTTAGAATCTGCCTGCCTTCCAAGTGGTTAAAGGTTACAGTGACAGGGCTGTAAAAGCCTAATGGTACCCTGCCTCCTGGGTGAGAATCTTAACAGCTGCCACCATTTTTCAGGTGGAAGCCTTGATGGAAGCCCACGCTCTGCAGCTCTGGGAGAGGTAGTGGCAGCTGTCGCTCTGTGCTAGGGCATTCCATCAGTTAAATGCAGCACTGTGGCTCATGTGCACAGCTGCCCCTGAACCCTTTAGGGGCAAGTCCACAATTGCCTTGCTGCCATAACTGACTCTCACTCTGCATCTCACTCTTAGCATCCTTTGCTCATCGCCGGAGCATACAAGGGCCAGACTGCCAGTGGCAGCCCATCATGGTGTTGGTGACACCGGGGTACATTTTTAAACTTCAAAAGCTGTTTCTATTCCTTGTGCTGCCACAGGTTCCTGATGGGGTCAGTTGCCTCTCCCTGTCATGTGGCTGAAGTTCACATTGCAATATGGTGCAAGACCTTCTGATCCGACGTGCTGCAGGCTGCAAATTATTTTTTAAAAGTCATCAATCGTGCAGTTGGCCAAGTTATCAGCATGATTCTTCTGAAACAAGATGTCAATAGAAGTGCTGGGCTTGTGTGTGGGGACATTGTAGCTACACTTCTGCCCCACGGAGTATCATCTTTTACAACCTACCTTGCATCAGATCTCAACAATACATTTAAATCTTGGACAAAGTTTACAACAGCCTTTTGTAGTTGATAGAATTTTAATCTGAATACAATACAAAAGTCTACTATGCACACTGACATCCACTCACTGCACTCAAATTCAAAACTGAATTCATTTTAGTTCTTAGTTTGTGATTTTTCCATGGTCAGGCTTTTCATACAAGTTAGTCAGTGTACACCCCATTCATCAGTATGAAATGAAAACCAGCTCTAGCAGACTTCACTATAATAGACAGCAAATGCACACCTGTAAAGGGATGCCAACTTGCACACTCGAATTAATGTAACATCTAAGTAACAGAACTGAAAGACTGGAGGGGAAAAATAGCTAGTGCATTGACAGCCGCTTGTGTAGTTAATTTCACTCTTTCCTCTCTCTGATCAGTTAAAACCTAATTCTCCAGACAAGTAATAGGCTACTGCTGTGCTTAATGTTAATACACAAGTGTTTTCAGGTTTGGTGCCTCAGTTTTCTCTCTTGTTCATATGGGTCAATTACACAGTAACAGGAAAGAATAACATTTTAAAGTAGGAAGATTAGATTCTGCCACCACAACCACAGGACACGTGTAGTACCCGACGTGACTTAACTCATTTTTAAAAACTGCCTAGATTTCAAGTTACTGGGTGTCCTTTTAACTTAAAATTCCTGCCATGCGTTTTCCACAGGTCTGAAGGTTCACAGGGAGAATCACTCTTCTCAGTAAATGTTCACTGTGACATGGGTTTGCTAGGCTGAAAGTTGCCAGTTCTAATCCCTTCCATACAGTAGCACTGAGAAGAATTAGCACTGGGACAGAGCATTGAAGGCTTATACAAGTGGTTTGCCTCAGGGGCAAAAATCTTATTTCCAAATTGGCTACCACCTCCGTAATGATTGGCTGGTTCATATTGTTGTCACTGCTACAACCTAGAAACAATTAGTGAAGTACGATCAAGAGGTTTTTCATGCAGCTGGTGTCACAAATGGGTTCTTTTCAGGCCATCCTCTTAGAAATAACCCTGGTAGTATGAGTCTAACAGTTCTCCCTGTGAACTTTCAGGCTTTTGCTTTAAGCCTTTCTTTAAAACACTTCTCCCTGGTATGAGGAGGTGTGACTCAATTGTGCTTTCTCATATGCCTTTGGGGCCCCCTCTGCTTTCCAAATCTAAAGATACCAAGTCCTGCCACTTGCTTCTACTCTGTGCTTTGGCGCACTCACACTTCCTGCTCACTACATACCAATCTGCCCAGTAGCACCCGCTCCCCTCCTGTGACCTCTTTGCTCACTTCCCCCCCCCCCCCCACCAGCTCCTGCCTAACCTGCAAGTGATCAACAGGACTCCTACCAAGCTTTGTCTTCTGCAAATCTGCTACAAAGTGCTATGGAGGCTACTGCAAAATCTCCATCTCTACCTGCTTGCAGTCCTGGAACGTTCAATGATTGATCATCTGCTGTTGCTTGGCCCCACTCTGAGCTTGAAAACCATCCCGACACACAAGGAATGGAGGAGGGGAAGGGGCTTTCCAGCAATCATGTATTTTAAGAAAAATTCCCATAGAAACTCAAGTGTCACATTCCCTCTTACCACTCAGTAATTAGAACCACCAACCCCCCTAGGGAGTAGTGTAACATAATCCATGTTCCTCTAAGTTTTTCTTGGCTACTGAACATCACCCTTGTCTGCTTTGGTACATGTCGAGGTGTTACGCTTAAAGGATATAAAACAGGTACTTTCTCTCTCCACTTCTGAATGACTCATTTCCCTGAGGAGTAAAAGCTGCTTTCTAAGAGGGAGAGGCAAGCTGGCTGGCTTCCTGAAGCTGATGGTCTCAATGGTTCTTGATGCTGGCTTGTAATCTGAACACAGGAAAATCTTCATTTACAACAACTCAGATCTTGGAATAAATCAGCTCTTTGCTCCCAAAGCTGGTTTTGAGAAGAAGGCCTGACAGCAAGGGATGCCCGAGCTCTTTGAAAGCTCGCTGCTGAATGTAGGGCTGCTTTGCATATTTCTTGCCATGGAATTCTGTTCCTGAGTGTTTGCTTAAAGTTGTTATAGGTTTCCAGAAGCATTTGCACTGGGATGTTACCAAGCCACTGGCTAACACTGGATGTCAGTCTAGCTGGAAGGTTCGTGTACGGATGTCTGCTGCAAGCACAGGCTCCTCAGTGCAGTTATGGTTGCAGACTGGAAACTCAGCTTGTCAGGGGATATGCTGTTGTTTCCCCCTGACATCTATGATTAACTGCAGCATTTTGATCAAGCCCCTTTTGGCTATCTCAAAGTTCCTTATAAACTCAGATGCCGGAGGGGCGTGCTCTGAGATTGGATTTTAGAATGCGATCAGTTTCTGGAGTACATGATCTTAGCTGCACATTCTTTAAGATCACTTAGGGCTTAAATTGGTATACTCCTTTATGGATCACATGTGGGACATAAGACCTGTATTCAGCAGCTGTGCAGGGATCCAGCCAATGGCTCTGATATCTGTGGTTTAGCTGCCAACTTCAGGAAATAGTGAGGTTAACAAGTGTCTAAACCTGAACACCACAAGCTGGCAATATTTTGCCCCTGGCTTTGATGGGGAAAATCAATTCTGCAGTGCTATAGGTTTGACCTGAACAGGGAGGGAGGACTGTACTACTGGATAAACTGCAGCAGCCAACAAACACACAGACATCCCACCTACCACAAGGCTAAGACCCTCTCACTAACTGGCACTAATGTAAAAATCAACAAAGACATTACCACGGTAAGCTGAATTTTCAGTGCAACTTCTGCACATAAGCCTTCTAACAAATCACTTATTGCCCATCACTTGAAGTGTCTTTACAGTAACAATATTAGTAGCAGGCACAGAGTGACTGTAGCTACATCCTTGGTTCTTCTGAAAATATAAACCAGTCTGGCTTTAACTAGATTTTCATTAAGTATCTGCCTGTTAGTTTATTCCAGTAAACAGCTGTTCCCCTCCATTTCCACACTCCCTTCTTAAAACAGTTCTCGTAAATCTTTGAAACATTTCTTTTCACACTTTTCTGGTTTCAAAGTGGTTTCCTTGCTGCATCATTTTCTGAGCAGCATACAAGTGCCTTTAATGAGAGGAGCTGGTATGAGCACCACAGCCAGGGGATCCTTGCTGCTGCAGTGTGCCTTTAAAGGCTACAGAATTATTGCTTCAAAGCAGATGGCTTCCTAAGAAGGAGGCCACCTAAGAATACAAAGCCCCTGGCTTCCAAACAAATCTATAAAGATTTCTCATTTATTTATAATTTTCTTTGCCATTATCTAAAATATACACTACTCAAACACCAAACCTCACACTAACCATCTTCCTTACTGTAGGGCTACCTGACCACCAATGGTGGGGAAATAGTGAGCATTTGTTTTTGTAACCAGTCGGTATGGGATGGATGCAACCTGCAGAGGACTAAGGTGGTGTAGTTCTTCGTGGTGTAGCGTCGGCCTCTGGACAGGCTAAATAGAGCTGCAGTTGGGCTCGCATGCTTTCGATACACTTTGTTTTCAGCACCAGGATTGCATCCAGTTTGGTCACAAAGTTTCCAAAATCCTAGAGTGGAAAACAAAACACAATTAAAGCAGGATGAATGGATGACAGAGCGCAGGGAGCTACCTAGCAAGCACAGAGTGAGGCATGAGGCCAAGAACTCTTCTGAAGCAGTAAATAAAAGTATGTTTTGCATTCTATTTCCAGTGTCATCAATGCAATCAATAGTTTCCTGTTAAAGGCCTGACCTTGAAAGATAAAGCACTTTTTGCAAGAGTCTCAAGGCCCCGGTGACTGGGGCTAACGTGCTTATTTACAATCTGCCTCCCTCATGATCCTCCTGTGCCTTTTTCTTCCAGTGAAGTTATTGCTGGCAAAGGGGGCTGGATCACAGATCTGGATGGCAACACTTCTACCTCACCATAGTATTTACTGGGTGCCAAACAGAGCAGTAAGAAAAGCATGTTTGAAATAGGCTCTGCTCTTGCCATTGTACAGTTCGGCTGCCCCACCCTCCTCTCACCCATCCACTGGAAAGATCCAGCGCAACCCCGTTCTGATCGACCAGCTTCAGTCCTGACCTGGTGGGGATTAGCACTCTGATGGCCTCCAGAGCTCATTCAATCTTTGGCCCTCTCAGTTAGGATTGTCAGTGTGATTTTTTTGGACACAAGGGAGGCAGCGGGGAGGGGTGGGTGATATGGACAGCTGTATACTAAGAAATGAACTGATCCCACTAGGTCATGTGGTAGGAACTTGTGGTTTTGGTGAGGAAGCTCTGACAACCCCAACTGATGGGTTTGGCTCTTGGTGAGCTTGTGGTTAAGGCATTGGACTGGGACTTAAAAGTCTTTACCCTCCTTGAGACACACTCGTCGGTCCCCCATGAAGTTCATGAAAGTAGAGCCTGGAATGGTGCTATCTTAACCTCTTTGATCAAAACGGAGGTAGAAAGGTGCTGCTCAGAACCAAGTTAGAGCAGCAAGTGAAGATCATGCTCTGACTCCAGATTAGACAGGCAAAGGCCGTGTGGTCACACCAACACTACAGGACTTGGCAAATTTATCACACTGCTATAGCCAGAGGGTGATGTAACAGATAAGAGAAAGGGCATCCCCAATGAGCCAGTTCTGAGAAGCTGAGCTCCACCCTGACCCCACTGCTCAGAAGAGGGCGGTGCTTAGGAATCTTATCCCGTGTGCTGTCCTTAGCTTTAACTCCTGGGCTGTGTATTTAGTAGCAGCCTCGGCTAGTGTCTCAGAGATCTGAAGCTTCCAACTCCGTTCTGGAACAGAGGAAGAACTCTGCTCTCCTCCCTTCTCCAAACCCGGATCCCCTGGAGGGAAAGGGGCTCTGCTACTTTTCTCCTCACCAGCTTCCGTTTTTGAATCTTCATCCCCTGGTGCAGCTCCAGTGTCTGCCTTTGCTGTTGCTAAGCTTTTCCAAGTAATGGCATAGTGAAATTGACATGACTAGTCCCACCCTCCCTGCCACTCTCAGAGAGAAGTGTATGGAACTATCTGCAGCCATAAACAATAGAAATTTCTTTAAAATTACTTCTTAGTCCCCCATCAATGCCAGGGAAAGCCTCTACTTGCTCAGAGGGAGCCTGTGAATGTATTTTCCAAGCCTCCTTCCAGAGATGATAGAAATTCAGGAGGAAAGACCAACACTAGACAAAAGGAGAGCTGGCTCAAGTCAGTGGAGCCTGGCTAAATAAATGGAGTATTAAGACACTTATTGTATCCTTTGCTGAACATCCCCTATGTGTTATTCAGTAAAGAAGCGCTGACTTAGCAGCATTTAAGTTTACACATGTTCAATGTTGTCAGCTGCAAAACACTGCAGATTTGCACATGGCAAAATACATGAATCCCTGCAGCCACTCTTGACGTTTGAAGCTTTGTTTGGAATTAAAATGGATTTGACAATACATGAAGCAGCCGGGAAGCTTAGTTTATTGAGAGCTGAAAAGGCAACAAGACTCTGATCTGGGAAATTTAAAGTAATAGGCTCCTGGGCTGAGAGGAGCAGAGGGCCTGGTTACAAAACGAGGTGAGAGCTGGGTGCTTTAACAAGCAATGGAAGAGGCTAACCCTAGAGAATTGGTTGGTAATGATGAATGTCAGGTTGTCTGGATGCCAGCATAAGGTAATGAGACTAAAACCCCAGGTGAAGGCCGTGACCATTATCCAATTTCCTGTGATATCTTGGACAAACCTGAGTGAATTAAACTTAATTCAATAAAGTTTAGCTTAAGTATTTTAGGAGTTCATTGTATTACAAATGCAAGTCTGTATGTATTATCATAGGACTGTATGGAACTTCTTTAGGAGGAAGATAAGATTTATGCAATCCCTTAGAAGTACTATGAACTTCACAAGACTAGGTTGAACAATGTAGCAGATATGATTGATCTTTTGGGACAAAATATGTGAACTGGAATCCTTGGGGATGATTTGGGATGGGAGGGGATTGCAGGACGCCACCCCCACCCCTACGGACTCACTCTTGGAAGCTTGGCAGGGGACGGAAAGGGGCGGATGCCTGCGGCTCATATGTTACATGAGGGACATTCAAAGACAAACTGTATAAAGGAGTAACTGACTGATTTATGAGTGTGTTTGTTCTCAGTGAACGTTGTTATGAACTTGTGGCCCCAAAAAAAGCATCTGGGTGGGGTTTGAAGGACCGACTGCCAGTCTGAGCCCTGCTTGCACTCTGGTAAGCTTATTAACGTACATGCAGGTTCTTTTATTATTTTAGTATCTTTCCTCTGTAATGCTTTGCCTTAACAATAAATGTGTTTCCTTAGAAAGAGCTGGGTGGGAACTTAACTGTGGGCAATTACACTGTTTACCCTCTCTGAGGAGAGAACTGAAGCAGTCTGTCTTTTGCTGGGGATATCACAATATTGTCCAGGAACCATGCAGCCTGGCCAGGAGGGAGAAAGACGTGTCTCCACCCAAGATTGGTGACAGCTGAGGACCCTGGACTGGATGCCCTGCCTGGATCCTTGATGGGGAATACAGAGGCAACTGCCCCAAAACTGTGACCAGGATACCCTAAGGAACACAAAGTGTGACTGAAGGAAGCAAGCCAGAGCTGCAGCGATGGAGCAGGGTACAACGGAAAGAAAAACTGGGTGAGTGAGGCCTTGCTGACCAGGAGTCAGCAGATTCTGTGGTGGGATGGGTGAGGGAGTCCCAGGTAGAGACTGATGTGTGAGGAGATTTTACTAATGTCTGTGTATAGGGAGACATTTCCCAGTGTGCTGTATTATTGACTGTCATTTGACCCACAGTGCAAGGACAAAAGCTTCATGTGGACATTAGAAGGTGTATGTTATAACGCAAGTGAATGCTGCAATGTCTCTGGAGACTGGTGTGAGATAAGAAGAAGATGTTTTAAACTGATAATAGTCAGCATGTCATTCTTAATCAACAGCTAAGTAACTGAGAGATCAGCCAAGGCACAAGCAGCCTTGGAACTGAGCGGTCTCCTCGGAATCTGACTTGAGGGTCGGATAAAGTTAGGCTCCAAAAGGGGGAGCGACAGAGAACAGGAACTAATGATGGGATGTCACTGATTCAGATTAATGCTCTTTCGAATTCTTAGCGAGGTTCAACGAGCATCAAAGTCATCAACTGAAACACTTACGGCAGCCGACATCTGATTTCTCAAGGTCTCTTCCTTAAGACAAAGGGATGCCATTTCATCCAGCTGCTCTCGATGGGCCTGTATCACAACTTGCCTAATAACAGAACAAAAAAATAACCATGGTTACATAGCCCTCCGTTCCACCTAGACTGATTATTAGTGGGCTCTGACAAACTGCTAAGGAAAGGAAATTCCACAGGTGGAGGGCCTCAGCTAGGAAAGCCCTGCCACTGAACACATCCAGGCAAAACCCTCATGTTGTGTACAGTGATGTAGCTCCAACGATTTCAATGGACTATACTGAGGAGCTGGCCTGGAGTATTTAAACAGGCCTCAGGTGCAAACACTTCTCAGTTGGTCTCTTCTGTAATGATGGGGTCTAGGAAAAGAAGAGTTTTTAATAAATAGGTACCACATTATTCAGGGCTTTAATGGTGATCAATACCTTGAACTGAGTCTAGAAGCAAACAAGAAGCCAGTGCAGAGAATTTAGCACAGGAGCTATGTATGCTGGCCCACACCATTCAGGAGGTTGAGCAACTATGTTTTGCTCTAGTTTTAGCCCCAAGGACAGTGGATTGCAGTAGTCTAGGCTAGAGGTATCAAAGCTGTGGATGACTAAGAGGGGAGTGGCTTCAGTTTCTTGGCCAGTCATAGACAACATGGTGGCCCATAATGCCTCTTACCAGCTGGAATCCTGGAGCAAACATGCAGCCCAGTAGGACCCTGAGACTGCGAACCATGCTGGTGAAAGTCAGGCACACGGCCTTCAATACATAGTGCAGACACTGCTTCTATTCATTTCTCTAGTGTTGCTCTCTGCCAGCAATCATTGCTTCTATCTTAAATGGGTTGAGTTGTAGCCAGTTCTGGATCCATGTCTCTGTTAGATAATGGGAGGGCAATGTCTAGCCTTTACTATCTTGAAGTTATGCATCTGAGTTCACTATCTGGTTAACTGCACTGGCTGTTTCCTATCAGTTTCTGTAGGGATGTAGTAGTTACCTAACTTCTCTGTATATCTACCTCTAAAAATGTGTGTTTGTGTATGTGTTTGTATAGTACGTATAGCACTATATAAAACCATTTAAGAAAATTTACAATACGTTTGTTGTCGGTCTCTCTAATCCATATAAGATAGTACGATAGGTACAAACTTACTGTGCCTTTCCCAGGGCTTCTGTATGCCACTTCCATGTTTCTGATGTATCAATCTGAGTGCTAATGATGGAGGGATTTGGGGTGATTTGATTTGCTAATGATCTGATCTCTTTGGTAACAGGCCTTGAATCCTGTTCTGCAGCATCAGAACTGTCTTGTGTAAAAATACTTTGCATCAGTTTATTCTTAAGCAGCCCTATTTCCTCGCCACTGAATGATAACTTGAATGTGTCTTCAGAATAGTTAAAGTCCTTGCTCCCGACTTCTGATTTGGGCTGCAGTGGGTTGCTTTCACTAGAGGGGGAGGCAGTTGTACACTCCACCCTTCCTGTATTTAGAATTAACGGTGCACATGAAAAATAAACCTTTTCAGGCATATCAGCATGTACAGTCTGAGAGATGGGCTGAACGCTGGGTCTTTTACCCAGGCTAGATTTTTCTGGGCCACTCAACAGGCTTCCAGTGGTATTCTCAGTATCAGCATCTTCCTGCCTGCTGTCATCCATGTTTTCTCTGCACGTTAGATTACTAAGAAACAATTCATCTTCATTCTCTCCAACAGGGTTTCCGGCTCTTACAGAGGCTGTTGCTTCTGTCAAGTCTTCATCTCCAACAAATAAACCATTAATAGAACTCTGATGTGCATTCCATGGAGAGGAACCTCCAAGGCTACAGCAAGGCTTTGCATCACAACACGACTGAGAGAGCCACTTGTTCTCTGTTTGTGGGGTGTGCTGTAGAGTGGACTTCTTTTCGCAAGGGTACATTTGTTTACCCAGCTCTGGCATGCTGCCTGTCGGCGAGGCTTTATTTCTAAGAAACTGCCTGGCTTCTCCCTCTAATCTTTTTCTGGGGCTGTAGGTTTCCTTCTCCAACATCTGTTTCACGTGGAGAGCCTTTTCCTGGTCAGAAAGGATGTTCTCTGGATCAGCTGCCACCTCGTTGTCAAGGAGAGACATGGTTAGAGGGGCCATCAACTCAGAAGTGAATTCTGATAAAATATTAGAAGCTCCATAGGGACTAGCTCCATTTTTTAGGTTCTTTCCTTCTACATTTCCTGCAACTGGAGCTTGCCCATCTTTGATAGATTCTTCCCCTTGTGCATGTAGAAGGCTGATCTTGGTGCATTCTGTATTCCCCGAATCCAATATGTGAGGAACATGTGGACTTTGTGTTCTCTTTTCTGGAAAGGAGGAGCTTTCACCAGGATAAACTACATAGCTGGATTTGGATTGTTTGTGATCAGCTGGTAAATCCTTGCTGTTTTTCCAGTTATAGACGAGATTTTCCTGCAAGCAATAAGGTTTTTCTGCAGTATTATTATTCACAGAAGAATCAATAGTTAAGTCATCCTCTGTGCTCCAGTCAGACTGAGTCTTGCTGCTTTCTCCATCTATAAGGGGCTCCCCCAGTTCTGGAAATGCTGAGCCCTTCCCATAGTCCCAGCTGTCATTATGTTCATGCTCTCGTGTATGCGTTGCATGTTCAAAAAATAAACCCTGTCTCTCTCGGCCCTTCTCTTCCTCACTTCCTTGTCCTCGCTGATGAAGAAAAAATGAAAGTTGGCTGCTTTCACTGGTGTTACTTTTCACTTTCCTTTGGTTGGATATAGGTGAGAAAGAGTCTTCACTAAAATCACTATCATCCAGGTCTTCCAGCAGCATCCTCTCTTTGCATTGTGAGTCCATTGGAGGAAGGCTCTGGTCTTGCCTAATTCTAATTTCCTGGGGTTTGTATTGGGCTAAAAACCTCTCCAGTGGTTGATAGTTCAACTTCTTCTGTAAAATAGGTGGCTGCTGAAACTGCTGGTGGTAAAGGCGCAAATGTTGTTCCCTTTCTTTCTGATGTGGAGGGAGATTTGCCCAGGCTTCAGTGCACTTTTTACCAAAAACATTTCCACAGAGCTGAACGCTGTCTGCTGGGTGATTTACATCTCCAAAGGAAAAGCCATCTTTGGAAATGAGCTGCTTTTGTACAGGTTGCACCGTCTGTACTTTCAGGCATCTGACAAGTTGTTTGTCTTGGATACAATTATCTCCTTGGCCACTTTCTCTTGTTTCTGAGACCGCAGCTGTTGTGACAACAAAATCTTTTGCAGTATGGTGCTTCTCAGATGGCAGTGTCAGATTATCAGTCTTTTTCTTCATGGGCTGTCCTATCTTTAGCATTCCTTTAATGGGACTAGTGTGATTAAGCCATGGTGAGCTTGGATTTCCTTTGTGGGCATGACCTTTGACTCCTTTTGGTGTAGAGGAAAAAGGGACATTGGGTGGCTGGAACACTGAAGGGGATGCCTTTATTCTCAAAGAACTTAAAGGATGTTGGAGTCCTAGTTTTACTTTCTTTGGAGAGCTCTTCTCTCCCCCATGCATGGAAGGGGAGTTTTGGATACGTTTTGGAGATACATTTCCGGCTATCCGACATCTGTTTGTGACAGGGGTACAACATTTAATCCCCTTCTTCAGTTCTTTTACCCTGTAAATAAGGACTGCATTAGAAAACGAAATGTTTTCAAGTAATTTGCAATCTCATTAGAGCAAATTAATATTTTGGTACATTAAATATTGAATTCAATGTCACAATTTGGATTTTAATTGTTGGCTAATCCATGGATGCATCACATCATCTGCAACAGAACTGCAGTTACTTCTAGGGAGATTTGCAGCAGCTGTTTTAATGGGGAACAGTAATAACACAAAATGTTTAAATGAGGAAGTGAAGAATACTCTGTCCGTTTTAAATTAAAGGAAATTGTATCTACTTCTCTCCTCCAAATCTCTCCTCAAGACATTTGTTTACCTTGACATCTATAGGAAATTCATAAACTAATAACAAAGGAGTCAGTGATAGCTGATATCAAGAACATTTTTGTCCTACTCTTTTATCCTGCTCCTCCACCCTATTCCACCCTGTTCTTTGTTGTTTGTGTCCTTAGTCCTTGCCCTGAAGAATTCACAATCCATCCTCCTCTGGGTATGGACAGAATCTAACATATTCTCAGAAGTACCATAATACAAATAACACTGGAGTTTTTCCAGGATGTTGAGATTATCAACCTTACGGTTATGAGAACCATGAGATTTTAATCACCACAAGCTGTTAAGACCTATATTATGTATCATCTGAGAGAAGAATTTAAAAGACCTGGAGAATTAAGTGCCCCAATATAATAGTGTAGCAGATAAAGATTGTTTGTGCCCTGTAAATTACATTTGATGCTCTTAGCGCTAAATAACTCATCAGTTCTGAAGCAATCCAAATAGTTTCATCCCAAACCTATTAACCATTACTTCTTTTTGACTCTCAACGTGGAAAAATTTGTCACCTACCTGTCAGCATATCGTAATGTGTTCAGGGTATGTTCTGTAGCTATGTGGCTAGGTGACACATTAGCTATCATACACGTTTTAGAATTCCCAATGAAAGAATCCTTTAGTACCTTGGAGGAGGAGGAAAAGTATAGCTTAAGAGTCTTAGCAACTAATGTATTTCTTTTAAACAATCCAGTTTAACAATTTAGAACCAAGTTTAGGCAAGAGAAGAGAGTGCCACAACTGGTCTCTGTTGTGATTTTTCATGTAAGATTTAAAATGAATTCAAGCATTGAATCGGTCCTTTAATCAAGCCCATTTTCTTACTGGACACCCCAAAGTGCCTATGTGTTTGGCAGAATAAAGCATATATTTCAATTAGAGTAACACAATGCTGATCAAAGCTTGCATGGTAGTTACCATAGAGAAAGTAATCATTAGACCATCTCTTTAAATGGTTGTCTACCATATGAACCTCTCTGAATGTCTGGCCTACAAGATTCTCCCTAGCGAACTTCACACAGAGAACTTTATTCTGGACTTTAGTAAACTCTCCACCACACCATTCCCCAAGGAGTGAATGCATAGATTTCATTGTCAGCTGGCATTAACCCTATGAATGCTGGTGTTTCCTCTGACTAAAGTCAAAATGAATGCTTGGGAAGCTCTGCAACTGTCCAGTCTCCAAGGGGTTAACAATATGCAATCCCAGAAGTCCAGGCTTATTTCATTTTATTACTTTCATGTAGGCTCTGTTCAGTGCAGCGTTGACCACTGGCGTGGGTTTTTGGTTTTACCTGAGTTAATTTGCTTTGTCTGAAAGGAGTATGAGCATGGTCCTGATCTAGAGCCCGAATACATTCCTTTAGCTAGAAGAGAGAAAACACATATCAGTCACACAACAAAGAGGAGAAACTGAACCTGCATCCAAAACAAAACTATGGAAGTAGTGAGAAGAGATAATGTCTTCAGACAGATTACAGTACTGTGGTAGTAACGTTAGCTTGAGACAGACTTTCCATTCTAAATGGATAGCATCCGCCTGAAATCACATTTTTTTTCCTGAATGTATTTTAATTATTGTTACAAATTATACCTAAGAGGACTCTAACTGAAAAAGAGATTATCTATCTGGTTTTGGGTTTTATAGTACCGATCATAACTAGTATCTGAGCATCTTCCACATGCAATCAATAGCAACATCAAGGACCCTAGTGAATGTCATAGATTTTTAAAGCCAAAAGTGGCCATTATGACCTTCTAGTCTGAACTACTACTATCATAGGCCAGAGAACCTCATCCAGTAATTTCTGCACTGAACCCATTAACTTCTGTTTGAATTGTAGCAGATCTTTTGAAAAGATAACCATTTTTGATTTAAAGACTTAAAGTAATAGAGAATCTGTCAGCCCTAGGTAAGTTGTTCCAATGGTTAATTACTCTTAAAAGTCTTCGGTATTTCTCCCTTTTTAGGGTAAAATCTCTGCTTGGGGTATGGTTCAATGATAGACCCCAGTAATCCCAGATGGAGGGGAAGATTAGAGAAGAAAAAGTTTCTCTTCAATTTATTTATAAATTGCTTTGTAAGGCACAAAGTATTTAATCAATTTCACTGTCTTGTACAGTCAATTTCCTCTAATTTGTGTGGGTTATTCACACAGCAAGAAGTGAAAGAAAAATGTGATGCTAAAACCAGAAAAGTTGGGAGGGAGACTCACGGGCAGGCGCTTTATTCCATTTAACAGGAAAATACTTCAAACTCATATTTTTGAAACTCACTAATATCAAGTTGATTCTGTCTCTTTTAAACACCTGTTTCAGGGTGCTTAAAAATGTCTTCATAACATTTCCTTTCAGCATGGAAAGTCTCATGCTTTTTCCCCAGACCAAGAGGGAAATTTTCTGGAAAGCATGATGAAAATTCATTCATACTTTTTGAAATTATGAGAACAGAGGCAGTCAGGGGAATGGTTTTCATCCTCCCACTTTTCAGAAGCATAATTTTGCATTCTGATAATAAAAGATGTTCTACATAAAGATAACAATAGGGTCTATCATATAAAAATCACACAGCAGTGTGAAATGTAAAATAATATTTACCTGCATATATGACTCAAGTGGATGGAGATATTAGGTTGTTGTATGAACTCTGGATCTAAACTACTTAATTTCTGTGCCCTGTAAGAGTTTTTTGTGGTATACTGCTGGACAGTGATTTCAGTCATTTGTTCTCAGGCATTACAATGTGTTTATGTACACACAATGAGAGTAGAGATCATCATCCTCATAATAATAAATATCTTCAATTCTAAAGTGCCTGTCAGTAGTGGATCTTAATGTTTTTACAAACCTGCTTTAAGCCTCTCAGAAAAAGAGGACATGAATTTATTATAGAAAATATGGCATGGATTTACTATAAAATATCTGACTTTTCTTAGCTATTTTTATCTGTCCATAAGAATATATTTTAAAAGTTGTTTTTCCTCACAAAATCTTTTTATTCTAATCTGACTCGTGACTGGAGAGCAATTTAACTGTCAACATTTAGTACTGTGGTTTTTTTCCATTGGGATCCATCCACGTTACTCTCTTTTTAATGTCAGTCTAATAATCAAGCTAAAAAACAATAATTACAAAAACCTTCCCTACAAATGTTAGTAACCTACAGCTAAAAGACTTTGGTTTATTTCTGCTCCTTCCATTTTTGTTTGTTTGTCCGAGTCTCTGGCATCAGCTGCCCTTTCACTGCCAGCCAAGTCAATGAAAGAGATCCTAGGAAAAAATAAAGATTCTTTTACTTTAGCTTTTTGAAGCTAACAGCAGCAATACACTATAGCATCAGGAGAAAGATTAGACATTGCTACCATAAAACAGGGTGAAATACCCACTGCAAATGTCTCAGAGGCATCATAGTAATGAAATACCAGCAGCTACTGGAACAGAGTCAGAGCATGCTGGTTCTGTAACAGACAGTCATAAGAGGAAGTCTAATTACTTGTGCTGAGAGTACTCCACAGTTTAATGGAGCAGCTATTTCAGGTGTAACACATTCACATCTCTAGATGATCACAATGCCCATAACTTGAGAGCGAACACAGATTATTTAAAAAAGAATAACTTTGGGGGTTTCCTTTCCGCTAAGACGGATCATTCATTTCAATGTTGTTTGTCCTAATCAAATGGAAATGCATGCAGCACAGTTTATAAAGTGAATTAAAGGGAAGCAAATGATGCATTGAAGTGTCAGGTGGTTTCAGAGATAATCTGTGTTCCTGTTGATCTCTTTCCTCCTTCAAGCTTTCAGTTTGTCCTCCTATGCTTCCCTAACTTCCCTCTTTGGGTGCTAGCTATTTTGCTGATCTGTAATATCTTCCTCTCCCTGCCTCTTGTTCCACAATATCCCCAGCCTCTCCTCCTATCATATGCACGCCTCTTCTCCCTCACCCGAGCTCCATCACTCCTTCAATACCTAAGAACATGGCACATTTACGTAACCACATATCCTTCTAGCTGTAACCTTGTGCACTCTTCCTCCCAATTTTTTGTTGCTTGGACTTGCTGTCTTGTCTGATATTCAGAATAAGCTCTTTGGGACAAAGATTGTATCCCATTTGTTTGGAAGGTGCCCACCACATTTTTAGACACCCAAAAGTAATAATAAGCAGCTGACCATCTTTCTTCTGAGTAGGTGGGAAAGATACCCATTTACTGCGCCAACCAGTGGCCATTCAGTAAGGGCCTCTGGTACTGGGCCACTCTTCTACGTAGCCCAGGAGCTCAGCAAAGACATTGTCAAGTCACAGCTTGCACCCCAGCTGTCCTTGCACTTGACTTCTTCACTATCACTCACTAACCAGCTACGGCTGCTTTGCCATTGCAGATATGCATGGTCTCATTTAAAGCCAAGAGGATGAAATTTAAATGCCTCTATCAAACCCGATAATTCGGCTTCCAACTCACCTCCCAAACATTCTGTTTGCAGTGTCTTTAATCTGAATCTGAATGATAGCATGAGAACGGGAGGAATCTGAGTTGACTCCAGTCGCCCCAGTGCTACGCTCCTTCCCTCCCTTCAAAATTACCTGGAAAACAAATAGGACAAAACAAAGGCAAATTGTACATACAATACATGCACACTATTCATATAGTATATTGATTCAGAACCTCACGTATTGGTATTCAGTGTGGCTGACAAAGGGTTTATAAAGTGAGAACATTATACATAAGAATGTCAGTGTTTTGAATCTCCATTCCTGTTTGTCAAATCACCACAATACAGAATCAAATGGAATAAATGTATGGGGGAAATGAAAAGAACAACATCGGGCTTCAGAGGTTACTCTTGAGAACTCATGAGCTGTATGATTTTTAAAAAAAATTCATGTTCTAGTCTCACTGAAAGATTTAGTCAGCCAGAAATCTAAGAGGCACGTAATGTACCATGACACCATGTGCCAATCCACTCATCCATCTCCATAACTGGAAGCACACGAAACATAGCCTTGCTGCTTGCTTTGGCAGAGAAGATCAATTACACTCAAACTTAACTACCAAGAACAGAACAAGGTGAGAAGGTGACATGTGGAAGATGGGTTAAGGGACCTTCAGAGCTTACTTCTCTGGGTAATTCTCTGTCCCAAACCTCTAGAGAGGCACAAGATTGCTTCAGCGAGCCCACCAACAATGGGCATCGCCAGGAAACAAAACAGAGTCTATAGTTACTGGAGCAATACGAATACAATAAAATGTCAACCTAGCCAAATCAAGACATTCTTTAGGTACAAATGTGCGGTATCCATGCCTTCTAGTGGATGTCCACTCTTAATCAGAAATCTACTGGCTGCTGTAGCTGCTGAATATTTGTTAAACCAGAGATAAATGCAGGGAGAGTTTGTGAACAGTGGCCAATGCATCAGTAAATAATGAATAACCATGAGGTATGCATTGAAGACTCTTCCAATACATTTGGTAGCATGCTATTCAAGAGCATCAAATCAAGCTAAAGACTCTGTGTTCAAAAGAGCCTTTGGACACTATGAAATGAGCTGTTTTGCCAAGATACCTGTGAGAACAAAACCACGTAATAATTCTTCTGCGTGCAGGATGTGATAATGTAGAGGAATATATTTATCTACTGTGCACCAGATTTGCACTTGAATTTGCAGAAATGTCTCCAGCATATCCTGAAGCTCTGAGTTAATGGAAAAACAAAACCCCAGAAGACAGTGTCTGTTGAGTGGTATATAAATGGGGCAGTATTGTCCCAAGTCTTAAACAATAAGTCACCTACAGTGTCAGGTATAGATACATTCAACTGCATACCGAACAAAAATTAAACTACACAAAACCCAAGTTAGACTCAGCACCAATTTGCTCAATACAGGACATAGTAGAGAACCAGACTGTGCCCATATCTTACTCAGCTGAGTAGGGTAATAAGACTGAAGCGCTGCTTGTGCTGTGTATCAGCTGTTTATCAAAAGAAAAAAAAGTTAGCTTTAAAGAAGCAAGTGCCAGCCAGCATAGTTAGTTACTCCAAACGGTGTTTCAATCATAATTCTGCTAAATCCAAAGTATTTTATAATTTTTAATTCAACTTTATTTACTTCCAGATTTACACAAAAAATCCCAAACTATCCAGAAGACAGAAGGAAGATATAAAATGAAAGAACTATAGGAGCTAGAGAAGGCCTCTTTGGAGAAAAACATGGTTCCACATTAAGGTAACTGAAAAATAAGCTAAGCAACTATTCCCCACATTTTGTTGCCTTCACTTGGCGTGCCATGTCCAAGATCAGCCATCTGTGTTTTGACTAGTTTGCCAAATGCAGTGCATGCCGGTTAACTTACGTTTTCCTTTTGGAACTCTTTTTAGTGATGTGAGATTACTGCAAAAATATTTCGTAAATCTTTTCTGCAAATATGGACATAGCCATTTTTTTATATTCTAGGATGTTTCAGGGTTTGTTTTGCTGAGATACTGTCATTTCTTGGGTGGGTCATTCATGGCAAAGATCCTACATGAGACATGGCTGTATCAGTGACAGCTTCAAGTCAACATTTGATGTTCATCTGTGTAACTTGTCTTAACTGCACATTAACTCATTAATTAAAGGCAGTTTTGAAAGTGTCCCTCCATGCTCTGCTGTGGCACCAAGCTGTTCAAAGTTGTTCTGATGCTCTTTTGGAGCCACATAATGGAGTGCACATGTGTACATTATACAACCTGGGGCAACAGTGCATGCATATACCAAAAACAACCTTCTCTACTCCATGATAACCTATTTCATGAGTTAGTGCAACAGGGGCTTTAGAAGATAAAATAAACATTGACAGTCAAATTACCTCTAACAGTAAATCTACAGTATCCACTTGAACCTCACGCAGGCCAACAATTTGTACAACATGCTTACTATCTTCTCTTGCAAACAGTCTGCAGAGGAAACAACAGGATTTAGTAGAAAAAGGTCATTCTGAAGAAAGCCTTATACACTCGTAATGATTCTGCCTGCATATAAGTGCCTATAGCGGTGCTCCAACTTTTTCATTCCCCCCTCCCATTGGAATCTGTCTACTCCCCCTCCTTACTGCACAGCCAAGGCTTCCTCACCAGTGGAGCTTGGGCTGAAGGTAGAGGTGGCAGAACTGGGGATGGGGAAGCAGCAGAGGATAGAGAGAGAATGAGGGTAAAGCACGGTTAGCGGTGGAGCAGGGGGTGGAGTGGAGTTATAGCTGGGGCTAGAGCTGGTCTGGGGACGGAGCGGGAGCGAGGGTGGAGCTGGGCTGGAGATGGAGCAGGACTGGGGTCTGAACAGGATTGGAGGTGGAGCTGGTTTGGGGCAGAGAAAGGCTGGAAACATGGCCTCCCTCCCCACTCCCTGTCGGAGCTGGTCACATGCCCCCCTGAACATTCCTCTGCACCCCCAGTTTGACAACCACGGCTATAGAGAAGTACTGCACGGAGTGACTAGAAAGGCTGCAGATCAGGCTGAAGGCCCTGCTGTCATTAATATACCACCATGGTTGCGTAGCCATCTGTTGCATATAATTATATGTACTTTTCAAATATCACTGTTAAAGGGACACTGGCAGTATGCATTAGCTGGATGCTTTTGCTAAAATGATCAGCAATGAAATAGTTAATGATATTTAAATTGTCATCTTTAGATTTCACAGTTCACACCTCTCCTAGAGCTTTTTTTCAGGCTGTCACCAGGCTCAGGATGATCACACTGCATCATTTATACTCAATTCATGCTTTCAAAGCTATCTTCACAACCACAAAGACTCAAGAATTCTTTTTAACGACAGCTTAGGTTCTGGAACATAGTTCAGGGGCAATAGATGGATTCTGGAGAAGATCGGACAGCTAAAGAATCAGAGTACACAAGTGAGACTCTGCCTCAAATTACAGAGAAGTGAATGTTCTGATATAATCGGTTATACCAATGGGTTGGCATATATGTGGCATAAAGGAACTTCCACAGCTCTATGGACCACCCTCGGGGAGTCAGGGACCACTCTGTAGTGCCTGGGTTGAGAGAAGACCCAGGAGCAGTTTGCATTTTTTCCTTCCTATGTGACTCCAATAATTTATTCTGTTTATTTTCAACTGCTCTGTGCTTCTCAACTGTTCCTTTAGGGTGTAAAATTCAAGTTCAATCTCAGGTTACCTTGCTAAAGGAAAGTGAAAAGCCAATGGGACTGTGCCACGATACTGGCTTGTCACTACTCATCATTGGGCAGACAGTATCCAATACAGCGCTTTTATCTTGGATTTGTCTCTTTGCTTTATTTTATTCCTGCATCAATAACACAACAGGGGAGTCTCTACAGATGCTATAAAATTTAGAGCCAGATTATACCACGCTTACATTAAGGTACCTTACTCTGTGAATAGCTCACTTTAAATCAATGTCATTTATTAGAAAACTTAATTCTGTTCAATTCAACTGCTTAATGAAATACTGATTTATTATCCTTTTTTCACAACGTGTCTCTTATTTAAATACCTTCTCCTTCCATTTAGCAGGTCATAAAGCTGTCCACAGTAGATCTCGTAAAAACTGATCCATACGCGGTGCTCCCCCCTTGACTGGGATGTCTCTAGTTGTCTAAAGATGTCTTTAGCAGCCAGTGCATAGAGTCCTGGGTTCTGGTGAGTTCCTATCATAGTGTAAGTCTTGCCAGCACCAGTCTGTCCATACGCAAAGCAAGTGGCGTTGCCGCTGTAAAGATAATTTTATTATTAGCACCACAGCTGATCCATTCAGGTCTATTAAAAGAGATTGTGCAATGTTAATATCTACACACTGCTGACCCTCAGCAATGGGGTTTTATCTTGCATCTCCATCTGGGATCCTGGAAAATATAATCTGTTATATCTGAGGTTCTCAAATTGTGTTCTGTGGAGAGCTGGGCAGACACACAAGGCTGGCTCTTGTCCTTGTTTCCAGATGCGAAAACCGCATCAAAAGAAGCTAAAAATACATTAAATACTTTTGCAAAGTTACTTTTCCCCGTAAGCACAGGGATGTTTATGTGCTCATGAATGGGGGAAGGGATCGACTGTGAATTGCAAGAAAGCAGGTCTGCATAATTATAAAAGCAAGGGGTATGGTGTCCATGAAGCCACTTCCATATTAACATATGGTCCACTCAACGAAAAAAGCTTAACAACCCCAGCACTACACTTCGCATAATGAAAACTGCTTACCTCCATTTACTCTCAGTTGCTGTATTTGTGTCTATGGGCAAATATCACTTTAACCTTACAACACCAAGGCCCATGAGATGCGAACTAACGCTCAGTGACTGGTACTACACAGCAAGTTATCCTCCCCTCTTAGCTTTCCCTTCCTTTTTGCCAATGGCGTGATTCATGAACACCCTACAATGAGAAGGCTGGTGATATCTGGAGCTTCTTGATAATGGAAAGCTCCATCTTGTTAATTTTACAGTACAGCCAAGTCATTCCTTCCCATCAATAGGTCAAAATGAAATTATGACCTATTCAAGCTTGCTGTTCTTGGTACTCAAATGAAATTAAACATGTAAAACCACCCTGATTTTTCCATTAATCAGAAGGCATATTACAATTCTCTCTCTAAACAGAAATAAGTAAATAAAATAAAGATAAACCACAGATTTAGTGATAAAGTTCACACTTCCTTTATACTACTGTGATCTATATAAGTACATCTCAAAGTGCTTTATGAACATTCTCACAAGAGTTCCATGAGAGTGTTTTATTTCTCTTTTACAGATGGGTAAACTGGGCAACAGAATTCTGTGTGACTTCCTGTAAAGCACAAGAAAGTCTGGCAGAGCAAGAATTAGGATCCTGGAACCTTGACACCAAATCATTTGTTCTAACTAGATCAAATTGCCTCTCTAGATAGTGCACTCCTTCTGCAGACAAATCTCCCACTAAATACAAGGGGAGTTTTGCCTAATCAAGGACTGCAGGGCCAGGCCTTAAGTTTGTCAAAATTGTAGATACAGACATTTTTCTATATTACACGCACACAGTTAAAAAAAATAGAGAAAGTGGAGAAAGTGAAATTAATGTTTTTTAGAGAAAATTTAAAAGTTATACATTACAGAGGTACATGAAAAATGAAAACTAAAAGGAAGAAATGTAAGCAATGGAACCCTACCCGTTAAAAATGTGCTGAATGAGGGGGTGAGCAGTCTTCAGATACACATCCCGATTGGAACATGCCTCCCCAAAGACTTCATCAAAATAAAAAACATGCTGAAAAATAAATGTGATTTTTACATGAAAAGGAATTTCTCTCAGTTCTGCTTTACCCCATAACATGTAGCGCATGCTACGGGCCTGATCCAAAGCAAAGTGAAGTCAACAGAAGTCTTTCCACTGATTTCAGGAGGCTTTGGAGGTGGTCCTAAGTGACCACGTAAAACTCACTTTTTAACTGCATTCAGCCACGACCACTAGAACATGAAAGTAGAAAATAAAGAGTAAGTTCTGTCCCCTACCGTCCTCCCGCATCATCTTCAAGCAGAACTTGAAGAAACAAAAGCATGGGCATAACTTAAAAAGAAAATTAATCTGTTCCTGAAATGAACCAACCCAAAAAACACAATAAGTTATAAGTTATATAGTAGAGAGAATCAAAACCAAGTTCCACTGTGATTTACATTATCTATTCCACATATTAAAAACCCTGTGCCAGGAAGGATTAAACCATTTGCATGCAAAGCTGGATTTCACTATTTGAGAAGTGGAAGAATTCCTGCACTTAGGGCCTGATCCACAGCCCATTGAAGTCTGTGGAAAGGGATGTGTTGATTTCAATGGACTTTGGATCTGCCTCTTACCGATTTTAAATTTTGCTTATTGGAATAGCTTTAAAAGATACACATCCCTTCAGTGAGGCCCCAGTGGGACAGCATCTATTACATATTTCAGTATAGTACAAACAAAACAGTGCTGGGCAATCTCAAATAGAAGACTCGCAGAACTGAGGACTATAAATGAATTATGCATAAATGATTCATACTAACATACATGCAAATCTAAACCAGTTGCAGTATGGCCAGGGCATATTTCTGCTTCCACTACAGTGATTTATAGAAAGATTTGTTTTGACAAAATATAATTAAGTTCGGGAGATTTATTTTGGCTCTTAGATACCAAGGTGATAGGTGCCATATAAATGCCTAAGATAGAGACAGAGACAGAGGAGTGGAATTACAGCATGTATCCAACTGTAAAAGGTGTTATATGAATGGGGCCTGCGAGAGTTAGCAAATTGAATTTTACTACCCTGAACAGTTGTTGCCAGTCCTTGGATTATAAAAATAACACACAGCAGGGTAAGTATAGCTTGTTGCTCTCTAGAAATCAGTTCTGTGCCTGCTGCCGTCAGTCAAAATGAGAATTTGAACTATGGCAGCAGAAGATAGTCAGGATTTAGAAACAAAGACCAATAAGAACTTCCCTTTGAAAAGCATTTCCTCCGGAGTGAGGGAAAACTAGGAAAGAGAAGCAGAGAGCATGTGTGACTCATTAAAGTAGAACTACTGCACTGAAGTCCTGTGGAAAATGGATACAAGGAAGTCAGCAGGCAACTGCATACTAGCCCTACTTTTGGCAGAGGGTCCTCTTGTGGTACCCAGGCCTCAGAAAAAATATGTTTATTTTTTGAGGAGCCAGGTGGACAGGAAACAAATGAAAGTTTTTGGAGGGAAAAAAGTGTGTGTTGGGGATTAAAATTTTGGGCTTGATTCTCCTCTCACACGTTGGTGTAAATGAGGAGTCATTCCAATAGATTTATATTGGAGAGAAGAACCCAGACTTCCATGTTTAATGTGAAAAGAAAGATAGGTCTTTTTCTAATTCCTTTACTGAAATCTGTTTTCATCTCTCACTTGACTGTTAATGCATGACACTGTTGCTTTACCACTTAGACAGCTAGCACACAACTCCTATGTATTATAAATGTAAAGGGGTTCTAAGTGCAAAATGGGCACATATTACCTGCAAAATATACTGGGTAAGATCAACTGCCTCCTTCTTCTCATGGAGAAGAAGAGTTTCTTTATCTTCCACTGTGATTATATTAACTTCCCCACGCCGCTCTTCTCTCAGACCCAGTGGGCGTTTTCGGACACATACTCGGATTTTGTCAGTCTCTGTCCATGGCATCTCCTTTTCAAAGGTATTAGATCTATAACACAAGATCACAATTTATGTTTAAAAAAGAGGATGCTAGATAATTCAAAATATTCATGGACTTGGCCATAAACTCCACTGTTTACTATTATTATTTAATGAAGATGATGCTGTTTCTCTCATTTTGAAAGGTTTCCAAGAATTGGATATGGTTATAAATGGGAAAGCTTTGATTGTTTCTCTTAAAAGTGAAGCTGCAATTCTTTCAGGTACTTTAGTTAAAGTAACAACACTGTTTTTTAAATATCTATTTTCCCTGTAATTCTGAGCCTGTTGCTGACCTGGCATAATTTTGAGTGTCCACAAACTGAAGATCCGAAATAAGATAACATAAAATCTCATTTTCTGGAGATGGTTCTCACCAGGAATTTCTTTGGACTTTGTCATAATAAGATTGCCCTGGCCCAGGAGATTACATATTCTTTGCCTCTCTTAAATAGCTCTCGATACAGCTTCCATTAATATCTGTCCCTCTTTGGCCTTCTTGAATACTTTCATTAAGAATCCCATGGCTATTGCAGTCTCTTCACCTGGTCTGAATCCTATTCTTTTAATCATTCCTTTTCATTCTGAGTGGAGGTTTTATACCTTCCCACTACCCCCTTTGCTGCTTCCTTTAGCACTCTCGTCTCACTGCTAACTTCAACTGTGGACACAACTTTTATGTGGTTGGCACCCTACGTTACATATCTTTCAACATACGCTTTGATCCTTCTCCTTTCCATCTGCCTACGTCTCTACTTTGTCAGCTTCTGGACACACCATAACTTTCTATTACTCGGTGCTTCAGAGACTGAAGTCTGATTTGTTGGTAAGAAGCCCCTTACCCTACATCTCTAATTTCTTTCACACTCCATAATTCAGAGCCGACCTATGATCAAGATCTATGTTCTGAGCCCAGAAATCTCAGTCCAGCTTGGTTCTGAATGATCTTTTCTTCCCACATTTCCCTTGGCTGTAAGTCTGCCTATTAGCAACCCTCGGGTGTTGCCAGAATTCATACCTCTTTGACCCTTTGCATTTTTATCACGTAATAATTAGTTGTAGTATGACAGTAGCACCCACCACGTGCAAGATGCTGTATAAACTGATCATGAGACACTGTAACCTGAAAAGCTCAGTCTAAGAACAGAGTGAAGGAGAGAGGTACAATTATAATCAGTAGAGGAGCACAGGTTCACTTGTGCTGCCTGCCACGTCCACTTCAACTCTCTTCACGCCACCCTCAGAGATATTGTTGTTTCTTCTTTAGCTGATTAACCCACTGTGTAAAGCATCTTGAAATATAATGTATGGCAGATGCTATCATTAAAATAAAGCATGTTATTTCCAATTTTCCATGTTTCAAAGCACTCTTCAGCTAAATGAAAAATGATTTTCCACCTGGCTCTGAATGTGTATTAGAGTCAGATAACTACCATTTTAATCAAACCCTTGTCTTCCCTGAGAGTAAAATTTCTGTGCTGATGTCCAAAAGCTCTTCCAAAATCATTTAATGCACAACTTTAAAGCAAACGTTCTAGCCTTCCCTTATATTAAATACAACAATATATCAAGGATATTTGTACCAGCTCTTCCATTTCTGATCGGGACTATAGGCTTGTGATTTCGGTGCTATTGTATTGCCAGTCTTGATTCATCAAAAAGTGTACAGTGCTCAGAGATAAATGTTAAGAGCTATTTTCTCAAGGGGAAAAGAGGTTTCCATTCAAATATGGGGCCTGATCCTATAGCTCTTAGTCAAACATGTATGGCCATCAATTCACTTTAGTAGACATTCTCACATGAATAAGGATTACAGTCCCTATACCTGAATGGAAACCTCATCCCTCTTGAGAGAACATGACAGTCGAGATCATCTGACATGATCGAGATAACAGTCCCCTTTATAAACAGGAGGATGCTAGGGGCCAGATGTTCTCTGTGAAGGGTCACTGGTTCTGGAACTTAATGCCCAGCTCAGTTCACCAGAGCCTGGACTTCAGGACACAATGCAGGAGTCATTCTCCCAGGCTTTCCCTGGGGTTGAGGAAGCAGGGACGATTAGTGAGGGATTGGGGAAAAGGTTTCCCTGACACCTTGATGGAGACCTTGTTGATGTTAGATAAGTGATTTTTAGAAGTTCTGTCTTGTTGAGACACACATACTTTGCACTGGATCAAAGTATCTGTTTTAATTCCATGTACTGCACCTGGCATTTAAGACAGGTTTATAGGAAATCTAAACAAATAATTATTCTGTACTCAGGTGGCATATAGAGATATTTTATATTATTTTCAAAAGGAGAGAGGCAACTGGGAGCTTGGCAAAGACATTAGGGGCAGAAGAAAATTACAAGCAACCCTCTCTACTAACATTAAAATCAAATAATTTGCTAAGAGTAAGTGAAAAATATTTTAAAACATGAGAACAAGAGCTATTTATGTTTCTGTATGCTTAGTTTTTAGGGCGATCAAACTATTAAAAAAATTAACCATGATTAATTGCGCTATTAATAATAGAATACCATTTATTTAAACATTTGTGGATCTTTTCTACATTTTCAAAAATATTGATTTCAATTACAACACAATACCAAGTGTATAGCGCTCACTTTATTTTTGATGACAAGTATTTGCCCTGTAAAAAAGAAACAAAAGAAACTGTATTTCAAGTCACCTCATACAAGTACTGTAGTGCAATCTCTTTATCATGAAAAGTTGAACTTACATTGTAGAATTATGCAAAAAAAATAACTGCACTCAAAAGTAAAACTATCTACAACTTTAGAGCCTACAAGTCCACTCAGTCCTACTTCTTGTTCAGGCAAGTTTACTGACATTTATTGGAGATAATACTGCCCATTTCTTGCATACAATATCACCTGAAAATGAGAATAGGCGTATGCATGGCACTGTTGTAGCTGGCGTTGCAAGGTATTTACGTGCCAGAGACGCTGAACATTCATATGCACCTTCATGCTTCGACCACCATTCCAGAGGACATGCTTCCATACTGATGATGCATATTTAAAAAATAATGCATTAATTAAATTTGTGACTAAACTCCTTGGGGGAGAATTGTATGCCTCCTGCTCTGTGGTATTACCCACATTCTACCAAATATTTCCTGTTATGGCAGTCTCAGATGATGACCCAGCATATGTTGTTCGATTTAAGAACACCTGCACTGTAGATTTGACAAAACACAAAGCAAGTACCAATGTGAGATTTCTAAAGATAACTACAACACTCGACCCAAGGTTTAAGAATCTGAAATACTTTTCAAAATCTGAGGAGGATGAAGTATGGAACATGCTGTCAGAAGTCCTAAAAGAGCGCATCACTCTGATGAAAAAAAAACCACAGAACCCAAACCTCCAAAAAAGAAAATCAACCTTCTGTTGGTGGTGTCTGATTCAGATGATGAAAATGAACATGCAACGGTCCACACTACTTTGGATCATTATCGAGCAGCGTCCACGCTAATGATGGGTTCATGTCCTCTGGAATGATGGTTGAAACATGAAGGGGCATACGAATGTTTAGCACAACTGGCACATAAATACCTTTCAACACCAGCTACAACCATGCTACACAAATGCCTGTTCTCATTTTCAGGTGACATAAATAGAAATGGGCCATATTATCTCCCGTAAAGGTTAACAAACTTGTTTGCCTTAACGATTGGCTGAACAGGAAGTAGGACTGAGTGGTTTTGTAGGTTCTAAAGATTTACATTGTTTTGTTTTTTGAGTGCAGTCATGTAACAAAAAAAAAATCTACATTTCTAACTTGCACTTTTATGATAAAGCACTACAGTACTTTTATGAGGTGAATTGAAAAATACTATTTTTGTTTCTTTTTTAGAGTGCAAATATTTTAATGAAAATAAACTGAGTACTGCATACTATGTATTGTGTGTTGTAACTGAAATCAATATATTAGAAAATTTAGAAAAACATCAAAAATCTTTATAAATTTAAATTGGTATTCTATTCTTGTTTAATAGTGTGATTAAAACTGCAATTAATCGTGCTTGTGATTAATTTTTTTAATCAAGTTAACTCAAAAATTCTGATTAATTGACAGCCGTATTAGTTTCAGGACATCATTCTACAGTGTTCGTGACAGCTGAGAATGATGTAATATGTGCCTTCGTTTCCAAAGTCCTTCATTACCTAGACCCACCCAAACTATTCTCTCTCATTCACTATCAAAATGTCAACTCCCACTTTTGATTGAACCGAGGTGCCAACCCCCATCACTCATTATTAGATTTTCAAACGAGTACCTTCACACTTTCTCCCATGATGTCCCTCACCTTGAGGAGGAGCTCCCCATAAATATCCACAAAATGACCTCATTACCCATCTTCAATCCCTCGCTAACAATGGTTAGGATACTGGCATGCGGAGACCACTGCCCACTATGCTGATCTACATAGTCTCATTGTTTCTTGGACTCCTCTAGCTATACTCATCTGTTATCTCTTGTCTAAGGCTATGTCTACACTAGAGACCTTACAGTGGAGTTACTGACATAATTAAACCTCCCGCAATGAACAGCTGTAGCTATGTTGGTGGGAGAGTGTCTGTGTTTGTATAAAATGGGGTCCTGATCCTTCACTAGGGCTCCTAGATGCTATAGTAATACAAATAATTATAATAGTAAGACTTAATTTTATCAAACTATGCCAAAGTATCTTTCACATTATTTTCCAGCAGGACAGCAGTAAAACTAGCTTTTGACAGTGACTCAGTCTTGGATTATTTATAAACATAATGGCATTGTAGAATTTGCCAAGCCCATAAAAGTGTTCTCAGAAAGATTCTGTATAATTAGTGCTTTTGGTTTTGATTTGAATTTGTGTGCAAGGAAATATTCCAAGCAAAAATAAGAGAAAATGCTTACAAGTTTTCAGGTGTATCTCCAGTGCTAGATTTGTAAAGTGCAATGCCTTTTGGGAAGCACAGAAGCTTTACATGCACTGAGTTTTCCCTTTTAGAGACTCTGATTCAAATTCTGATTTAGTTCACTAGTGCAAATGGCTTTGTTGGTTTCATCTAGTCTTATCTAAGCACATCATAAAATCCCCAAGACTTAAGATATGCCCAGTATTGAAATAGCATGGAGGTGCTCAGTCACTCAGTATGGACGTGTATTGGCAGAGCAGCATGAGTTTCATGACTGGATTAATTTGGGAGTGCCGCAGCTCAGCATGAAGGTTCATCAGCAGGTCTTCCTGAAGGTGAAGTTTATACTAGGGATGTAAAATGTTAAACGGTTAACCATTTATTAATGGCTCATGGTTTAGGATTAGTCTTACTGTTAACACATCCCTAGCCTTCCCTGCACTTTTGTTCAAATCCTAACGGTGAACCGCTGCCACAGCGGGGGAGCAGAAGCAGGAGGGGCTACTGGACAGCCAACCAGAGAGCAGCATCCAGAGGCCGGCAGTAGCTGCAGAGGCTTGCGGGCTGAGCCTGAGGACCACCTGCCCCTCCCACAGAGACAGGTGAAGGCAGAGCAATGTCAGACAGTGAGTCCGGCCCCGGCAGGGCGGCAGAGCCGTCCCACTGCCATCTGTGCTCTTGCCCCTCTCCTCTCCGCACGGTCAGGGTAGCACTGCCTGGGACACTGCCCTCCTCCCAGTGTGGCAGCCACCTTGCAGTCGCAGGTGGATAGTAAATGTGGGGGGTAGGGACCTTTCTCCGGATTCTAGCAGCCACCGCTCAAGTCAGCCCAGCTATTAATTATTAAAATTACCTCAGTTAAACCGTTAACCAATATAACTGTAACAGTTTAAACGGGTACTTTTGAGACGTTAGGTACACCCTTTGTTTATACAGTACTCGCCTGCGCTCTGCCCAGTCTCAGCCAATACTATTGTTTCTTAATTTTCATGAACGTTGAATTGATTCAGATTCTTTTCTAAAGTGATACCCTGGGAGTTCCCTTAACAAAAACTGTATCTACTGTAACGCATGTCACTTTTATTGGGGAAAACTGGTGACATGGTTTACGACCAGCATGGAGTGCAGTATTTTGGGGGGAAAAGTTTTTAATTTTGCAAGATGGCTATATTGAAAAATACGAGAAACTGACCAGAACAAAAGTAAAACAAAAGCATTAGCATTGCACGACAGTAAAGCCTGTTCTTAGGCAATTCTGGTAAACAGCAGCTGGTGAATTCAACTGAATCTTTTTATAGTGTTGGAAAGTCCCAAGTGCTAATTAATGCTCCCTCCCCACAGGATTTTCCACCACACTTGTAGAAGTTGTGCATTGTTTGATTCTAGTTATACATAATGTTCATTTAGAATCTATAAAGACGGATCTTCCCTTTTAAGCTCCTAAATGAGTGATTAACCTTTTCAGTTAACTCCAAATATAGTGAAATAAAAGTTAATGGTTATTACCTGATACAAGAATGAGGTAGTCCATAATTATACCCGGAAATATGAGTTACTCTTTGTATGATGGGAGCTTCAGAATCCCCCAAAAGAGGGGCAATATTATTTGATGAATATAGTGTAGGACAGTGCAGTTCGTTTTGTGTGCATTTTCCAGGAGCATTCGTGATGTCTCTTCTGGCTATTTTATTGTCCTCTGAGTCACCTGGTAGAACATGTCCTAACATTTCCACCAAACTTTTCTTCTGTTCGTTAGCACAGAAATCAGAGAAACTGTGCAATTCAAGTTCACAGTCTTTAACTGTTCCATCCTTTTTCTCAAAGAGGGAGTCAAAATGCAGTTGTCTACGAGGACCTGACCTGGTCACCTGAGGTTGGACGAAGAGGTCACATGGTTGAAAATCTTGCTTGGTGGTGTCAGTTCCTTCCTCTTCTTCCTGCATAATTTTGATTATTCTAATGAGTTGAAAGAGGCGCTTGCGATCATTCATATTATGGACCCCTAGTTTGGCATAATCTTTCATGGCAATATTGGCTAGCTCATCGATCTTCTGAAGGCCAAGGGCAACAAACTGAGGATAATATTTTTCAAGTTCTGCCTCACAAAGGCATTCATAGAGACACAATGCCATCTTCAATTTCAGCTCTATTTTGAAATCAAACAAAAAACATTAGTTCCACACAAAACAGTCATAGCTGACAAAGCCAGCAAAGAAAAAACCATTGTGTTTCCCCAGCTATCTATCAATGTTATTAGAAATTACAAATAGGATAGGCACATGTTAAAATCCAGGTTGCCACAGATTGAACTGTCTAACATTAAGGAATGCTATAACTGGAAAAAATATACATAACTGAAGGCTGAGCAAATTATTTCTATACAAACAGAAATGTTCAACATAACTACATACAGAGATATACACATCTACAGTCACTTACTGCTGCTGAAGACTCCCTGCAGATGTCTACTCAATGAATGCCACAGGCTACTGAAACTCTGTCCACCAGCTACAGAATGTAACATGCCTAATTTTAGATGTTCAATTTAATGTTCAGGCATGTGGTCCTACTGATACCCATGTTTAATTAATGAAAGGATAAGAAATGGATAAAGACAGATTCAAAGGTCAAGCCTAAAAGACAAAGAATTATTATATGTATTAGGTATAGAATACACACACTGCAGCATAGGCATAGTTACATGCTTTCTTTTTTGTTTAGATTTCCTGTGTAGTCTGTGTACCATGTGCATTTTCTTAGAAGTATTTGACAAACACTATCCATAACCTGAAATGTATTGTACCTCTCTAAATCTGTATAAGTTATTGGAACTCCATACTCAGGTTTCCTGGGAATACTAGAAAAATATCCAGCATTATTGTTAAATATGTGAAAGTGACTCAGTTCCCAAACCTGTGTCTTCCTACCATGATGTATTTTGCAAATGCTTATTTCCAGCATGTTTAATATCTTCAGGAATTCTTACTTGTTTTATAAAGGTGAACAAATTCTAACACTACCTATATCCTTTGCCTACCAAATATATGAAAATGTTTGTACAGAGTCTAACGCTAATGGGGCTTCACTCCTGACTGGAGACTTTGACTGTTAACATCATCCTACAGATAGAAAATTGTGTGTTACTAAAAGGCTTTTTTCCTAGTAATGCTGGTTACATTCATTTCCACAGTAATATATTGTTTAAGAAAATAAACGATGGAAAAAATCCCCAAATCTTCATTTGCTATGATTAAAATCAATGCCAAACAGTCTGTCTAGTAAAAATATATCTTCTGTCTAAGAATATGCTGACCGAATAGGATATTACAGAAATTTAAAAGATGCATTAGATTTAGGAGCCAGGGGGTTGAGTTATAAAGAAGGATCAGCAAGAATAAAATACCAGCAATAAAATTTAACAAGCTTGAAGGCAAAACCGCTGTTAAATGGGGAGTCCTAATCAACGCTTCTGTGGGAAATTCTTAGAAATGATGGAGCTGCTGCTGAGATTATGAGATTTCCAGGAAGAAAGAATAGAGAATTAAAAGAGAAAGGTGTGGGGAATCCAATAGCTCAAGCAGTCTAGCCACCGTATACAGTATGGGTGGGACGAGAGTTCTGTGGCACCTTAAAAACTAACAAATTGATCTGGGCATAAGCTTTTGTGGGCAGAAACCCACTTCATCAAATGTATGGCTTGGGATGTTCAGTATGGGTGGGATGTTCAAAGGCACTCAGCTAAATCTGCTACTTTAGCAGGCATTCTGCTAACTTTTGAAGTCAATGGGAGAAGAGAGAAGTCATAATTATCCCACCCTGTATGTTCAAACAGTAACTCTGGTTAGGATCTCCTGTTTGCTTGGTACACTCGCTGGTACAGATGACCTTGTCTGTCTGATGAAAAGAGTAAATGGAACAAACAGCTAGCAAATTAATTTTAGATGTCAAGAATCATAGAAGTTCAAGCTTTGAGCAGGAGGTTGGACTAGATGACCTCCTGAGGTCCCTTCAATCCCTCATCTTCTATGATAAGATAGAAAAGATCTATTAGATCCCATTTTGTTCATCTCCCATTTGGTTAGTGCAGGATTATGCCCTAGAAAGATTATATTTACCATCTTTATATTATATATAATATTAAACACAAATACCATGAAAACAGCACAAAAGCCAATTACAATATTTATTCCCATCTACAATACAAGATTGGGTTCAGTGGTTTGGAGAGTGGAAGAAGAAGAGAAAATAGATTTGCCTGGGTGTAGACATAAGAGATTTTTTTAAAGTTCCAAGATTCTGTAATTAAGCTTTATATATATATATATATATATATTCCATAATAAAGTATAAAAGAATTGAATGCCTCTCCTCCACAAAAGGATGATTTAATTTATGTAATATAAATTTTGATTTTCAAACAGAAATTCAATTCTTCAAGAAAATGGCTTTTTTTGTTTTATTTCTTGAAGGAGGCTAGCCCAGTAATTTACATGAGTTCTAGAAACCCTACATTGTTAACTCCAGTGCCATCTGCTGGTGAAGAAAGGGACTTCCCTGATTTTCATATTATGAATAATCAAAAGTTATCATCAGGATGCGAGTACATTCATTTTCTACATGTCAGGCAATGACGTTCTCTGAAGCAAAAATCTAGAACAACCTACTCCATTATGTTATGATGGGATAGTTTAATTTGAGCAATTGATTTGGATTATCG
>ML675629.1:2864609-2948022 GCA_007922155.1 Mesoclemmys tuberculata | reverse complement strand
GGGGGGGAGAGGTGGGGGTGACTGGGGGAGGGGCTGGAGTGGGGGGGGAGAGGTGGGGGTGACTGGGGGAGGCAAAGGTCTATGGCAGGGGGCTCTGGAATGAAGGGGGGGATTTGGAGAGGGACAGGAGCTAACACTAGGTGGGACTGGGCGGTCCCAGCCCCTGGATTCCTAATTTGCGGTCTGACCTCCATGGCAGATGCTCCCTTGCACGCTTTACATGATGCACAGCTGCCCTGGGTCAGTCTGAGGTGCCCAGACCCCTTGTGTCCTAGTGTGCATTGCGCGCACGCTCTCTCTCTTTCTCTCTCTCTCTCAACATAGAGCCCTCCTCGCCCCAGAATGCTCTGCATTGTTGTGACCCAAGGGTTCCTGAGTCCCTCCCACCACTCTCAAGCATTACTAGCATTGCAATGCTATGTTATCAAAAATCATGAATCAGGCTGCAGAAAGTCATGGGATTGGTTTGAAAATCACAAATGGACTTCTAAAAACACAGCAAATTTGGGGGTCATCTTATTTGTCTTCTGGGTTTAGTGCCTTTAGGGGTCACGTTTTCAAGCTTTGGACCATGGTCAGGATTAGATACTTATTTTTTAGTTTTAAATGAAAACTGAGAGTCTCACAGTTCCATGAGGCTTTAAAAAAACACATCACGTAGTACAAGAGTCACAATAAAATCGCATTGGCTGAGTTCTCTTCCCAGCTCTGCCACTGACCTGGCTGTCCCTGGGATAATCACTTAAAGCACTATAGGTACCATTACCCTGTTCTGACCTGTGCAACCTGGATCTCCCCTGCATCTACTGAGCGTCCAGCACGCTAGCTCCTCCCCCTCTTCCCTGTGTATGCTATTGCTTCCCAAATGGAGCAGCCTGGCTCCTCCACTTACCAGCATGCACTCCTCCAAGTGGTCCAAGCTACTTCCCATGCACTAGTCCACCTCAACCTAAACATTCACTGTTCCATACCCTCCATCTACCCAAGTGGCCTTGAACTCTGTCTCTAGTGTGCACGGTTATGTCCTTGGTTCATGTCAGAACGCCATATGCTAGGAGCCAGCTGGTAGTTTGTGGGAGCAGAGGGTGAGGCTGCTCCTTGTCTAATTCTCCTGTAGGTGTTTGGGGGCCCACAAATTATATAGCTAGCTCCACCAGGGATAGTGGTGCCTCTGTTCTTCCCTTTGTTAAATGGAGATCATTGCACTTGCCTCCCTAACAGAGGGTTGGAGGCTGAATCAGTTAATATCCGTAGGTGATGAGAGCTCTCAAAGTGCTAAGTATTATTAGCTTCATGCGTTGACTGCTTTTTCTTGGCTCTGTGAGAAATAATATAGGAATGAGAGGAGGTTGAAGAGACACAGTGTTAAACTGTCATTGAAAAGTGTGGTGAGGGGACTTGAGAATCGTGCTTGATGCAGAAATGGTTGGGTGAGGTTTTCTGGCCTGTGTTATAAAGGAGGACAGACTAGATGACCATAATGGTCCCTTCGGGCCTTAAAAGTATATAGGTGCAAAGAGCTAATGCCCTGGATAGATGTTTAAAATGCCCCAGTTGGCAGTGGGGGGCGTGTTTGTGTGTCAGTACACACCAGGGCTAGTCCTGCTTACACCTGTTTTGCAGCAGGGTTGGGGTTTGTTGTCTAGGTACAACTCACAACTGGACATGTTTACTTGTGCACAGATGTGCTTTGCAACTGAAAATTGTTGAAGGTTATCCCCATGTCTAGCTTCCACGCGCTCGAAGCATGGAATTTCCAAGCACGTACAGGAGATGGTGCTAATAGCCTATGTAATTGGTTTGCATTGCTACAGACCTGAAAAACAGGTGGTATCTCTCCTAACGATTTCAAATCCTCCAGAATGGATACATACAAATCTCTGAGCTTTGCAGATTACCCTCGTATCACAGGTACATTACCATTAGGTGCAAACACTGGCATACCTCGCAGCTTCTTGACAACAACTAAACAGTAGAGGAGGAGCCTTGATACTGGTTAGTCAGGACAACTGGATACTAACCTGGGACTGCCATAGCCTTCCTGGACAACTTATTTCCCTGCTTTGTGCCTCAGTTTTCCCATCTGGAAAACAGAGGTGACCATATCACCTTTGTACACTACTAGACAATCCAAACATGAAACGTGCTATGTTAAATGTATTATTTAAACACAGCAGGACCTATCAACGTAAGAAACTTTGCTCAGAACAGGAAATAATCATGTTGTTGAAATACTGTCATTACTCCACTCCCATGCCCTCCACTTTCTATATAATAAATTGTCCCTACCAGGGCTTAAACTACTTCTGTGCCTTTTTACATTACAACCTAGTGTAATGCTCAAACAAGTGGAATCAGCTGAGCTTGTTGTTTTGATTTTTGTATCAGTGCTTTTATGTAGTTAGTGACTACATGGCTTCAAGGCAAAGGGAAGAGGGTGTGCTTTCACCTTGCTAAGCAGAGGTTTAACTGTAACTACTGACGTTGTTATGTACATGTCTTTATCATTCTGGAGATAATGCCACGTATAAGTTTGGGGTGTCCATCTGAACTCTGTAGCAGAGTGCAGTTGCAAAGTTGTCCAAACAAATCACCAGGGGCCAGTTCAGAGGAGTTTAACAAAAGTGTGTTTTAAATCAGAAAAAAACCAACAAACAAAACACACCTTTCTATAATATATTATCAACTCATTTGTCTATCCAGAAAACTCCCTATTTCTTATAACAGGCCTGGCTTCCTCCAGATGACCAGTCCTACAAATATGACTCTAGATGAGATGGAGACAGGGATTTTATAGAGGGCTTCCCTACCCAGTGTTCTGCTAAGAAAGGAAGTCACATCCCTGTCTCTCTGGGTGACTGAGAGTTTGTCTAGCAAATCAGATCTCTCTTCTTCACTTCTGGTTTTATAAGGGCTTTACCCCATCACAAACATCACGGCTAGTGCAATTGCAGCTGTAGACACTGCATTACGCTGCTCTTACTCCTGTTTTTAATGGTTAATCCTTTGCATTCCTATTTCTTCTCATTGCAATTAGCAAGAAGACCATGGCTCTAAGAGCATGTGGCTTAATAATCTACAGAAGGCTGCAGCCAGGATCCCCTTCTTCTAAAGTTGGTGACAATATTGAATACCTCCTTCTGCAGACATCCTATGGGACTCACCACTGGACCCCGCCAAAAGGTGACGTTTGTTCCAATAAAGCGAAGAAATCAACACTAGTGATCACGGTATCCAAGAACCAGAGATGTTATAGAATTAAAGACCTCTAAGGGTATCTAGTCTAATGGCTACCAGTCTTTTGGGGTAATTGAGTCAATTAATATATTAACACTACAGCTGCATCACCCACCTCCTAGTTACCTGCTTGCACCTTATCTTGCATTGGAGCCTGGGCAATTGCCTGGCTTGGATTTGCATTAACCCAAGCTCTATGATTAGTAAAATGTGCCTAACTAAATGGGAGGGAGGCACTGGCGGTGCCCTGGGGCACAGTACAGAGGCTTATCACTCAAGGTGAACGGTAAAGAAGGTGATTGTTTGAACATCCCTCAGAGTCTGAGGGTGGGGAGTGTTCAGCGCTTGCATAATTTATAACTCTCTCAGGTTTTATTCTCTCTTCCCCTATCCCCCAAATCTCTGAAATCATCTTGATATTTTCTGGGTATTCCAGACACTATACACCACACCCAGATACATTGTTTCAGTCAGCTCACTGTACAAAATAATCTCCTAGCATATGTGCAATAACTAAAAGGGGAATTTACAATGCTAGCAGGTGTGTCCCAACTCTGCCCCTTATAAAGAAAATGGTATTCAAACCTTTCCTTGTATCCTGTGCCGAAAGCCCAGGTAAATTGAATTTGCATTGTGCTGGAAAGCCAACATCTGGACGGTGACATCCAGTGCATAAAGAACATTCCATGGCTGACTGTTCCTCACTGAGAATGCCCTAACACTAGCCACAAGTGCTCCTCTTGATCCTAGCTGCCACAGTATCACAAAGGAATAGATGCACCTCAGACAGCCAGCAGCCACCCCATGTAGGACTTCATGGGTCCATATTGTCACGGTAACCTTTGATTGGGTCTGGAAAGAAATCGGTAGTCATTGCAGATCCCAGACCACTAAGTGAATGAGCCATTGCATTCTGCAGTTTCTGCGGGTGCTGAGCAGACTTCAGGCATAGCCCCAGGTACAGCACCTTGCACTGATATAATCTGGAGAGGATGAAGTCATGGATAAACCGGGCTAGGTCCAGATTTGAAAGAAAAAGTCATAACCATCTTGCCAAGAACACACTGTGTTTAGATCTTTTAAAGGTTAAAAAATGCAGCCCCTATCCCCATAGTATCATTTTGTACCTCCAAAAGGCAGGCACAGCTCTGCTTTATTGCCTCTAGACGCTTTCCTCGGCCAGTGGCGGTCATGATTAGCATAATAAGTAGTGCCCACTGCTTTTTACAATGGTCAGTTGCCTACCCATCATCCAGTATTCTGTACGGCATCTCTTGTTGGCCTTGCAGAGATGATGCAGCCATGTGAATGTGAGCTAGATTCTGTTCTGCCTCACATTAATACGCTTGTTCACTAAGCTTCAGCTGCCAAAATGCTATTGATCCTGTCCAAAAAATGCAGCTCAGCTTTTGCAGTGCCAGGAGCTAAGAGGAAACATTTTTGACTTATAAACTGAACATGTTTGATGTGGAATCACTGGGTCATAAATGTGCATGAGTGGCTGTTATTTTTTTTAAGTCACTTTTCAGAATAGAACCATGCTTTAAAACTGAAGTGACTCCAGGATGTAAGAACCATGGGAGCTCCTTTCTTTCCTGGCACATAGTCAAGGAGCAAGAGAGATCTGTTTGCAGAGGAATGCAGAATTTTCCATGCACCCCTGCTCTACTAGTGGCAGTGGTTTTCAAACACTCTGGGAACCTGGGCAAACTTAATCTTTCTAGAGTAACAATTCTAAAGTCATGTCCCATTACAGCCCTCTATTGAAACCAATAGAGATGCACCATGAATGAATTAAGCCCTTTTATCATTTTCTTCCTGAATTTACTTCGACTCCCAGTGCACGTGCTTTTCTGAGACTTTGCCTGGTTTGTTCTATTTATGTTCCTGTCTGGAGTTTTCATGAGAAAATGAAATCTGGCTTCTCCCAGCAAAAGTAAAAACAACTGGGGACTGTTATATTTATCCCTAGTTTGAAATGGTGACTGTGATCCTGAGGAATACAGAGTAAATGGAGAGAGCTAAAACATTACCATGACTGGCTCAAAGAGGAAAAGAGAAATAATCCTACTCCAAACTGCTTTATGCCCCAGTACTCTCACCCCGTTAGAGAGCATTGCAGTGATATTGGCCTCTTTAATTTGATATTTGTCTTACAGCTACACAGTAGCTTCCATCCAAACTACTTTAGAAACCTAACTAAATTGATTCAATATATATCACTTGATTCACCACTGAAATTCAGCCACATCTGGGATGAACCACAGCAACTCTTTAACAGTGCACGGCTACACTAATATTAATTATTTTGTACCAACATACAAAAATTTTGGGACAAAAAATAAAGAATGTCAAATCTGATTCAAAGTGCATGGGGAAATTTAGGTACGCAGAATGTACCCGCGTTGCATTTTGGCCAGGATACTGCGCTTGTTAAAAGGGCTAGGGGGTTGTTAACGATTGTAAATGGTCAGGCCCATGCTTTTGTGTCTCCGATAAAAGATGGCACTTACTGCAGCACAGAACCCCTAGCAGGCCATTTCACTACAGATTCAGAGGAAAGCGCACTTCCTACTGGCTCATGAACCCAGGTGTTTCTGAGAGATCTTTCACCCACATATTGGCCTTGTCCAGTGCAGCGTGGCTTGGGATATCTCACAAGATGATAGAGCAGCCTTCATCATTGCCCTGTTTGCCGGTCTGTGAAGCAGGCTTGGAGGCTACTGCTCAGATGCCCTGGGCAGTGAGGGAAACCTAGTTTTATTCACTACTCATCAGTTTTCATGTTTGGATGTAAAACAATGATGAAAACTGCAGATCAAGCACTCGGAGCTGCCCTTCATGAGCATCCGGCTTGATTTCCTTATTTTGTTTTCTGAGGGCCTGCTTATGCAGCCCTTTTGAGCAGTTTTTCAGTTGATACAGCCCACTGACTTTGATAGGCCTACCTGCTTGATTAAGAGATGCAGAATCAGGCCCTAAGCCACTCTGCAAGTGGCTGAGAGAAGAGCAGTACTTCTGTTCATCAGCCTCTCTTCTGGATGTTTAGGGCAGAGCATCAATGAAAATTATTTTCCTTTGCCAGAAATGTGGTCTCTTCATATGGGGCTTTGTAGGTGTGCAGGGCTCTGGTAGGACCACAGAACTGGAGGGGAGGAGAATAAAATGGAAAGAGATTTCTGGCACACACAGGGCACTGAGTGTTGATTGGCAATGTCAGCATATGTGGGATGTATTCCTAGTATCCTAAAAGAAAGCGAGTGCTTGAAATGGATGTAAAAATGTTTGAAATACAATCTGTTTGCCAATCTCCATGGAATTGGATCTAGACCAGTGGTTTTCAACTTTTTTTCATTTGTGGACCCCTAAAAAATTTCTAATGGAGGTGCAGACCTCTTTGGAAAACTTAGACATTGTCTGCAGACTTAAACCAAAGAAAATACACAGATCTAAAGCAAAAGGAAGTCCTCCTATTAATATCCGTACCACAGGAGATCAAGAAAAGTCACAGCAGTACAAGAACCTATTTTCCACAAGCCCTTGACTCCAGAGATTGTGCCACAAGGGCCCAGCTGAAGTGTGAGCAACTGAAGAACACAATCTACAACACAGCTGTCAGTCTTTGGGAAGAAGGAAAACAAGATGAACGACTGGTTTGACACACATTTCATTGAGATGACACCAGTCATTGAGGCCAAGCATACGGCCCAAATCAATAATAAAAGAGACTGAAATAAAAGCACCATACAAGCATCAAGAGTGGCAAGAACTAAGGTACAAAAACTGCTCGACGTTGCTCCAGTGACTATTGGCTACATCTATGTGAAAGCATCCAATACAGGCAACATTTGAAACATGTCTGATGGGATCAAGAAGGCCTCTGGTCCAACTTCAAGGAAAACAGCCCAACTGAAATCAACAACAGGGAAAACAATCAGCAATCACACCAAACAGATGGATCGCTGGGTAGAATAGTATTCTGAGCTTTTCTCTTTATGCAAATATTACTATGGACGCAGCCATCAATGCCTGCCTGTCATGAATCAACTCGACAATGAATCAACTGTCAAGGAGTTTAGCCTTGCTATAGATGGCTTCCCCAATGGAAAGGACTCTGAAAAAGACTGCATACCATCAGAGATCATAAAATGTGGAAAACCTATTCTGTTGCTCTGTCTGAGTTGGAAAGAAGGCGAAGTGCCACAAGAAATGAGAGATGCTATCATCAGCACTCTATAAAAAACAGGAGTGACTGAAACAACTATTGTGGCATTTCCCTTCTTCACGTTATGGGAAAAGCCATTGCCCGAGTTGTCCTGAATAGACTTAAAATCCTGGCAGATAGAATTTACCCTGAATCACAGCACGGCTTCTGATCCGAAAGGTCTACTATTGACATGATCTTGCTGAGACAGCTATAAGAGAAATGCAGAGAACCAAAAAAGCCCCTTTTATATAGCCTTTTATTAATCTCACAAAGGCTTTTCACCTTGTCAGTAGACATGGACTATTGGTGCTTCTAGAAAAGATTGGATATCTCCCCAAGCTCTTAAGCATGATTTGGTCCCTCCATGAACACACGTCCAATACAATGGCTTAGTTTCCAAGGCTTTCCAGATTTGTAGCAGGAGTCAAGCAAGGCTGTGTACTTGCCCCAACTCTGTTTTGGATCTGCTTCTCATTGCTACTGAAACAAGCTTGCAGTTCCTCAACTGAGGGAATCTACTTACACACAAGGTCTGGTGGAAAGCTGTTAGATCTAAAACCAGGACTTGGGAGACCCTTATCCAACACCAACTTTTTGCTAATGATGCAACAGTGACCACCCACACAGAAACCCATCTCTAAAGCCTCATGGACAGTTTTTCCAAAGCCTGCCAAGACTTTGGACTTACTATAAACCTAAAAAAGAGTAACAATGTGCCAAGGAGCTGAAGAAGCATTCTCCATCAACTTCAATAATTTATGGACTTGAAGTGGGGGAATGAGTTCACATACTTGGAGTCTACTATCGCAGTTAACCTTTCACTTGAAAAGAAGTTCAATATCCGCATCAGAAAAACTGCCACAACAATATCTAGACTGAGCAAGAAAGAGAGTATGGCAGAACACCACTGACAGAAGACACAAAGGTCTGTGTATCGTGCATGTGGTGTTATACACTTTGTATGGGAGCAAGGCAGGGACCTTATACTCATCAAGAGAAAAGGCTCAACAGCTTTTATATGTTTTGTCTTTGTTGAATTTTTGGAATCTCCTGTAGAAATCAAGTCACCAACACTGAGATGTTCAAGCAGGCCAGTATACCCAGCATGCAAACACTCCTTAAACAGACACACATCCTCTGGCTTGGGCATGTGTGCAGAATGAATGATGGGCACTTCCCAAAGGACATTCTTTATGATGAATTGGCATTTGGGAAAAGACCTAAAGGATGCCCAAAATTGCGTTTCAAGTATGTGTGCAAGCAAGACATCTAAGAAATGGACATTGATATGGATAACTGGGAAAATCACTCTCAGGACTGCAGCCTTTGGAAACAAGAGCTCAATAAACATCTCCAAAGCTACGAGAGGAAGCAGTCCAGCTTAGCAGAGGAGAAAAGAGCTCACAGAAGGCAGAGCCCAATAGTTTGAAACATCACCTTTAAATACGACATGTGCAGTAGATTCTCTCTTGAGTGGGTCTCTTTAGTCACAGCTGTGGCTGCCATCATACCAACTGAGTACATTTTTTACTTTTTCAGGCACATACCCATGGTCTCTCAAGACTGAAGGATGTCAAAGAAGTCTGTAGACCCCGTGGGGTCTGCAGACCACAGGCTGAAAACTACTGGTCTAGACCACAGGGCCCATGAGCTGCTGTTCAAGGCAAATCAGATAAAGCACATGGGAACATCTATTCCCCGTTGAAGGAACAAAATCAGAACAGCTAGTTTTCTTCTCAGGCTTATTTTTCTCCCCCCACTCCTTTGGCAGGCCATGTGGATCCAGGTGAAGATGACCTGCAGACAGCGCTGCGGGAGACCCAGGAAGAGGCTGGCCTCAGTTCCAGTCAGTTCACCCTCATTGAAGGGTTTAAGAAGGAAATGCAATACATAGTCCAAAACAAACCCAAATCTGTCATTTACTGGCTGGCAGAAATAAATGACTATAACACAGAGATCCAGCTCTCACACGAGCATCAGGCGTTTCGTTGGCTGAAGCTGGAAGAGGCCTGCAAATGTGCCGAGTATAAGGATATGCAGGCAGCGTTCAGAGAGGTGCATCAGTTTCTCTGTTCCAAAGCATAAATTACTTCGTGGAGGTAAAAGAGGGTTTTTAAGGAAACCTGGGCTGCTCTTTTAACCAGAATAAAACTGGGTTTGCAAGGAAATGTCAGTTTTATACCAACTGTTGTACGGTGTTAAGCTATGATGAGCTTGTGTGGAGCCTGTGCTTTTGCCTTCCTAGGTTATCCTCACTCAGGTGGAGATGATTGGTCCAATCTAAGCATGAATGAGAGCTGAGTTCAAATCCCAGCACTGATACCGTTTTGTTGCTTTTGTCAATTCTCTTAAGGCCTGAATTTAAAAAATGCTGAGCAGCTGCAGGTCCTATTGAAAAATCAAATACTTGCTCTCTCCTGACACCGGAGGGACTGTGTTGAGAAACGGAGCCCAGGGAGCATTTTAATAAAACACATTTACAAAAATTCGAGCCTGAGGTTTGGGCAGAAGAATAATAGCCAGAAGTGCTGGTTTCTATTCCTAGCTTCACCACTGCCTCATTCTGGTAACTTGGGCAAAATCATGTTAAGTTTTCCAGTTGTGACATGAATTGTATTTCCTTACCTTCCTCATTTAATGTTTGCAAAGTGCTTTGAGAGCCCGGGATGGAAAGTGTTAGAGATGACCAAAATTTAAATGATGATTTCCATCTCTCTCTTGCTGTTCTTGTCGCCTCTTATTTTGGTTTTTGTCTCACCCATTGAAGGTCAGCAGTATATATACACTTGGTCCTGGTGGTAGAATGAGTCTTAGCATTTGTTGAGCTCCAGAACCTCTGCTCTAGAACTAAGCTAATGCCAAATTTCCAGTAGCTGTGGTGGTATTAATATTCCTTTTCCCTATGGGTTGCAGTCCCTAGTGGACACTGTGATCAGGTCTTCAGTCCATGCAATAGCTGATAGTGCTGTGCACACACTTGCTAGAACATTAGAGGTCAGAGCTATAACTAAGTCTTGGCTCTGGGCCTTATCTTGTAAGGTGCTGAGCTACTCACACCTTCATCTTCCACTGACCTTACTAGGAGTTGAGTGCTCAGTTCCTTGTAGTGCTGGGACCATTTTTTTTTTTTTTTACACTACAAAAGGATTTATACAGATACAGCAATGCATTGCTTTAGTAAGAGAAATGATTTCAACACTTCTGATTTATTTATTTTTTTAAACTCAGCTTTATTCAGAACACTGTTTCAAACCATTTGAGTATGGGTGATCCCGGGAGTGGTGGAGAGCGTGCAGGGGACTTGTTTGGGTTAGTAACACTCAGAACAATAAAAGAACAAAGATTAAAAAGAAAATCAACCAGTAAACACACGAGAGAGAGAGAAAATGCCTAATAACTTGTGCCGTTTCACAGTCATGTTTTCATTGTTATTTTCAGCTCCCGTTTTATCAACGCCATGTAAACAATGGCATTGCTTTGGTTAATGCAAGACATTACATATTAAACTAGAATATAGACCCCTTTTTAAGTAACCCCTTCTACCCAGTCAACAGTAATGAACAGCCATTGGCCACAACAGAAAATATTGTATTAGCTGAAGCCAGGGTGGGTAGCTGCATTTTTACGGCACTTAATGAATACTACATATGAAGTGCTTTAGGATTTGGAGTGATGCAAAGTGTTGTAGAATTGTAAATTAGTGTTGTATATCAGGAATATAAAACTCTTGGTGAGTCAGATGCTCTGCCAGCAGTTGTTTTGCAATGGCTCAGGATGGAAAGGTGGAATGCAACATCTTTTATTAAAAAAAAAAAAAGAAACTGCTTTTCCTTTATCAATATCATGGCGGGAGAATGGGGAGGAAGGGGGAACTTCAGCAAATGGCTGGACAATGTCAGGGACTGTTGTTTTGGTTGCTGAAGGCAGGGCTGATACGTCATAGATTCTCTTATGGACAAAGTCACTGGGCAGTTTTCTGAGAGTAACTAGTAGCTGGCTTGGGATCCAGTTTTCAACTTTGAAGTAAAAATCAAATCCTACTCGCATTTGTTTATTTACCTTACCATTTCAGTTGGTGGAATAACGTTCTTGTGTGATCAGTTGTGCTGGAATCCAAAGGAAAGCTGAAGGCAAGGCACGTTAGCAGCCAGCCAGGCACTCTGGTTATGTATGGGTCTCATTACAGAATAAATGAGAACCCTGGAGAAAGGTTAAGCACTGTGCATTTCAACAAACACAAGCTGCCTTGCTTGCTAAAACTTTGTGCTGCATCATGTGATTGTTTAAGTGTTAAATGATTTTTGCTGGTTCCTATCAAAACCATTAGGCTACTGAAAAAAATTCACTAAGGGTGGATTGTTCCCAGTGGGAGGATCTTACTGGAGGACATTGTAATATAGGTGCAGTGGGCTCAGTTATTTCTGAGGTAGCCCATCTAAAAGTTAGCATTATCAAAAAGGGGAGTGATGGTCCCATCCTTCCACTCTATCAGTATTTCCCCATGCCGCAAGGAAGGGGAGGGAGAGACTGGAATGCTGCGTTGCCAGCTGCCTGCTGTCACCGTTAATGGAGACTGCTTTTGTAAGCCAGCTCTGCTGCAGTTCTCAGGATAGCTCTTCAAAGCAGACAGGAGTTTCTTCTTCCTAGGCGCACAGAGAAAATGGGACCAAAAATCAGGTATTTCACCTAAAATTTCATTTATAGCCAAAGTGGACAGTGCCCTTCCCAACAGATGTAGTAATTGCATCTGCCTGCCACTTCCTTTCTCATGTGAATGTAGTGCTGGAGCAGCCCTGGAGCCTGAATTCCTTTATCTGCAGAACAGATATGCTATGGGCAGCAGCAGCAAGCTTCCCACACACATCACCCCCTCTGGATGTAATGTGATGGAAACAGGAGAGGGAGAAGACTGCCAGTTGCATTATGGGCAAGCTACAGGGCAGGAAGGATGAAGCACCAGCAGGCCAGAGAGAAGAAGATTATAGACAAAGGGGAGAGATGAACTGAACATGGACAAAAGGTTTGGAGGGGAGAAGATGGAGGGGATCTAGTAACAGGACTGGGAGAGAGCCTGCATGTGGTGGGGAGGTTGATGTGCTACAACACATGTCTTTTAGGCCTTTAATTATACAGCTGTGACAACGTGAATCACCGAAAGAAGAAACTTCATCCCACTTACTTGTTGTGATGAACATTCAGCGTCAGTATGATCAGCCCCAGTACAAATGCGAAGGGGCTGAGGACCAGCATGGCTGTCTTCCAGTTGGTGGCTGAAATGGGATCAGATCAACCAATCACACACGTTTTCCCCACCTGCTCCCTTTCCTCTGTTCTTCTTTCAAGAAAGATACCCATAACATCACTACAGCTAGCATAGACTGTCAGAGCCGCATCACGAGTAGCTGTGGGGATGGGTGGGGGAGGTAGCATGGGGGGTCATCTTGTTTTGTGGGGTCACGTGCCAGCTTTGCATTCTTACAGCCTGTCCCGGGCATGTTTTCCCTCCTTTCTCAGAGGGTAATGAATATTCAGAAGTCTCTGCCTGGCCACACAGAGTTCTGGGGTACCAAGCAGGACCAACCTCACCTAAATCATCCCAGCCAGACCTTTGTCAAGCTGGGCCTTAAAAACCTCTAAGGATGGAGATGTCACCACCTCCCTAGGTGACCCATTCCAGTGCTTCACCACCCTCCCAGTGAAAAGTTTTTCCTAATAGCCAACCTAGACCTCCCCTACTGCAACTTGAGACCGTTGCTCCTTGTTCTGTCGTCTGCCACCCCTGAGAACAGCCTAGCTCCATCCTCCCTGGAACACCCCCCCACACACACACTTAAGGTAGTTGAAGGCTACTATCAAATCCCCCCTCTTCTCTTCTGCGGAACTAAATAAGCCCAGTTCCCTCAGCCTCTCCTCATAAATCATGTGCCCTATAATCATTTTCATTGACCTCCCCGGACTCCCCAATTTGTCCACATTCTCTCTGTAGTGGGGAGCCCAAAACTGGACAATACTCCAAATGTGGCTTCACCAATGCTGAATAGAGGGGAATAATCACTTCCCGTGATCTGCTGGTTATACTCCTACTAATGCAGCCCAATATGCCATTAGCCTTCTCGGCAACCAGGGCACACTGCTGACTCCTATCCAGATTCTTGTCCACTGTAACCCCCAGATCCTTTTCTGCAGAACTGCTGCCTAGCCTGTGGTCCCCAGTCTAGCTGTGCATGGATTCTTCCATTCTAAGTGCAGGACTCTGCACTTGTCCTTATTGAACCTCATCAGATTTCTTTTTGGCCCAATCCTCCAATTTGTCTAGGTCACGCTGTATCCTAGCCCTACCCTCCAGTGTATCTACCATGCCCCGCAGCTTTGTGTCAGCTGCGAACTTGCTGAGGGTGCAGTCCATCCCATCATTCAGATCATTAATGAAGATGCTGAACAAAACCAACCCCTGCAGCACTTCCCTTGATATCAGCTGCCACCTAGACATTGCGCCGTTGATCACTACCCATTGAGCCCTATGATCTAGCCCACTTCTGTCCATCTTCCCATCTCTTCCCTTTGCGTGTTAGTCGTTTGCACATACCTGTAGGCCTGGCCCCAGCACTTTTCCCTCCAAGTCCAAGTTGAGTTTTAAACTGGGCGGGCACCTCTGTGGGGGTGGGAAGGAGCAGAGACACTCACGTTAGCATGCTGTGCTGCGGAACAGGTGGGAGCATTGCACTGCATTATGATTTCTCTTTATGTTGGTGCTTTTGTGGCAGGGGTCCTTGCCATCAGGCTGGGAAGAGCTTGGGAGCCCTGGTGCAGCACTCTGGTGCGTGGAGTGTCTGTGTGCCACTCTAGTTCTGACTGGCACATATGGGGAAGCCATAGCCCCGCATCAGTGCATGGCTTCCCAGGGACAAGGGAAGTGTCACAGCAGTGTGACGTGACAGGGCTGTGTCCTTGCGCTGTGGCCACTGAACTACAGCCACCGTGGCGCTTCTGAGACGTGCGTTCAGGAAGGCGAAGTACCCACCCTCCTCTGTTGCTAGATGCATCTGGTCGCTCCATGGTGGAGGGACTGTGCTGTTAAATTCATCAGCCAGGGTGGAGGCAGGCGACTCCAGGGGAGAGCCCCTGGAGCTGGTGTGGATTGTTGCTGAAGAACTGATGGTTTTAGCTGAGAAAGAAAAAACAATGCAGACGATTATTATTGGTTCACTATACAACATCCTGGGTGCACGTGGCCTTTGGCAGCTACATTAGGACAAGGCCTGCCCTGGCTTATTTCGCCTGCAACCGCTCTGAGGTATTTTGAATTGCATGATGTGCAAGGGCCCGATCCTGCATGGCCCTCAGTTTTCATGCTTGCAGGATCAGCTCGGCGGTCGGGGCAGAAGTTGGCCTGTGATGTTAGACAAGGCCCCTATTCAGAGAACCATCCCCTCTCAGGAGAATGGGCACAAAAACAAACAGGTAAGGATGAAACACAATGGAAGGCGCAGGCAGAGTCAGAGCTGAGATACACACTCGCCTTCCTGACATGTTACATGAATGGACGGGGCCAAACGGATGTTAAATAATAGGGTATGTTGTCTATGAGCATTACTAGGAAATGAAGTAGGCCCAAGCTTTTCAGTTATCAAATGCTGGCGATCAAGCCTTTGAAAGCTCTGAGCACCAAAGAATAGGAGAGTTATTTAGGGTGGTCCCAAGGGTCCCAAAAGGATTTTTCTAAGCTCCTTTGCAGGGTGGCTCTGGATTCCAGACTAGTTTCTCCTTAGAAACGAACTCTGCCGACCCCATGAGCTGCACTGCCCAGCTCTCTGAGGTAGGACCAGGGAGAGAGCTATGAGTTCGTCAGTAAATTACACTGTATTTGAAAACAAAGTCTCGTGATTTCGGGTGCTTTTCCTAAAGGCCCAGTATCTGGAATCGCAGCCCCTCAGCCTCCATTCCTGTTTAAAAATAAAGTTTCTAGCTCTGATGGTTGAAGAAGGCTTGAAAAGATGATCCAAGTGCCCTAAAGGCACCAAAGCCAGAATTCAAATAAGAACCCCAAAATTATTAGTTTGAAATCTCATGGATTTCAAACGTGATCTGATGATTTTTGGAGGGCCCTCCATGACGTTTGAACATCCGGGGTTGTCAATACTGAAACAATCAGTTTCCCTCCACTAGTCTCATTTTCCAGCAGCAGTGACTTTTCATTGGTTAGGTCCCAATTAGAGGGTCATGAGTGTGACCCCAAGCGTCCCTCAGTGCCAACTGCTCTGTATCAGCAACTCATCAGGCCTGACAAACTCACTACACCCCACACGCTGCTTTCATAGTAGTTATCCAAAAAGCATCGTCAAGTATCAAACAGGAGCTGCCGACATTAATATTGCTGTGAAATGAAATGTCTGTACTGACACCATATATGTGCCTACTAAAAATATCTTTAAATTGTGTTACAAGGCAGACAGAAACAGGTTTTCTGCCAGACAAAGCATGTCTATTCACGGATCCCTGTCTCCAATATAAATTAAGCATTGTAAGCCAAACACAATGGGAGCTACATTTGCATTCCAAGATAATATGGGGATGTGATGTCCAATGGGAAGACACTGGAGATGAAACTGCAGGCATTTGTCCTAGCCCTAGGGTGCAGGAAGACTAGAAGGACACCTCTTTTATCTACCACATGATGGAGCATAAAGGACAGTGCTTTTTGTATCCATGACGGGTGGATCCCACTCTTGTGGGTTGGTGATGTTGGAAGGAAGCTTTATGTGAGAAACAGCTTTAGACAGGGATTTTAGCTTGTTAAAATTAGGTTTAGATATAAGAAGCGTATTATACCTTTTGTTTCATATGTAACTGGTTGTTCTTACCATTTCTTAAAATCTGAAATTCGTTAAGAGTGGGGAGAAGGGGAGGCCTGCGGAGACCTGGAAGGCAGGACTTGTCAGTGACCAGAAGCTGTTGGTTCCAGGGAGCTGTGCAACAGCAGGCATCAGGCAGAGTTGCTTCACACTAAGGGCAGGTAGTGGTGAGGTGCCTCACAACCACAAGTACCCCTGGGAGCTTCACAATGAGCAATGCTAACTTCTACTCCTTCCCCTTCCTTGGTGGGTTTAGGGTACGGGTCCTGGGCAGCACTGGTGGCCTACAATATACAGGAGGGCAGATTAGATGATCTAGCGGTCCCTTCTGGTCTTTGACTTTACAACAAGGTCAGCAGATCACAAGGTTGAGATGAGACCTGTGATTTCATCAGGGAGGAGTGAAGTGGTTGGGACTGAACAGAGAGAGAGAGTTCTCTGCAATCTACTGCTCCAAACGTTAAATCAACCTTTCTTTTTCTTTCTTTTTTATTAAAAACAGCCTCTCAATAATGCAGGTAACTTAAAAAAAAAAAAAAAAGACTGTTTTTCAGCTGCCTCTGCTCCTCCTGATCAGTCCAAAGGAGTGGTGTGATGAAAGAGGAGGCAGTTAGTCTGGGATTTCAGGGCCCATCCAGAAGTCAAAAGTATCAGAAATCCCATGAAAGAAAGCCTGACATTATGAAACGTCTGCCCCACTTTTAGCAGACCTAAAAGTTTCAGGCTATTTGGAGAATATTCCAAATTCTAGGGTGCTCATCTGCAAAATACATTTTAAACTATGCAACAAGCCAGAGTTCACAAACAAGGCTGACAGAAACCTTTTGACAAACAGAAACCTTTCCAGGTTCGCCCATCACTCGTTTATATATTGATATATAGGGGCTCAACCCTGTGACATACCGTGCACCTCTTAGGAAGTGCTGAGCACCTGCCATTTCTGCTGAACTCAGTGGTAGCTGCAGGTGTTTGGTGTGTCTCTACTGCTTCTCAGTATCTTGCAGGATCCGGGGCAGAGCAATCATGCATAAGAATGATTTTACATGAGCTACTGTGTGATGAGCACAAACCTGTCAAGCTTAGTTGTTAGATGGATTCTAGGTGATGGATCCCAAAGATTAAGTGGGTTGCTAAAATAAAATCCACCTCTTCTTACTTTTGTGATCCCAAACCAACGCAGCTACAGCTTCCTGCCTCGGGTCACCAAGCCTGGGAACCACCGTTGGGCCAACAGCACAGACTGTTTTGTCCGACAGGGTCTTCCATTTGCTGAACTTGTCTTTCTCCCGGGACACAAAGACCTTGTGGCCTTCCTTCACGTTGAGATGCAAGCCCAGGCCGTGCAAGGTCAAGTGTCCCTTCTTGCCGCAAGCCCATGTTTGGCGCTCCCGATCCCCACATGGCTCCAGGCGGGCTGATGCAAACTCTTGAAGCTTGTGGGCAGTCAGGCATTGTTTGGTTTTAAGGCTGATGATGGACTTTGTGCTGAGGTCCCAGCTCCACTGCTGCAGCTGGGAGTGCAGCTTGCACTCAGTCAGGCTGATCTGGTCACTGTCATGGTGGGCGACCTGAATGCACTTTTCCAGCCGGATGTTCTTTATGAGAAAGCTTTGTCCCTCTGATACTGCTGTACAATCAAAACACAGTTTAGTACCTTACATGCACATGACAAACACACTTCTGGACAGCATCAGTCATTATCTAACGTCTAGGAAAAGAAAGATGCTTAGCCTACCACTCACTGCTGCAGTTTCATATTCTAGATATGAAAGAAAAAATAGCTGCTGTCTCTAAAGTTTAATTTCAAAGGTTGCATTTCTTAGCAGAAGACATTGGTACCAAGGAACCAGGTTGGAAAGAAGTAAGAATATTTTAGTTAATGCGTAGAGCCAATAGAAAAAAGTCATTACACATTTCACAGCCTTTTAAAAAATATTTAAACATTTCTCTGACATGTTTAAAAAATCGGAAAATTTCTACCAGTTGTAGAGCTGATCAGAAACTTTCCAAAATCTGATGATTGTTTTTCCGATCAGAAGTAATTTTTTCCAGTTAAAAACTTGATTGAAACTCAAAAACGTTGACCAACCCAGTTAATCTTTGGCCACTTAGTACTTCACTCTGGGTCACCATGCTGTGCTCTGGCTACTTCCTATGGCAACAATGGGACTAAAATGGTAAGCCTTAAAAAACACTGGAAATTGTGGGTGCGGGGACAAAGGAGGTCAGCGCTGGGCCACATTCTTGGGAGGGCTGGGAGTTGGGTCCAGGCTTTGGACATGAATTGCCCTCCGTGGGACCCCTGGCTTAGGCTAAAAAGGCCATGTACTACACAAGCAATAATCATGTGCTGATCACAGCACATTTCTAGCCTTGAAGTTAGGGATATGGGAGGGGAATGGGGGGGAATGAAGCAAACCACAGCAACTTTCTAGCCTTAAAGTCAGGGACAGAGGGAGCAAATCAGGGCAACTTTCTAGCAGTGACTGGAGCAGGGCAGACCTACCCGACAGGTACCATGGTAACGAGGGTGTAATATGTGTAGGCTATGTTCTCCCTTTCATTCCTCCCCTCACCACCTGGACAAAGAATGTGGTAAAAGAGGGTTATCTCTTCTTTCCCAGACAGCATGTCTGTTAGGGAGGGCTTGGGATCTCTCCCCCTAGATCTTCCCTTGTTGCTAGTTTGTGAAGGGACTTCATTGTCATTCCTGCTGTTAAGATAAATCTATATGCTACGCAAGTTTCGTGGGAAATAACAAACGGGCGGATATAATTATACGCCTTCCCTAGCTATTAATATTCATTTTATAATAATTTATATCACCAAATAGGGATTTTATGGGGTGTTATAGAAGTGTGTGTGTTTACATATTATTTTAGATAAAAAGTTGTAAAGTCACGAACTGGGGGCTCCCTTTGTTGGCTGCGCGTGACAAAGGGGAATGAGCGGACTAGATGCTGTAACCGAATAAACGCTCCTTATCACTCCACCCGGCTCAGTCTCTCTCTCTTCATCCGGCCCTGTGACAGAAATGACTGGATAAGGTGACTCGTGATTATTCGATCAACCATACAGTTAGTGCATCCAACATCACTGCCCAGATGTCAGGGTTCCAGACCCAATAAGTGTCAGGCATCTGTGTGACCCACCTAGTGACGGTCCACAGAACTGTCCTATAACCCTCCCCATAACTATGTAGGAAGACAGCCAGTGTAGGAATACCGCTAGCTTTTGAGCTTCTGAATTAATCATTGTTTGCAATCCGCATCAAAGATTCCAGAGTCTTTAAGGGCTAGATACCCACCATTCAACTAAAAGGGTTGTATCTGTATTCATTCCAAAATCAATCAAAAAAGCTGACTGACCCATGAGCATCCTGAAATACCCTTTAAACACTCTACCGTATGTCTCTAACAGATGTCTCTTCTGCTGCGTAAAGCAGATTATTTTTCTACCAAATTTTGAGGGACAACTTGGTTTTGAAGAGAGAGGTAAGGAAACATATGTCACAAATTCTCACCGCATTTCCCTTAGGTCATTTAAAAATATTCGTATCTTTAAGAATGTGTTCATTTATTCCCCCAGTGGTGAAAAATTCACAACTTCATCCCTAGAGTTAAAAGCCCGGAAGCATACAAACTTACATGTGAAGAGCAAGGCGGGGATTGAAAGATGTGTTAAGATCATTATCAGGATTCCATTCTAAACCCCCATCTCGGCAGAATTTCCCCTTTTGGCACAAAGAACAATACTTTTCATTGGCACCAAAGCACTGGCTCAGTATCTGAAGGGACAGAACAACAATGCAAACAAAATTCAAAGCACAGCAGTGTGTGAAGGAAACAATAGATTAAAGAACTGCTGGGTTTGCTTGTAGGAAACTCCAGTCTCCTGCTAGACTTCATGTCCAATGTTGTTTGTTAATTCAGGAAAAAATACTAAGAGACTTTCTGGCTATTCCTACTGGGAAGAGCATGGGCAGAGCTCGCTTTTTCTGCTTCTAAGTTGTTTTTCATTTAAACATAATAAGTTAACTGCTTAATGCCGATGAACAAGGAAGGTTAGAGAGGCCTAGACATGAAGTGCTCTATTTATCCATAGACAGGTTATAGTATGGGTAACAGCCGAGTAAGTATCTCCAATTCCATCCCTGCCAATGTGCTCAGCTCTGACCTGGAGGGCTCACCCCTATGAGAAAGAGAGCAGTCTGATCTTTATTGATTGTTATGATTAATTATTTGTATTACCGCAATGCTTAAGAGTCATGGCCTAGGAACCCCTTGTGCTAGGTGCTGTACAAATGCAGAAGAAAAAGACAGTCCCTTTGCCAAAGAGTTTACAACCTAAGACGAGACAAAAGATGGATACAGACAGACCAACAGACAGGAGAGCAGAAGGTATTATTTATTATGCTCTCCACAACCCTTTCAAACCTGTGCCTCTCTGCCAGTTGGGATGTGGGTATCTGTCCACTGAGAAACAAGGTGGCTACCAAATCAACTTCAGATTGTAAAAACTTTCACTCCCCACTGACTGGATGTGAGCCAGTGATTGAGAGGCAAAAGGTTATATAGGCCATTTCCAGTCCACAATCCAGGGTAGATTTTCAAATTAACTGCCTAGGGATATCTTAAGAATTTAAGGCACTATCCTACAAACCCTTATTAATGCAAAAAGTTCCATTGACTTTAATGTTTATGTGAGCAAGGGTTACTTAAACCAGTAAGAGTTTTCAGGATTGACCCGTAATCAACAATGCACATGGATCAGAAAATGAGAAGGAAGAGCAGTGAGAACAACCAATAAATCCTTGCCCAATGGCTACAAAAGAATTAGAACATCAGTGTATCACACACAAAACTCAGACAGAAGACAAACAAGCCGAAGCAAAACTTCTAAGGGGTTTATGGGAAAGAAGGCATGAGTCCCGTCCTCCTTAAATGCTACTGGACTCAATAGGAATTGAGACTACACAGCACTGCTCAGAATTGGGGCCTGTCTCACTGCCAAGTTATCCTCAGGCTCCAAGAGCAAGAGAATGGGCCAAAGAGGTAAAATCTTAAACATCCGCTATAACGGAGTCTTTGGATGGTCCATCATAGGCATCTTTGATCTGCCATCATCTCTTCTTCAAGAGTCTGGAATCAGATTCTCAGAAATGTTTTCCCTCATCGCAGTCTTGGGCGATACATTTCAGGGCCTTCTGAACCAAGCAAAGTTTAGCAGAGAATAAAGCCTGCAATGGCAGCATCCCAAATGCACAAAGCGCCAAGCATCTCCAGCTGCCACGGAAGTCCAGCTGAGCTACAGGCGTTTACTATCGCACAGGAAGTGCTCTATCTAGGTACTTATGTGGCATGTGAGTGCCTCACAGCCTTTAATGGATTTTATCCTCAGAGCACCACTGTGAGGTAGGGAACTATGAACTGCATTTTACAGAAGGGACACGGAGGCTCAGGTAGACTAGGTGTTTGCCCAACATCACCACAACAGGCGGGCAGAGCAAGGTCTCCTGAGTCCCATTCCAGCGCTGGATGTAATGGAGTGCTAAACTGTATTTTACTTTTCAGGCTCTAGGTGGCAGTGTGTGTAAAACGCCTTATTTAAGCTAACCTCAGCCGTACCTGGCAGTGCATTAAAGGATTTTATGATGAACGCAACTGATGTGTACCTTACGAAGAAGGAAGCTCTGTAGCCAGTCCATATCTGGTACAGAGACATGACATGGTGTCAGAAGTAAACTAGTGCCAGAGGAGAATAGAAACAGAAGAAAAACAGCAACAAAGGTTGCAAACAGAAGGAACAAAGCAAGAAAGGTTGCTGGACCTCATCAACATGCCACTCTTCAATGCCCAGAGAACATCAGCTTCAACAGACCTTCACAATGGACAGACTGGAAGCTGTATTTTGCAAGATTTCACACTGCAAACAAGCTCCACAAAGAAACTGGATATTCAGGTATCTTCTTTAATTTATGCTACGGGCAAGCAAGCAAAGCATATCTTTTAATCCTTTGACTTTACTGAAGACAGTCACAAAGATGACTATGAAATGGTCCTGGCTATGTTTGAGGCATGCTTTATACCTCAGAGAAATGTGGTTTTTGAAAGTGCATGTTTTCACCAATGGGTTCAAGGACCAGGGGAAAACTTTACATGTTTTATAAGAGCTCTGTCTACGTTGGCTGAAAATCGATTTCAGAAATGCAAAACCTGAAAATATCGGAGACAGGCTGGTTATTGGGTTAACAGATACAAATCTCTCACAGCAATGACAATTGAAGGCAGACTTAACCATAGCCACCACTATACAGAAAGCAAAGTTCACTAGCTCTGACTTGGACACTAATACCTGCTGCAGCTATGATGCAGCAGCACAGAATGCATCCTGGGGAGAAGACAGCCAGTTAAAGAGTAGCTTGATCTGAGAAGGGGGCTGGGAATCTGACCAAAGGGGGCAGTTGGAAAAAGCTGCTAGAGAAGGAGAATTTAGATGCTGAGCTAGCAGATGAACTGGAGCTGGGGTATAAGGTGATGTGATAGACGAACAGGGGACTGGGGATGGAGGAGGAGGAAAATAGAAACAGATTTGGGTCAGAAGAGGAAGAAAAAAAAACATTGGGTATGTGAGCAGACACCATGAGAGAGGGGAAATAGAGGGAAATGAAATCTACAGATGTACCGGAAAGAGAGTATCAAGGGAAATACTGAAAGGAAATATAATTGGTGAAAGAGGGAATTGATCTGAAAGTTGTGTTAGATGAAAACAGATCCTGAAAACAGTAAGCAAGAAGCCCACCCACAAAGGAGCTGAAGTATGCAAACAGAGAGAATGACTGTTTGAATGTCTATTGAAGAAATGCAGTTCAAAAGGTGCCTAATAGACAAGTGAGGGCCCATTAGGCGAAGAAATCCCACTTGTGAACAAACTCTGTGAAAAGAGGTACAGCCAAAAGAACATCGAATCTAAGGAGCACTTCAAGTCAAAAAGAAGCAAAGAACAGGACAGCAAAAGTGGAGCTGGATTTACAGCAAGGAAAGGAAAAGTTGATTCTTCTTTGAAGTGACATAGTTTATTGTCGATTAATCTCTTCTGTTCTTGTTAATAACAATGCAGTTGGTATTAACTGCACAGAATAAGGAAGTGTACCGTGTGCAAGCTCGCAAAGGTAACCTATAGTTTATTATAAGTAGTATGTAATATTCTATATTATTTATGCTCCTGGTACAATATTGGAGATTTCCCTTATAAAGTTCTAAACTTTTAAAATTACCCGTTATCTTGGCTTGCTTCTGCCTCTCCTCACAGTTAGCCTGGCCTAGCCTAGCTGAGTCACTGCAAAAGCAGTCTGAACTAGTTAAACAAAAGACAGGAGCAGCTTGAAAAACCTGAAACCAACTTGCAAGCTATAAACAGACTCTTGAGTGTTAAAAGTCATAATCATAAAACCCCTGAGGCAAGGAGAGAGAACTCCCAGACTAAGCAGGACATACATATTCCAGCCTATGTTCAAAAATATATCCTCCTAGCACTGGATGACTTCCTCCCCAAAGTAAAGGGAGCCACAATATTCTCGAAGTTGGACACCTCATGTGGATTCTGGCAAATTTCTTTAGCCAAGGAAAGGGCTATCCTGACTACATTTATCATACCCTTCGGAAGATTTTACTTTTCAAGATTGCCTTTTGGGATTACCAGTGCATCTGCAATCTTTCTTTGGAAAATTTCAGAACTGTAAACCAACAAAAATGGAGTTGTAGTTTTTATGGATGATATTTTAATATGTGGATCTTCGATGGAAGAACGCAAAAACCCCCTTAATGGTGCCCTAAGCCTAAACAATCATCTTGACTGAAGCTAAAACAAGGAGAAGGGTGGTTTCTGACTACTCCAACAAACAACGATGTAATCAGTCCTAGCCCTGAGAAAGTAAAAGCAATTTGAGAATTTAATGTACAAGAACTGAGATGTGTACTGGGGATGGTAATTTACCTTGGTCAATACCTATGAGACCTTTCTAAAGTCACAAAACCACCGAATGAACTGTTAAAGTTCAACACATCTTGGCTATGGGGGCCAAATCAAGACATCGCCTTCAAAAAGATACAAGAAATGATCTCAACAACTCTAGTTCTCAGTTAGTGTGAACAAACCTACAATGGTCAGTGTGGACGCAAGCAGCTATGGCCTGGGCAACCTACTGTTGCAACAACATGGCTCTGAGTGGAAGTCAGCTGCATTTTGCTCTTACCCACTCTTGCAGAAACAAAAAAGCGACATGCACAGCTTTAAGAGGAGTGCGTGGTAAGTGTATGGGCATGTGAGAACTTTTACAGATATTTGTGTGGATCGGATTCATTTACACTGACAACAGACCATAAACCACTTGTAGCCCTCATCAATGGAAAATACCTGGATCAAGCAGTGCTGAGACGCCAACATCTACTGATAAGCTTGATATGATTTAACCAAATTGCTAAATATGTTCCTGGGGAAAATCTGGTAGTAGCGGACACTCTGTCACGGAGCCATGAATTGCACTCAACTAGCTGTGACCTCGAAGATGGCATAAAGGCATACATGGATGCTATGAACACATACAGGCCAGTGTAAGAACAGAGACTACACCAGCCTCAAAAAGCAGCCTCGTCAGACACACAACTTCAGGAAGTTCTAAGTTCCATTAGAAGTGGCTGGTCCAAGTATGTAGCATAGTGGTTCTCAACCAGGGGTATGCAGAGATCATCTGGGGGTATATCAACTTATCAAGATATTTGCCTAATTTTACAACCAGATAGATAAAAAGCACTAGTGAAGTCAGTACAAACTAAAATTTCATACAGACAATGACTTGTTTCTACTGGTCTATATACTAAACACTGAAATGTAAGTACAATAATTATATTCCAATTGATTTATTTTATAACTATATGGTAAAAATGAGAAAGTAAGCAGGTTTTGAGTAGCAGTGCATTGTGACACTTTTGTATTTTTATGTCTGATTTTGTAAGCAAGTAGTTTTTAAGTGAGGTAAAACTTGGAGGCACACAAGACAAATCAGACTCCTGAAAGGGGTACAGTAGCTTAGAAAGGTTGAGAGCCACTGATCTAAAGGACACTAAGGAAATGACAAGAGACTATTTTGTGGTGTGTGGACAATTAAGTAAATCAAACGGACTCATGATTAAAGGCAAGTGTGTTGTAATTCCAAATGAAATGAGAGGAGAAATCCTAACCCTCATCCACAAAGGACATCAGGGATTAACTAAATGCCATGAATGGGTTAACCACTCAGTATGCTGCCTGGGCATTAGCAAGGATTTAAAGTACCTGCATGGGAACATTGCAGAACTAACAGACTAACACAACACAAAGAACTTTTAACAACAGCGGCCCTGGCAGACAGACCTAAGTGACCATGAGATGGTCGAGTTCCGCATCCTGACAAAAGGAAAAAAGGAGAACAGCAGGATACGGACAGTGGACTTCAGAAAGGCAGACTTTGACTCCCTCAGGGAACTGATGGGCAGGATCCCCTGGGAGGCTATTATGAGGGGCAAAGGAATCCAAGAGGGCTGGCTGTATTTTAAAGAAACTTTATTAAGGGCACAGGAACAAACCATCCTGATGTTCAGAAAGAATAGCAAGTGCAGTAGGCGACCAGCTTGGCTTAACAAAGAAGTCACTGGTGAGCTTAAACACAAAAAAAGAAGCTTACAAGAAGTGAAAGTTTGGTCAGATGACTAGAGAGGATTATAAAAATACTGCTCGAACATGCAGGAATGAAATCAGGAAGGCCAAAGCGCAATTGGAGTTGCAGCTAGCAGGGGACGTGAAGGGGAACAAGAAGGGTTTCTACAGGTATGTTAGCAACAAGAGGAAGATTAGGGAAAATATGGGCCCCTTACAGAATGGGGGAGGCAACCTAGTGACAGAGGATGTGGAGAAAGCTGAGGTACTCAATGCCTTTTTTTGCCTCTGTCTTCACAGCCAAGGTCAGCTCCCAGACTACTGCACCGGGCGGCACAGAATGGGGTGGGGGTGAACATCCCGCAGTGCTGAAGAAACAGGCCCAGGACTATTTAGAAAGATTGGACCTATGCAAGTCCATGGGGCCAGATGCAATGCACCCGAGGGTGCTGAGGGAGTTGGGTGATGTGATTTCAGAGCCATTGGCTATTATCTTTGAAAGCTCGTGGCAACTGGGGGAGGTCCCTGATGACTAGAAAAAAGCAAATCTAGTGCCCATCTTCAAGAAAAGGGAAGAAAGAGGATCCAGGGAACTATAGGCCGGTCAGCCTCACCTCAATCCCTGGAAATATCATGGAGCAGGTCCTCAAAGAATCCATTTTAAGGCACTTAGAAGAGAGGAAGGTGATCAGGAGCAGTCAACATGGATTCACCAAGGGCAAGTCATGCCTGACCAACCTGATTGCTTTCTCTGAAGAGGTGACTGGTTCTGTGGATGAGGGGAAAGTGGTGGGCGTGATATACCTTGACTTTAGCAAAGCTTTTGATACGGTCTCCCACAGTATTCTTATCAGCAAGTTAAAAAGTATGGGTTAGATGAATAGACTATAAAATGGATAGAGAATTGGCTAGAACAAAGGGCTCAACTAGTAGTGATCAATGGCTCCATGTCTAGCTGGCAGCCAGTCACAAGTGGAGTTCCCTAGAGGTCGGTCCTGGGTCCGGTTTTGTTAAACATCTTCATTAATGATCTGGAGGATGGGGTAGATTGCACTCTCAGCAAGTTTGCAGATGACACTAAGCTAGGGGGAGTGGTAGATACCCTGGAAGGGAGGGATAGGATACAGAAGGACCTAAACAAATTGGAGGATTGGGCCAAAAGAAATCTGATGAGGTTCAACAAGGACAAGTGCAGAGTCCTGCACTTAGGACGGAAGAATCCCATGCACAGCTACAGACTGGGGACTGACAGGCTAGGCAGCAGTTCTGCAGAAAAGGATCTGGGGGTTATGGTCGATAAGAAGCTGGATAGGAGTCAGCAGTGTGCCCTGGTTGCCAAGAAGGCTAATGGCATATTGGGCTGCATTAGTAAGAGCACTGCCAGCAGATTGTGGGAAGGGATTATTCCCCTCTATTTGGCATTGGTGAGGCCGCATTTCTTGTATTGTGTCCAGTTTTGGGCCCCCCTCTACAAAAAGGATGTGGACAAGTTGGAGAGAGTCCAGCGGAGGGCAACAAAATTGATAAGGGGGCTGGAGCACAAGACTTATGAGGAGAGGCTGAGGGAACTGGGCTTGTTTAGTCTGCAGAAGAGAAGAATGAGGTGGGATTTGATAGCAGCCTTTAACTATCTGAAAGGAGGTTCCAGGAAGGATGGAGCTAGGCTGTTTTCAGTGGTGGCAGATGACAGAACAAGGAGTAACGGTCTCAAGTTGCAGTGGGGCAGGTCTAGGTTGGACATTAGGAAAAAGTTTTTCACTAGGATGGTGGTGAAGCACTGGAATGGGTTACCTAGGGAGGTGGTGGAATCTTTATCCTTAGAGGTTTTTAAGCTGCGGCTTAACAAAACCTTCGCCAGGATGATTTAGCTGAGGATAGTCCTGCTTTCAGCAGGGGGTTGGACTAGATACCTCCTGAGGTCCCTTCCAACTCTAGTCTTCTATGATTCTATGACCTGCACCCACATGATTCTGCACTCTTGCAAAGCCCCAAAGGGACGACTGAAGCAGGAGCACCTCTGAGGGCAGCCCTGCACTGGCCCCCCCCTGTAGCCACTGAATAGGGAGGTCCAAACAGCCTCCCCTCTGTCCCAGCTCAGAGGTGAATCTACCCCTGTGTCTTTGTGCCTCTTCCATCACACCCAGCCATAAAGACTTTGCAGCTGAAATTCCATGGCAATTTTGTGGCTGATGCATGAGGCAGAATGAATCCAGCTCACTCTCCTGGCATTAGCAGGGGTACAAAAGTTAGCAAGCAGTTATTGGGTTGGATTCTCGGTTGGTTTAAAGCAGCACAGCTCCATGGAAATCATGTCAGGTTATAGCAGCGGAGGCCTGGCCCTGGGCCATCAGCAAAGAGATCAGTAAACACTCAAACTGAGAAGAGCCGAGTGGTGACAAGGTGGCAGTGCTACAAGATGGCTGTTTTGGTAGCTGCCCTTTGGGTCTTTGGGCCAGCAGTTATGACACAGATAAAACTCACAGTGAAGTCAAAGGACAGTTTGCCCAGCGAGGAGTGCACTTCCAGAGGAGGGTTTTGTTTGTTTTTAAAGAGCCTCAATCTGGAAGACAGTAGTGGAAAACTCTGTTGCAAATGGTTGTAAAAGCAAAAGCAGATTCCTAAAGCTCACGGCTTGAAGATGAATAATACTGGGGAAATACGTAAATACTAGAAATTGGAGAGCAGAGAAATTTGGATCCAGATTTCAAACCACTTTAGGGCATAAAACAAGTGCTACAGGGCTGGTGCATGCTTTCTGAACAGCGGTGAATGTCACCCTTTAATGCTTAGGTGCTGAGTTATAAGGCTGCGGACAAAGAGGGAGAGGAGATATAATAACAAAGAGCACTAGGTTCCAAACATCAGTCCCAAAGGAAAAATTATACTTCAGTGTAACACGGGGGAAACACCACCACCACAAACCAGTATTATCCAAGGCATAGGACAGGTTCTCGTGAGCGTGTGACGCACCAGCTGCCAGGGAGGCCTACCTTTCAGCCATTGTCCATAGTCTCAGCTTTTGTTTCAAAGAAAAAGTTAACTATTATGGCTGCAGAGTAAACCTTCAAAATGTGACACAAGTGAATTCACCTGAGTTTGCAGAGAGCCTGAAACAACAGCTCTGAGGCGTGAACTACCCCATCCATTTCACTGGCTGCTGATGCAATGGTGAGATTGGAATAGTCAACAAACCTATTTCATGGCTTGTGAAAGCACATAAGAAAGGAGAGGAAGGTTCATAAGGCACATCCTTATCAACTCACAATGGAATTAAAGGAGTGGGCCTGGTTGGTTTCATTTTCCTTAAGTGGGGCTGTAAACATTGCAGCGTCTTAAGAAATGAGTTTGCCTGTTCATGTTTTCAAGCCCAGACAAAGAAACACACAATCACAGGGAATTTTTAAAGAAAAACCCAGCAGTTGGCTGGTTAAACACTTAATTTCACCCCTCATGTGGACGCTCAAGCAGCCCAAGGCGGTTTACCCAACAGTTTTTTCAGCACAGGATGTTGGTCTAAAAGCCAGGAGTGGATCAGAGAAATGGGGAAAGGAAGCCGAAGATAAATAAGAGTAGGTCTTCACTGCAGAGTTAACTCAGGCTCCTACCTGAGCGTTGCCACTAACCTTCCTCTTGTCCACCCACAAAACCCCTCTCATCTGAGTTAATGGGGCTTTCAGTCAGGCTATCTGGCGTGGCTGGGGGTGATGGTTTAGAGCCTGGGTACCAAGGGCTTAATTTGTAATGAAAAAGGTGCCGGGGCTCAAGCAATATTTTTACTTTCCTAACGGACGCAGCAGGCCCAAAGGCGCCAGGCTATCACCTGCCAAACCCAGAGGCGCCAGGGCTCAGTGCTGGCAAACTCTGGCACAAATTAAGCACTGCAGGCGCCACTTGCACTCAGAGTTGAATCAACTCTGCAGTGAGGACTCGCCCAGAGGAGACAGTGACCAAGCACCACTCGACTAAGGCTACACGGATGGGTCTTGCTCCCGATGGGAGCTGCGGGTGCTCAGCACCTTGCAGGATTGAGCTTGGAATAAGGCGCTATTTAACTGAGCCAGCTAAAAAGGCACGTCCTGCAGCCAGACAAGGTTGCAAAATTAGCCTCTTGCCAGCAAACTTCTTATTCCCTGCCCAACAGGGAAATTCAGGTCTCCTTGCAGAATGAATTTGACATCCCTGCATTAGGTCCCTTCTTAGGGCATGTTGACATGGCACAGCAATGCGCACAATGGAAGTGTGACTTCTGGAGAAGGGCGCACTGCCATGCTGTGGTGACAAATCCTAAAGCATGCATCTTCCAATGCGCCAGACAGGAGGCTCAAGCAAGGTGCGTGTTGTTCCGTCTCTGATTTCCATGGATCTCAGCTGCTGCCCCACATCCAAATACATCACAGCACCGTGCGTATGTTAATGAGGTTGGAAAGAACAGTTTGCAGAGAGCTAACGGAAGCACGGAGATTAAGGCCAAGGTTTTCAGAAGAAGGAGACTTAAATTAGGAGCCTAAGGCCCTATATAGATGGGTAAATATGTGGCGTGATTTTCAAAAGAGCTGAGCAATAGACGTATCATGCCTGGACCCCAGTATGTAGCCAGGGTTCCAGATACTGCGCAAAGCCTGCCCCCACTGTATCTTCACTCCCTTTTTTAGCTGTGCTAGTTAGATTAAAGCTAGCTCAGGCACGCCTGCCTGGGCTGGATCATACCTTCGACTGCAGTGGCCACATACCCTAAGTAACAGCCTAGCTCTGGAAGGGTTATTTCAAGTGAGCTGTTTCAGCTACTCAATACAGTACGTGCGATGGGCATTTTACTACTGGTTTCAATAGGCAAAGAGTTAGGACAAGTTGCCCCCTTTTGAAAATTCCACCCAAGATTCCGTCACGCCGCAGGGCAGGGAAGGGGCTCCCATTGCATGGGTGAACCCTGTTAACAGCAGTGAGTTAGTCACAGAATTGCAAACAAGAATTTTCTTAAAAATTGCATAAAAAATTCTGTGCCCAAACCAGGAGGCTTAAATTCCCATCTCTCCCACAGGGGATTTCCAATGAAAAATACGAAGACAAAGTTCTTTGCTGGCATAATTCCACAGATTACATGCCAGCAGAGAATTTGACCACTCTGAGTTCTGGTAAGCAAAAGGCAGTTTCTTTCCTGCAGGCTGGGAGGAATTTTAGGACTCCAGCTGGACAGGACAGTATTAGAGGTCGAGGGGAAATAGGCTGCAGATGGGAGACTGTATGGGGTCTTAGGCCTTGTTTACACTAAGGAACTGAACCAGCTGTATTGAACTGGTTTAAGCACTCATCTAAATTGTTTCTGTTGCACCACCTTCTGGGTACCTACTCCAGAATTCTTGACTCGGCTCCCAGAAACAATGCATTCGGGGAGATATTCTGGCACTGTCAGACAGCCCTGAGAGGACTAATTGATCTGTTACAACTTGCCTGTATCCACACTGGTGCTTCACTGTGTCAGAAAGAACCAGTTAAGATTTAGCTGGTTATTAAATCTTCTGAAGGATTATCTGTTCTAGCTTGCTCGACCGTGTGGGGCATTTGGGTGTGTGTGGATGCAGTGTTTTTCACAAACATTTGAGGGGCTTTAACTTGGGTAATTTCTCTGGTTTAGACCAGGTGTAACACTCAGATAGTCCAAACAGATGAGACACGCACCTGGGGTTTCTACTCACATCTAAACCTGTGGTGGTGGCAGAGAAACAGTTCAGGTCAGAAACAAATCAGGCCCAAACCTGCCCCACCAGGACAAAACCAATTTTTTAAATTTTTTTGTTGAGGTTGTAAGGAGTTCGTCTCCCTTTTAATTTTCTTTCTGCTGCTGCCTCTGAGCTTCCAGGTTCCATCTGGAAGTTGAAGCGGAAGTGTAAAAATACCAGAAGTAAGGAGTCTTCTGCAGTTTTTCTACCCCTAGAGCTGCAGGAAGAGTTGTATCCAAAATCTCCCGTTCCGAAATCTGTTCTCCTGAGATTTTCCATCCAGAACTGTAGACCAGTGATCTTTAGATGGTTTGAACTTTTTGCTCATTCAAGCTGACCCCGGACACCGGCAGCTATGACTGTAATGCCTTTTGATTTCTCTACCCTATATCCTTAAGGACTCTGCACTGGAGCTCATCAGATCAGCAGCCACTTTACTCTCGGTGGCTGCAGCCTGGGGCAATGCTGATGCACCCCCTGTGCTCTCCCACAGAAATTTTACTTTTGTTCTCTCCTGTGTTGATTTTGGGCACCTAAAACCAGGGCCCGTTCAAGCAAATCTTTGCTTTTGTTACACAACAGGGGCCTGGGGAGAGCATGCCCAGAACTGGGGATGTGTTTGTGGCTGGTGTTAGGGTAAAGGTAGATAGAGTTTTCCTGTAATGATGAAAATAGGAAGTGGTGATGCCAGGAGGTGGTTGCAGTTAGACTCTCCAGCCCGGGCTGGCCTGGGATAAATGGGAAGATGTTCTTTCCCTGCAGATGGTTCATGTTACTGTTGTTTGAGAGCGCTGAGTGAGTGATCACAAAGCAGAGCGCAATCCACATCCCATGGTAGGGCCTCATGAGCTGTAAAGCAACCTGCTCGGCGGTCAGCCTGTCCCTGACGGAGGGGGGAATCCAGGCTGGGATTACATGGGACAAAAGGCATCAGAGTATGACAGCTATGTGCACTATGCAAACCACAGAAGAGGTTCATCCATCATAACCCGGAGCCCTTCCGTTGATCTATAGCCATGTCTCTTCCTGCTCATTTAATAGTGACTGCTTTTGAGTGGGGACATGATGCTTAAGGGCCCCCCCCAATTTTAACTTTTTACTGCTGCTCCCTATCGCACATACCACATTGCAAAGGTGCCCTCTTTGGCCTCAGGACAGGCCACGCTTTGGAGCCAATCACTGCTCTCCTGAGTGGCAGCTGGGAAGGATTTCAAAAGCACTGCAAGATGTTCCAGCCCGGAGCGTGCTCTGCACATAGCTCCTTGTGGCTTTGCAAAGTCGTCTTAGGCTGGCTTTGGGGTCCTGCAGACCAAATGCAGGGCTAGCGTGGGTTGGAATCTCCTTATGCCTGAGCTCCCCTAAGCTTCAGGATGGATGAGGCTAACTCATCTCTGCAAACAGCTGTGATTTCTGTCTGACGTTTCAAAAATAAATGAATTCAAAGAAAGCACCCCTCGTGAGCAACAAGAGCTGGAAACCTTCAGAATCTAGCAGCCAAGCATCTTCCCTAGCACACCCAGAACGCTTGTTCTAGTTCATGTCATTCTGACACACTTATTCAGATGGGGGAAACTGAGGCACAGGACAGACACTTGACTTACCCAAGGTCAGAAGCAGAATTAGAATCTTGGAGTTCCGACTGCACAGCACCAGCCAGCAGCTCCTCTCAACAGCCAGTGCAGCTGTACCTCACTGTAAATGCTCTCCGGCCTCGCGCTCTACCTGTCTGCTTACAGCTAGGAATGATCGCCCTTTATTTAAACCCAGGTGCTGATACCTGCCATGTGGAGACACACCTGCAGCACAACACATTTCATTGCTTGTGGATTTAGAGCTTCACAACACAACCAACACAGACCCTCCTGGAGCAGCAAAATGGACTCAGGTCTGGGGGGGAAAAGGTTCTTTGGCTATTAGCAAGGAGAAAAAACTTACCCTGTAGCCAAGGCAGGAGGTAGATCCAACTCAGAGTCACCCTGAAAAGTTCCATTGTTTCCCAGTAACAAAAGGGGAAGAGGAGCTCCTGAAAGGAATGAGCAGGCTGGAGAGTGGGAGCTGGGTTGTTTTCACTCTCTCCTTCATTCAAAATCGACTCGAAAGGAAGAGAAAGTCCCCGCTTTTTGTTTTAGCTCTGGAGGACTGGCAACAGGCTAGCACCGCTCAGCTCCTGCTTCCCAGAGAATGCTGCTGCTCCGGACAGGGGTTCCTGGTCCCACCCCCGGCAGGAATTGCTTATCCCTGAGGGGCAACTGTATGACAGTCCAGAGCAGGGGAAACCAGCGATGGGATGAGTGATGCAGCTTAGTGGCTGCAGTTGCTTGGCAGCAATGAGGAGAGAATGCTAAAGAGGCTGGGCTGGCTGAGGGGCCAGACGTATGCTGGGGGGTAGAAAGCGAAACTGCAGGTAAAGCTGCTGGTTTCCTGGTACTCAGGGCAGTTATTGCCGCATGGTGAGGTGCTTGTAGCTTTGGCAGCAGCTGCTGGGGTTTGCTAGCTCTGCAAAGAGACATGTCCCTGCAGAGCCTGGGGTGATCGGAGGTGGCTTTTGTAAGTGCTAAGTTACAGCGTTTTACAAAAGCGGTTGTTGGCAAATGGAGCCGCAGCAGATTCCGACAGGCCGAGCCCGAGATCACCAGGAAGATGGTACAGGTAGCAGGGCTCATTCCAAGGAAGTCTGGTCCAGTGGTTAGGGGATTAGCCAGAGATCTGGGTTCAAGTCTTTGCTGTGCCCCACTGGTTTTGAGCCCCCTGGGGCAAGTCACTTGCTCGGTGCCTCAGTTCCCCATCTGTAAACACAGGCACTAGCCACAAAGGGCATAAATGCATGAAAGATCGTGAGCTGTTCAGACGCTATGGTAAGCGGGGCACATAAGTACTTTAGCTAGACCCGTAGTTTTCAACCCATGGTCCATGGATCCCGGGGGGTCTGCAGATTTTGTCTAAGATTTCCAAACCTTTTAGGGGTCCACAACTGAAAAAAGGTTGAAAACCACTGAACAGGACAGATGCTCCCAGCCTTCCACAGGGGTATACGTGTGAATCTGCTCCTTCCATCCCCCACCGCTGGGGTCATTCTCAGCTGGGGCTATGGGGCAATACACGCAGCAAAGGCCCTAATACTGCTTTAGATCAGGGGTCCACCCCCGTCTTTAACAGTGCCCAGTGTCATGGCTGCAGGGCTACGTCTCCTCTCTACTCTCTGCATGCCTGCCCTCGTGTGCCAGAGCTTTACCTCTCCTGCAGTGGAAACCACAATCCTCCCACTCTTAGACTGACCCCATGGCTAGAGTACCCTGGATCAACTGTGCCTCCCCCGCTGGTCTGGCAGCGGTTCCACTTGTGCTTCTCCACTCCCTGCATGGCCTCAGTCCTGCTTCCTGGGTTCCTTTACCTGAGCCTGTCTATTTGTTCTGCGCTAGCTGCTCCTATCGTTCTGATCCTTTCTCTGGAGAGTTCAGCTGCCCTTGCTGTTTGGAGGCATTTCTCCAGGTTTAGACTGCTGAGAAAAACAGATCTTTCCTGCAAGCTGGAATCACGTGTCTCACAAATGATCCCGATTTGAATTAGGGAATCTTTAGCAGCGCCAAAGGTACATGTGGATACGAGAGTTCTCCCCTCTGTAACGTTAGTATCTACTCCCTTTTCTGCTTCTTGGGTTTCAGTTAAAAAACCCATCGTATCGCTCTATAGCCTCATTTTGTCTGGAGACAAGGTATCGATTAAACCTCTTTTTCAGCTCTTCCAATGTTTAGGGCATAAATCCCGGCAAGAGTGTCTCATTCATTTCTTGTCCTTCCCTCCTGGTGAAATAGTAAAAAAGCTTTTCTTTCATTTTTTCAGCTTTACCCCCCAGGGCCAGATCTGGATACAGACACAGTTCTTGCTTCCATGCAAGGTTTTTTTTAAATCTGGAAATCCAGCAATCCTGCTTGCCCGAGTCCCTCCATGCTGACCCTTTGCATCGTTTCCGGGTGCTGCTTTGTTTGCTGGTTAATCACTCTGTGTTCCTTGCTGTGGGTCTCACTAGGCTGACAGTTGCGACCATGTTTTGCGTACCATACAAGAGGACTCCATATTTCTAAAACTAAAATGGCTCTTTACTAAGAGAACTATTTACAGTCGAGAGATGCTGCAACTGCAGCTAGCATTCTAGCCACGTGTACACAGACTGGCCTCTCCGGATGCTTCCTCCAAACTCTTCCCTCCTGCAACCTGTGCTACTCGCTTCAAGTTCCATGCAGGTAGCTATTGCATGCTATGCAATTTTTCCTGTGTTTCTTACCTGAGAATCGAACGTAACCCACTGATCAAGGACTCATGGATAAAGGACAAAGGACTTGGCGAGCCTGCTTTCCCATGGGATCATGGGGGCGACTAGCACCACAGTCAAGGGCTGATGGGATCTCAGGGGGACTCCTTGGTACAATTCCACCACCAAACTGAGGAGAGAATATAGGCAATTTCCTTTCACCTGAGGGCGTCACCCCATCTCTCCAGACTTATCCCGGACAGATCTTGTGGGCTCATAAAAATACTTAAGATCAGTGGTTTCTCACTTTTGTTTTGTTTTCCATTGGAATGGGCCGGTTTGTACCACACGCATTTTTGAGATGTGGCCATGAAGGAATTGAATTTCTTCTTTAGAACCTCTTCTTCTCCCCGCTGATCCTTCTTTCACCTACTCAGTTTCCCAGATACAGAGCAGAACATTCCCAGCTGAGTGGAAATCCGTTTATTTACTTAGTGATTTCACCTCCCTCCTGAGAAAGGGTGTTTGTTCCAATGAGAAAACAAATTACTCAGTTCTCCATCCTCTTCCGGGGACAGCAGGGTCCATTTTTGTAGGAATCCTTGTGGCAGGTGTCATTGACTATTCCATCCATCTTAGGCAGCCCCAATTACCATAGTGCCTGAGTCTGCGTCGCAATCTTACTGTATGTCCCCTCACAGTCCCCCCGTGGGGCAGTACAGCTCTGTGATGCCCCCTTCGCAGATGGGGAACTGACTCACTGAGAGATTAAGTGATTTGCCCAAGATTAAATAGAACATCTGTGGCAAAACAGGGAACTAAACCCTTGAGCCAGAGCTCTAACCACTGGACCACCCTTCCTCTGTATCGGGCTCTCTAGTTTATCAAACTGCCTTTGACAGCAGCCAGGGCCTGATGCATCACAGGGAGGTGATTCTTCCCCCACCGTAATGCACCAGGCCACCTGCGCGTAGCATAGGAGGGTTGCAGGAAACCGGCCTGCAATCAGCTGCTGAGCTCCATCTTAGCTGAGACCTGCCAGGATGGCCTGGATGGACACTCGCTTAGTGTGTTCGACCATGACTCCCTGTAGTGGCTGGCTCGGATCACGGCTGAAAAGAAATCGTCGGAAAGATGAGACTCAACTTTCAGACCAGGTATGCTGTTCGTTTCTAGCGCTGGCAGTACACGGAGAGATACTGGAGCGTAGAACTCCCTCTCGTCTAGAACTGTTCCAGGACAGAATAGAGCAAGCCCTAGAGCAGGGGTCCCCAAACTTTCACCTGCGAGGGCCACGTCCCTCGGTCTTCCTCTGGCGGTGGGCCGGAGTGGCTGGGCCCTCATCATGTAGGAGGGGGCGCAGGGGAAGAGGTGGGGCTGGGAGGGGGAGCAGCCCACGTGGCACTGCTTGGGGCTGAGAGCAGCATGCTGGGCCCATGTGGGAGAGGGGTGGGACCAGGAGGGGGGAGGGTCAGAGGCGTCCAGATGCGGCCCATGGGCTGTAGCTTGGGGACCCCTGCCCTAGACCGTATACCACTGTAATTTTCAGTCCTTAGCGAGTTAAACTGCTTCAAACAGAAAGTTTCACAAGAGTCCAGAAAAGGCTCTGATATTGTTTAGGCTTTCCAGAAAGCTGACTCTTCCTATTCCTGTCCAGCTCCTGTGAGGAACTTAGTCACCCTGCAACATGTCTCCAGCTGCTGATTTCTTATTCACAGATGCAGCATTGTTGGGTCTGGAAAGTCCCTTGCATACAGAAGAATTCTGCTGCCATTTCAGTTCACTCTGTTGTAAGATGCTGGCTTCAGTGCAGCACGGCCCAGTGGATAGGGGCTCTTTTTCCAAGCCCTTTCCCACAGCACTTCCTGGGGCTATTTCCCAGCTCTCTGGGCAAAGAATCTCTTCCAAATTGAGCAACGGAGCTTGCATTATATAGTCCTGTGATCACCTGATGTCAGCCACAAGTTCCATGGTCTGCCTTGCCCATCAGTCCTGCTAGACTACATCTCCTAGCATGCCCTTGTCCTGGGCACCAGGACCCATCTGTGACTGAACTACACACTCCTTTCCAGGACCAGTGTACACACCCTGTTACATTTCTTAACCCACCCTAAGGAAGGGCACAAAACCAGTTTTTAACACTCCTTTGCAGGTCTCCTTCCTAGCTGCTATAAAAGATCAAGTGCGGTGAACCCTCTTGGAAAGCGGAAAACCTAGGGCAAACTCTTGGTCTCCACTGACTTCATTGGCGTTACAGCACTGATGACAATAATCTACAAAGTCCATGGAGCGGCACGAGAGTTGAAATTGGCCCATTACGTATGTATTCCACACACATCACAGGCCAGAAGGTGACGGTCATAATAGAGGTCCACTAAACATGAACTGTTGGAGAGCCTAATATTAGGTGCTATCTTTCAGCCAAGACTCCCAAAGCATTTTTCATTCATGGTGAGCTGCAACACACACATCAGGCACACAGTTATTTCTATACCCATTTTATAGATGGGAATACTGAGGCCCTGACAGGTTACGTGCTTTACCCAAAGTAACACAAGGAATGAGTGCTAAGTACATAGAGGTGAATGGTAATTGGGATAAAATACAACAAGGGTTTATTAAAAGTAGATTGTACCAGACCAACCTGATCTCCTTCTTTGAGAAGATAACTGATTTTGTAGATAAAGGAGATGCAGTAGATCTAATCTTCCTGGATTTCATTAAGGTATTTGATCCAGTTCCACATGGGAAAATTATTAGTTCAACTGGAGAAAATGGGGTTTAATATGAAAATTGAAACGTGGCTAAGGAGCTGGTTAAAGTGGAGACTACAATGGATCATGCTGAAAGAAGAACCATCAGGCTGGAGGGAAGTTACTCGTGGTGGTCCTCAGGGATCAGTCCTGGAACCAGTTTTATTTAACATTTTTATTACTGACATTGACACAGAAGTGGGAATGTGCTAATAAAATTTGTGGATGACATAAAGTTGGGAGGTATTGCTAATATGGAGGAGAATTGGAATATCATACAAGATGATTTGGATGACCTTGTAAACTGGAGTAATAGAATGGGATGAAATGTAATAGTGCAAAGTGGAAGGTCATCCTTTTACAGACTAAAAACAAGGGGTTTTGCTATAAGCTGAGAACGAATCAGTTGGAAGTGACAGAAGAGGAGACAGACCTAAGTGTGTGCGGATTACAGGATGACTGTGAGCCACCAATGTGATGCAGCTATGAAAAAGGCAAACGTGGTCCTAGGATGGGTCAGGCGAGGTATTTGCAGCAGTCAGGGAAGTGTTAATACCATTATACTAGGCACTGGTGAGACCCCATCTGGAATACTGTGTGCAGTTGTGGTCTACCATGTTTACGAAAGGTGAATTCAAACTGGAACAGATGCAAAGAAGGACTAATAGGATGATCTGAGGAATGAAAAACCTACCTTATGCATTCCAGAGGGGTAGCCACGTTAGTCTGTATACAGCAAAAACAACAAGAGTCCTGTAGCACTTTAAAGACTAACAAATTTCTGCAGGCGTAAGCTTTTCATGGGCTGCAGCCCACTCTGGAACTTTTCAGGCAGCTGACAAAGGGAGGAGAGGAGTTATTTAAGTTAATGTGGGCACAAGAACATTTATGTTTATTTATTTATGTTTATAAGCTGGCCATCAACAAGTTTAGGCTTGAAATTAGACAAAGGTTTCTAACCATCAGAGGAGAGAAGTTCAGGAACAGCCTTCCAAGGGGAGCAGTGGGGGCACAAAACCCAGTTGACGTCGAGACTGAGCTTGATAAATTTATGGAGAAGATGGTTTGATGAGACTGCCTACAATGGCATGTAGCCGATCTGCGACTGCTAGCAGCAAATATCTCCAATGGCTGGTGGGTCTTGCCCACGTGCGTAGAGTCTAACTGCTCAGCATATTCAGGGTCGGGAAAGAATTTTCTCCCAGGTCAGTTTTGCAGAGACCTTGAGGATTTTTCACCTTCCTCTGCAGCGTGGGGCACGGGTCACTTGCATGTTTAAAATAGTGTAAAGGGTAGATTCTCTGCAACTCGAAGTCTTTAAATCATGACGTGCGGATGTCAGTAACTCAGCCGGAGTCTATTACAGAAGCGGGTGGGTGAGGCTTTGTGGCCTGCAATGTGCTGGAGGTCAGACTAAATGACCATGATAGTCCCTTCTGGCCTTAAAGTCCGAGTCTATGAGTGGCAGGGCTGTGAACGGAACCCAGGTGTCTTCACTCCTTTGCCTGTGTCAGCGCTCCTGGGGGTTGTGTTGGGAGCTCTGGACTCAGGGCATCCCTCTGCAGCTGGATCGTGCAGCTGAGTTTAGCTTTCAAAACACAGCTGGTATTTTGCTGTGTTTATTCACATTTGGAAGCCGAACAATAACAACTGTATATAGGGCTAGAAGTCCTGGGCTCCCCCTCCCGAATCGCTTCCCACACCCAATTCCAGGCTCTTTGCCCAGCCAGTCCCAGTTCCCGCTCCCAACTCCTCAGATGATCTGTCTCTCTCCTACTCCCCCCGCTGACTCCCAATCCCAGGCTCCTCATACAATCTCAGTCTCCTACTGTCTATCCTTGGATCCTTGTCCTGGTCATTTTGCGCAGCCATTCTGGATTCCCCAGATCTTTGTGAGCTCTGTCTTCTCCCCTCTACGTCTATTCTCCACTGGTTCCTCTTCCCAAGCTCCTGGTCCAGCCAGTGCCAGACTTCCCCTTCCCCAGCTCCTCATCTGATTTCAGTGTCACCACGTCCCATTCCCCCCTCTCCCCCCCCCACACACAGATGAACATTGGTTTTTGAATAAGCCATTCACTGCAGCCATGTTTCCATTTCCCTCAGTGCTGATGAGTGGTTCCTATGGCTAAAGAGATAACCAGGGGCTAGCACTGGGATGCTACACCTGTGGGCAGGTAACCGTTCTTTTACAAGGGAGATGTTTGGTTTCTTTTATGTGGTATCTCTAGAGCAGTGGTCATTTGATTGCACCCCTGCTTCTTTGTGTCTATAGTAGTGTTGGTGGTTCTGGAGGACCCCGAGTGAGGCCCCAACAGTTTGGGTTTGAGCCCGGTGCGCAATTAGCCCAATTAGACACCGAGACAGAGAAATCCTTGCAAAAGCTGTTTATTTCAGGATCCGAAATGGTGCAGGGAGACTCTGTCTCAAATCCTGCACCCCAAGCAGCAAGCATCAACTTTATTTATACCTTCTTTATTTTAATGAGGAGTTTTTTTCCACCCCTCCCTGTTCGCTCCTTCAAGCAGTTTCAGCGTTAAGTCCCTGGGATGGCCATGAGAAAGAACAATGGGCGCTTTAAGCATACGGTTAATGTTGCAAGCAGCCCCCTGTAGCATGCACAGTATATCATGCTGATAAGCAAGCCATCAGCTTACAGCAGCAAGAAACTGTCCCAAAGTAACCCAAACGGAGAGGAGAAGAAGGGGGGGCTGGCTGGAGGCAGGAGCCTAGCACAGGAAAACTTCATTGGCACTTTGGCCTTCTATTTACTCAAATTACCTAGTGTAATGCCCCAACCCCACAGTGCCCCAAACCACAACAGTAGTTTACGCCCCGCCTCCCCATCCCCCCCACCACAGAAGTACATCTATCAGTATGTGTGGCCACGGTGCTTCACTTGAATCGGTTTTGGCTTCTTTGTTTTTCACTTGTGGTTTTTTTCCCTGTGGCACGAATGAGCCAACGGTCCATGGTAATAAGAGCAAAAGCAAAACTGCGATTGTGGTCCCTGCTTACAATTAAACGTGCACAGCGCGTCGCAGCAAACGGCTTAACGTACAGATGGCAACGGCGTTGTATAATGCTGTGCAAGCTGAACAGAAATCCGTCACAGCACCATCAAGGGTCAAACTCACAGCATCGTCTGATAGGTCCAGAGGAATCAGCTTGGCTAGTTATTCATTGTGGTGGGAAAAATGTGCACAGCAAGTTTTTTTCCCCTCTCTAAAGCTTCTCAGGCCCCCCGCCCCCGCCTCCCCAGAATACACTTCACGCCCTGTTAGGGGGTCTGACCCCCCAGTTTGAGAATCTCTTCTCTAGAGAATTAGCACTGCTTGATTTCCCTTCTCCCCACCATTTAATTATTTCCAAACCAAAGCCCCGATCCTGCAGTCAGATCATGCTGTGGAATCCTTCCTTCTTTCTGCACCCAGCTCCATTCACAATTCAAAGGGAGATGGTGCCTGGATTTTTCTTTGCAGCTTTCCTGACATGTCTGTTCAGCCAAGTCATTGTCTGTAGCCCCACTTACACCAAACCATTCGTTAGCCTCTACCCCCTAGGAAATATCCCAGGCCCCAAGCGACTGCATGGAGTTTAATTAAATCAAATCACGGTAGGGTGTAGAGGCTTGCCTAGTGCTACCTCTACTGGATGTTAGCGAGACTGCAAAAAAAAGAACCTCTCCATGGCTTCAGCTCACAGTCGCTAACTGAATCCCGTGTTGCACCCTCGATTGGGATGGATCTTTGACCAGAGGCCGAGGGTCTGGGATTTTCTCTGTATTACTTCGTTTGCAGGATGCACCAACTCAAAGCAGCGCCAGATCCCGCTGGAATAACGCACTCAAATCCTGCAGACATATCTCCACGGCTACAATGATCGATACTGTCACAGCACACTTTCCAGGGGCCATGGGTCCGCCACGTGCCCCTCACAACGGGTGGTGTACCTCATCCAGGGCACTAAATGAACCAACAGCCGGTGGCGTACCGAGGTGAAGGGAGGGCAGGGGGGAATGTCCCTGGGGCGGTGGGGGGCACTGGCCTGATCCTCCTTGGAGGAGATGCTCCCCGCTGTTACAAGTGGCCAGGGGCTGCTGGACTTTAATGTCCCCGGTGTCCGTCCTGACCCCAGCACAGGCCTGCTGGCAGCTGAGGGCTCCAATGTGAGGGGAACGAGCATCCTCCTGGCCCCTTTGCCTCTGTGCTGGGTGCAAAGGAGGGAGCTGCAGGGACCCCGGCCATGCAAGGGCCAGGCAGACAAAGGCAGGGCTCCGGGTCACAGTCCATCACGCCGCCCCCCCCCTTGCTGTAGGGCGGCCTGGGGGCATCTGCCCCTGTCACTCCCACTCCCTGCCACCCCACAATGTGGCGGAGAGTAGGAAATGGGCCCACAGACACCCACCCCCATGAGGCACTGCCACCACTGCTGTTGCCGCCAACAGGGGGTAGGGAGGGGGCCGCAAATGTAAGTATTGGCCCCCGGGCACCAGAAACCCATGGTACGCCACTGCCAACAGTAACTATGTGGGTGAAACCAGACAATCACTCTCCTTTCAAACGACCTCACACAGCAAAATGAGCCAAGACAACAACCCGGTCACTCGGCGGCAAACACTTTCCACCAAGCAATCGTTTCATATCTGAGCTCTCGGCCCCCGTGCTCACAGGAAACCTGCACAACACCAAACAAAGATGAACCTGCGAACATAAAGTCATCACTCTGCTAGACACTAAAACCCATGGACTCAAAAGAGACGCTGGTTTTATGGCGCATTCCAGCAATTTGTAATGCACCCCACTGCCTGCAAGCCCTCAGTTGCCCACTTCATTTTAAACGGTCTCCTAGAGCAGGTGTGAACCCCTTATGCTTATCCATCTGTCCCCCCTTGTATTTAGCTTAGATACCCTGCTTACCTTCCCTCTGACCTGCGGAAAAACTCTGCAAAGGTTTAAAATGGCATGTGTCGGCACAGTGCCTGCCACCGGTAGAACCCTGAGTGTGATTGGCACCTTGAGGCACTACCATAATGCAAAGAATAGTTGCTTCAGATGAAGAGAGCAGCTTTCTTTGCCCTCTAGACCAAGTAAGCAGGTAGTCGCTTTCCCATATATCTCCCCGTCTTTCTAGAAAGGATCCAGACCCTCCTTCCACTGGCCAGAAACTTCCCCAGTTCAGTTTAGATTAAACAAGATCAGCTTTTATTAGCAATTTCCAGAGTGAAACCAGAAATCAAAGGGCTTGTTCGAGAATACGCTCTGCACGAAAGGCACCTTCAGACTGGCTGTAAAGTTCAAGGGACAGAATAAGGCCAATATTTTCAAATGTGGGCACCTATATTTTGCCACTTAACAAAGTGGCTGTAGTTGCTTAATTTAAGGCACCCCAGTGGATCATTTCACTCCAATAGCATATTTTCCCTTGGCCTGCATGTAGCAGGAATCTCTCCACGTTCCAGCAGCCAAGGCCCTGTCTCTGCTGAAATTCTCATCTCTCCAACAAAGGTGTCCCTCTTAGCAGGAAAATGGTGTCTCCCTCCAGTTACTCAGGTTGTCCAAGTTCTGCCCTCCCTGGGTGACATTCTTAGCGGTGGAGACACAACCACTCATTACCTTTGTTTTCAGCAATCTGACCTTTTGAAATTCTCCAATATCCAGCCCAGCGGCAAACTTATTAATGCTGGCGCAAAGTGCTTATTAAGGACCAATTTCAGCCCTGCTGTGAGCTCTGTTGGCTTCAGCAGCACCTCACCTGCTCATGGCAGGACTAGATTTAGGCTGATCATTCCCATTAAGCACCTTTCCAGTTACTGGTGGATACTAACCTGATTCCTTCCCTCCATCTCTTTGGCATTTCAGACAAACCCTTTCCTAACCCTGGTCCAGGCAGGAAAAAAACAAATAAACCCTTCTGGAAATCCGGACGAGCCAAACTTGGGCCATTTGTAGGTCAACACCAGTCCCAGCTCTCTATAAAAGCCCTCAATGTATCACTTGTGTCTCCGAGCACTGGAGGAGGGGGAAATGGGACAGAAGAAAATATTTTCATTCACTGATCCCCCCAGAGCAGAGCCTGGATTGGTTTCAACTGATGTGGGACAATCTGCTCTTCAGGAAGATCTCATCCTAAGCCCTAAGATCCTGAGACTGGCTTAACCCCAGAAGCATGAGGAGCTGATGCCTTTCGAGGGGACCCGTCCTATATTATTAGGGTCTTTAGATGCTACCAGTAAATTCAGGGATCACTCTCCTTGGAGAATAGGCAGCAAAATGTGAAGAGTGGATATTCCCAGTGCCCCCTGGGCCCACGGTTGCCAACCTTGCATTTGAGTTTTTACGGACATGAAGATCTGAAGTTGATTTTTTTTACTGACATGGTAAACTTTTTACTGCCATCACTAAAAATACCATAAACAATACAATAACATCACAAAAGAGTGTACTCCCTTTCAATATTCTGGTCACAGGAATTTAGAATTAGTCAATTGTTTTAGTCTCAGTTAATTGATCAGTCGGGTTCTCTGGGCGTGTGCAATAATAGAAAACAGGAAATTGATAAATTCCTGGTCAGTGCAGTTTTCCAGTACAGGAAGTGATGCTGAACGACGATAATCAATGTCAAAATACAATGTTTTATTTCCACCCAATTTCACAGACATTTTTATTTATTTATGGCTTTATGCACAGTAAAATTGAACATTTTTTTTACCGACTGTCTGTAAAGTTATGGCCGGTTGGCAACCCTGCCCCTGGCTTAGACCCCCCGAGCAGCCGAGTGGCAGCAGCTTACTGCAGTTTTCAAGGGCAGCTCTGTAGAAGTAGCTTCTCCCATTAGATTTGTTTCCGGCTGACTGACAACACAGTTCAGATCTATTTTGCGTCCTGACCTTATTTCTTATTATGGCAGAGCCCAGACTGCTGACTAGCATTCAGAGCAACCTGAAATAAGAACCTTCTTCATTTTTTTGATGATCTGCCTTTCTTCCAACCCATTTGACGCAATTTCTGCCAAGGCCTGAAACTCCCTTTCTTCCTTCTTTTGTGCTGTGAAGCAGGTTTATTTCGGCTCCTCATCTTTTCATGACCTCTTCAAAGGAGCAGCCTTCGCAGCCCTGCAGATCCTCTAACCATAGCGTGTCCTTGATGGCAAAGAATATCTGAAGTGTTCTGAGCTGGGATGATGGACACCCGATAAAATGTGATTAGAGCAACTCCCGCCCGGCAGCCCAGTCAAAAACCACACAGCTGATTTCGCGGTGAGCCCTCCATCCTGATACAACTGAAATGCTGCTCTCATGAGGGCAAAGGTTTGTAGACGCCTAGCACTGCTCACTCCTCCACGTGGTACGCTGTGGCATTACCTTTGCAGGTGGAGCACCTTCCAAAGCATCAGGACTGAATGCAACCCCCCTTAGTGTTTGCTAGGCATTGGGCTGCGGGAATGTGTGCTGGTGAATAGGCCAGTAATGCTTTATCCTCTCTGCCACCTGCTGCTAGAAGGTGCTGTGTCTCTGGAAGGGGTGTCAGTGACTCGGCTGACAAGGGGCGCACGAGGCACCCAAGCGGTATCAGAGAGTGGTTTTCGGAGAGGCTTCTGGAAGTGCCAGCTCTCAGATGACAAATTGGAAAGAATCCAACAGAGGGCAGCGAAAATGATTTGAGAGCTGGAGCACGTGACTTATGAGAGGCGGAGGGAATGAGGCTTGTTTAGTCTGCAGAAGAGAAGAGTGAGGGGGGATTTGATAGCAGCCTTTAACTACCTGAAAGGGGGGTCCAGGGAGGACGGAGCTAGGCTGTTCTCAGTGGTGGCAGATGACAGAACTAGGAGCAACGGTCTCAGGTGCAGTGGGGGAGGTCTAGGCTGGATATTAGGAAAAAGTTTTCCCTAGGTGGGTGGTGAAGCACTGGAATGGGTTACCTAGGCAGGGGGTGGAATCTCCATCCTTAGAGGTTTTTAAGGCCCGGCTTGACAAAGCCCTGCTGGGATGATTTAGTTGGGGTTGGTCCTGCTTTGAGCAGGGGTTGCACTAGACACCTCCTGAGGTCCCTTCCAACCCTCATCTCCTGTGATTCTGTGCGATGTTAAAAGGCAGTCTGGACCATTTGTGGCCGGGGGCAGAAATGGGGGAAGGTGTTGGTTTCACAATTCCTCGTCAGGTGGGTTTTGGGTTGGGAAGAAAGTTCTGTTCCCATAATGCAATAGTTGAAGGCTGTGTAGAGGACTCAGGGGTTTAGCCTTCTTCATGTGGCTGATGTAGATGTACAGCAACAACTATAATTGTACATTCGGGTGGTTAAGCTAGATAATTACGTCAGGAGTAATGGAGCATGTCGCTGAGATGCCTCCTTCATATTTATGAATCGGCGTCAAGCTGTTCTGTGTTCCATGATCTGTTCAGAGTGACCATGGTCACACACTGGAGATTTTTTCATTTTCCATTTGTGCAGCAGGTTTCTGCATCTGCCATGGTTTGTGCGGATGCGGTTTAAGGTTGCCCGTGAGCGTCTCTGAGGATCGAAGCTGGGGATCTTCTGTGCTGAGTCTTTCTCAAGGTGTGTGTCTGTGACCTCTTGCGAACGCCATTCAGCGCAGGAGAGGGCTATCGAGCCTTTCCTCTCTAAGATGCCAGATCACAATCAATTTAGGTCTGCAGGGATTGGGACCAAAAGCCACATCCAGCTGATGGCTGTGAAGTGCTCTCTGGGAACCGAGCTGGTGGTTTCACGGCACAAGTGGCAAGTTTCACCCTGGCTGAGGGTGTGGGCAGAGATCCAAGGACTGCATAGGCCAGGGAGCCTGAGTTCCCATTTCCCTTCTGGATAGAGCTGCAGTCACTCTAAGACAGCAGGGAAGCACATTGGTAGGGAGGTAGCAGAGGTGCGGACAGCCACTGATCATGTTCTCTCTGTTCCGGGCAGACACAGGTAGGAATCTCTTGTGCTGCTGATCAGGCACATTTCTCCAGCACTGAGTTTGCTTAGAGACGTCTAAGATAAACAAGAGATCTCACACGGTTCTGGTAGGAGGGGGAGCAACGGCACCCCCTAAAGACAACCTTGCTGATTATTCGCTGCATGGGTACACTGTGGGGAGTCGTTAGTTAATGCTCACGTGCTTTGGAATTGCAGAGCGCTCCATAACTGCTGTGAATGGTTACCGACAGGAAGGTAGACGTCTTTGTTCTGCAGCCTTACAGATCACAGTCCTGGGGTATGTCACGGTACTGGCTGTCTCCACCCTATGATTCATCTCTTGTGCGTGTGAAGCTCTGTTGTCTTTGTAACCTGTCAGCCTTCTTGTTATAACCTTGGCTTTTTTCCCTAGCCAACACGATATCTGATACCTAGTTTATGATGTTATCTATCCTCATTGGAAAGAGGCTGGGGAACAAACACGCTCCCAAGTCCCTTCGGTAATAAATCCCGTAGAATGAAGCTATGCACCAGCCAAAACTCCCGTCTATACCAGACTGCTGTGGAATAGGATATATGGCTGGGACTGTTGCTCTCTGCTTTTGACCATACTTTATATTAAAGTGCCATCAAAACTAGTTGATAAAGGGCTAACAAATGATTAATAGATGTTTTCATAAATGGTATGATCAGTGGTTTTCTTATAGCCTTTATCGCACCTTCTAATGGAGCGTTTCCATCTCTCCGGTCAGTGCTCGGTTTCTAATTGGTTATGAATCAATCTGAAAGACCCTGCCCAGCCTGTGATCCCAGAAGGGTTTGGTGACGTGGACATTTCCCTACTTGGCAGCAGACTAGGACGCCCCAAACTTATTTCACTTGTGCCACGTGGCCCTCAGAGCAACAGCCTGTTTGATCACTGCCAGCCGGGGCTGGATTTGAACCAGCGGCCTAGAGGTGAAAGGCTGCCTCTCCCCATCTCCGTCATGGTTAATGTTTGCAAGGCCATTTGGGATTGAGTGGAAGGGGGATTGCACAGGTGGTATCGAGGCTGCTGCCAGCCAAGCCTGTTGGTTTGAAAGGTGCTGCGTTTGTGCCCTGCTCCTCACCGCCCCCAACTCCATCACGTTTCTTCGTACCGCCTGGAGTGCTCACCCCTTCGGCATGGACGGGCCCAACCTCAGCTTCTGCGTCGCCCCTTCTCCATCACCCCTCCTGCCTCTACGACCCTGTCACTGGATGATGGATTCCCGGCAGCTGCTGCGGCAAGCTGCCAGCCAGCTGAGATGTCGCACCCGGGACACCAGGATAGCAGCAGCTCGGCCGGCTCTGGCACCTGGATTCCTGCTGACGGACGGGCACAGCTGCTGCGGGGAGATTGTCAGGGCTGCCGCATGCCACGGTTGGCGCTGGCAGTGTGGAAGAGGGATGGGCCCGTCTTCTGTCCTTGGCGGAGCTCTCCACCAGCCGCCCCCCCGCCCACTGCCACTGAAGGCCTTTTGGAGCGTTTCAAGGATACAGAAATAAGGCACATGGCAAACTCCCAGGGCTTTCCAGTGCCAGCCTGAAGGAACAAAGGCCCCTTAGGCGAACTCAGGTTTGAGGGTGGAGGCTGGCGCTAGGCAGACTTGCAGGACAGACTTAAAGTGCGACCTTTCGGCTCCAGACTCCCTCCTGCACCACGCTTGTGCCCCGGGTCGACCTACTTTGAGTGAGAGGCACTGCCACCCCAGGAGCCTGGTCACAACTACACTCACAACGTTTGGCTCAGTCTGGGGGAGGAGGCCATGCACGCGCAGCGCTGCAATCCCAGAGGCTTCCACAGCCGGAGCAGAGAGAGTCAGTCCCACAGCCAGGAGCGGGGTGAATGCCAGGCAGGATCCAACCCCCCCCTCCCCCCCGGGGAAGCAGGACCAAGCCAAAACCGCCTCGGGGCCTCCACCCGTACAACACCTGATGTCTACGTGGCTGAATGGCCCAGCGGCATCTGCAATTCAACCGATCAGCACACCGGATCCGCCCAAGGCTACCCAGCTGCCCTCAGGCTGATCAAGGTGAGCTGCTTGTGTCCTGCAACCAATCTATTCGCCACATGTTTACCTGCTCTGCTGAATCAGGGCCTAACTTGTGAGGCTACAAATAACTCTCTTTTAGCAGCTGCGTGGCATTATAGGAGCAGTGCACAGACAGACAATTCACCTCCGTGCCATTAGACGGCTGGGATCCCTGATATTATCCTTAGAAATGATGCGTCATTTTTATGTAACTGAGCCAGGGACGTTCATCCTTAGCTATCTCCATGCTCACATTTAGTACAGCGTGAGGCAAAGACATGCAGGGAGGGTGTGGAAAATACATCCAGGAACCCACTTAAACAAAAGACTAGAAACCAGAGATATCCCGGAGATTCCCACCTGCATTCTCTGCTACCCATCCTTGTTTCTCTGTAGATTCCTGTCTGCTGCTCCCCCGTGTTCTAGCTTTGCTTTCATTCCCTCCCCCCAGGCTGGCTGAACTGAGCCAAATTGCAGCCAAGAGAATCTCACGTCAATCTTGGCATATTCATGTCTGGGAGCAGCATTTTAATAACCCTCGCTCAGCTGTTAGCAAGCAGAGTGTAAGCTGCAAGTGAAAGCAACAGACAAGGAGTCCTCACCAGAGCTACAAGAGGGACGATATCGTCGATTAGCAGGATTTATTTAGTTGATGTTTGTAACCTTTCATCCCCATTCTGTTTCAGGGATCAGTGCCCCAGGACTGAATGGATTTGGAGGGGACACTACAACTGACTGATTCTCCTATTCATATCTCCCCTTGATGAGCCAGAGAAGAACAACACAGTAAGAAACAAAGCTAGCAGCCACGAGGGTAGGATTTAGGGCTTCATGGAAAACCAGACCTTTCATCGTTTAAGAAAGAGCAGGAGCTCTAAAAAGGAGACTGCCATGGGAACACACCTGCCTGAAAGCTTCACCCCAGTGAAGCAGAAGCCGTCCAAGGAGCTGAAGCCCATGATCGGGGCAATAGCCGTGGGGCTCATCTTGTTCATCGCGGCGGTGGTGGCTTGGTGTTACTACACGGCATCTCTCAGGAAGGCAGAGTGGCTAAAAACGGAATTGATGGACCTCAGAAAGGATGGGTTCATCATCAAAAACCAGAACGGAGAAGTGGTCTTCAGACTGGCCTTCCGGTCGGGCAACCTTGACCTGGAGTCCTGCTCGAAAGAAGGGGAGATTTTAACCTGCACCAGGTCGGACAAAGGGAAGCTGAATTTCTTCATTCAGACGGTCAAGCCCAAGGACACGGTGATGTGCTACCGCGTTCGCTGGGAGGAGTTTGCGGTAGACACGGTGGTCGAGCACACCATGTTCTGGGAGGACGCTCACTGGTATGGGGGCTGTGAAATGAGTGTCCAGCACTGGCCAATTAGACTCCCAGGGTACCAGGAGCCCATGCCCTTTGTGACGAGCGATGTGTATTCCTTCAGGGACAGCTTTGGAGGCATCTTGGAAAGGTACTGGCTGTCCTCAAAAGCGGCGGCTATCAAGATCAACGACTCAGTGCCCTTCCACCTGGGGTTTAACGCCACCGAACGGTCGCTCTTCTTTCAAGCCAGGTACAAGGATTCTCCCTACAAACCTCCCCTTGGGAAGCAGCCTTTCCCGGAGCTGAGCTACCGTGTGTGCGTCGGCTCGGATGTGACCTCCATTCACAAATACATGGTGCGGAGGTACTTTAACAGGCCTTCAAAGATCCCATCAGAAAACGCCTTCCGGTACCCCATCTGGTCTACCTGGGCTCTGTACAAAAATGATATTGACCAAGATAAGCTTCTGCATTTTGCAGAAAAGATTAAAAAGTACCGGTTTAATTGCAGCCACATTGAAATTGATGACATGTACACTCAGACTTATGGCGACTTTGATTTCGATCCGGTAAAGTTTCCCAATGTGACAGAAATGTTCAAAACACTGAGAGAAGATGGATTTAAAGTTACCCTATGGACGCATCCCTTTATAAACTACAATTCCTCCAATTTTGGAGTGGGAATAGAGCAGCAGCTCTTTATCAAGGAGCCAACGGGGAAACTCCCCGCCATGGTGAAGTGGTGGAACGGCATTGGGGCCATACTGGATTTCACCAATCCAGCAGCAAGAGAATGGTTTCAGAGCCACCTGAGGCAACTGCGGTCGAAGTACAGCATTGCGTCCTTTAAATTTGATGCTGGGGAGACAAGCTACCTCCCAAAGCAGTTCAGCACCTTCAGGCCCTTGTCAGATCCCAGCATCTGGTCCAGACGGTACACAGAAATGGCCATTCCGTTCTACGAGCTCGCCGAGGTCCGGGTCGGCTACCAGTCCCAAAACATCTCCTGCTTCTTCCGCATCATCGACCGCGACTCGGTTTGGGGCTATGAACTGGGCCTCAAGTCTCTGATTCCCACTGTGCTCACCATTAGCATGCTGGGATACCCTTTCATTTCAGCTGACATGATTGGTGGGAATTTTTTCCCCAACAAGACGGAAGGTGCTGTTGAAATCCCAGACCAGGAGCTGTACATCCGCTGGCTGGAGCTGTCGGCCTTCATGCCCTCCATGCAGTTCTCCATCCCACCCTGGCTCTATGACAAGGAAGTGATTGAGATTGCACAGAAGTTCACGGAGCTGCATGAATCCCTGGTGGCCCCTCTCCTATTGGAGCTGGCCGGGGAGGTCACCGACACGGGAGACCCCATCATACGGCCCATCTGGTGGATTTCTCCCAGTGACGAATTTGCTCACAAGATTGACTCCCAGTTCCTCATTGGGGACACCCTCATGGTGGCCCCTGTCCTGGAGCTGGGCAAGCAAGAGCGAGACGTGTACCTCCCGGCCGGCAAATGGCGCAGTTACAAAGGGGAGCTGTTTGAGAAGACCCCGGTGCTGTTAACAGACTATCCCGTTGACTTGGACGAAGTTGCTTACTTCCTCTGGGTGTCATAACAAATGTAGCCATCAGCTCTAAGCTTTGTGAAAGGACGATGGACTGAAAAAAACTAGGCTGCTATTAGTTCCTGAGCTCAGTATGTCTCTCTGCGAGTTTCTAAATAACGATTTGATTCCATTTGCACAGAACCATTTTTTGTGGGGTAATAAACGGTAACTTAAAATATATTTGTATACATTTCTTCCGTTTCCAGGGCTTGAAGTCTTAGTTGGGGTATTATTTATAGATATAACATATAGAAACACAGAAGCTACTAGGGTTTTTCCCCCCACCCCTATAAGACATGGATGCTCTTTTTTAAGAGCATATTAGATGGCTTCCTTTATCACACACTGCTTCCATTGGTCCAATCTTTATTTTACTTTAAAATTGCTTTGGCGTTGGCTGAGAAATAGCTCCAAGTGGGGGAGTCCTTTAAAAAGGAGCAAGTGATGTTCTTCAGAGACTAGGGCCTTCTAGGCCTTGCCACCGCCACATGTGATGGGTTTTGAGGCAGTAGCAAAGGGACAGAACGATCTGCTGCCAACTGATTTACCAGAACAAACAGAAATTAATGATGACACTCAGTAACATTATGGCAATCCATTTTCCCCACCGGGAAACATTAGTGACCATTATATATGCTAAAACTAAGTTAGCATATCTCTGGTCCCAGTTCAGTAAAGCACTTACACAGATGCTTAAATCCCATGACCTCAAAGATTAAATCCTGAAGGCAATGCTGTGCGTACGTGCATTGCAGAATTGGAGCTTTTACAAGTAAGCATTCTTTTTATCTAGGTTAGAGCACTAGACTGGAACTCTGGAGACCTAGATTCTATTTCTGGATTTGCCACTTGCCCGGGTGACTTTGGAAAATCACGTCCCTTCCCTGTGCCTCAGTTTCCCCATCTGTTAAATGGGGATAATGATCTGACTTTCTAAGAACCGGGGATTATTATTAAAGAGTAAAATCCCCCTCGTCCCCCAGCTGTTCAACTTTGGCAATACTCATTTAACTCTTTTCCCATCCACCCGTGAGAATATCCTGCAGGAAACAGATTCACCCGTCTCCACCAAGCCTCACTGCCAGTTTGGCTCAGCGAATAGCAGTAGGCCAAGCATCTCTTGGAGGGCCTGCCTCCAGGAACTACAGAGCTTCGTGCCTGTGTTGCTACCACCTCACCCAGCATAGTGATTACTCAGCTTTATTAAGGTGCTGGGAAGCAGCTACTCACAGGAGTTTACCTAGTTGCGCTACTGTCTTTTGCACTAGCTAGCTCATGCAGAAAACATCTCTGCATATTATCTCAGCTCCCCTAGGAGGAAACTCAAGAACTCAACAGCAAAACTCGATTTCCTAGCATTCTACTCTTTACTCAAATTAAAAACTCTTCTCATTGTCCCAACCTCACTGTCCCTCAAAATCCAAGTTCATAAAAGGTTGTGGTGACCACCCAAGTGTCATTTGAGGAATTGTGGGTAGGCAGCCTATGAAAATAAAGTTCTGCATGGCAGCACTTTTCCCTTTTCACCAACAGAGGGAGTGGAGAGCTCTGTCCTTGGGGCTTCTGGTCATAAGGCTTACACATATACCAGGCAGGCATTGGTCACACTGATACGCCCACGCTGTAATGTCCCTCTGACACCTTTTCTGTTTTACGCTTCAGTTTTGTTATTCCTGCAAAACTAGAGAGTAGAATTCAGGTTTACAAAAGTGGTGCAGATTTCTGAACTCACAAGATAAACAGAGCGATCTGTCTGTGGTGCATACATAGCCCCATTACTGCACTGCTTGAGCACCTCCCACACTAGTGTATTCATCCTCACGCATCCCCCCCATCCGTCCGTCCGTGAGGTAGGGCAAGGCTATTATCGGTCACACAGGAAGACGAAGGATCGTTTTGGCAGCTGGGCTACGAGCTAGGGGCTTGGGAGATCTGGGTTTGATTCCCTGTTCTGCCACAGTGTCCTGGTGTGACCTTGGGCAAGTCCCTTAATCTCTCTGTGCCTCAGTTTCCTCCTGTGAAATGGGGACAATAGCACAATGGAGCAGCTGTGTGTGAATAAATACACTGATGGGGATGGAGGGACCATATAAATCCCTCAGATGGATTAATTCCTGCTCTGCCACAGCCTATCTAAGATGGGTGGCCCACGTCCAGCCAAGCACTCTAGCCTCTGAACCAGCCTTCCTCTCACAATACAACAACTGAGCACCACGGCCCCTCTCCTGCGTGATTCCCCATTCATGGGGGCCACGGCACTGGTGGTTGTCAGAGGGGCACAGCAGCTGAAATGAGGGTGGACTTTAGAGCCAGCAGCACCCAGGGCCTGTGCCGGTGGCGGTGAAAATACCTCTCCCATTTCACAGAGCCAACGGGAGACCCCAGCTTCCCCATCCAGTGTGGACAAGCCACCTCGCCCTGCCACAACTCCAAAGACAAGGCCTACTTAGTGAGCTCTCAACTGCCTGCCATAAGGCCAAGGAAACTTCTTCCTCCTGTGTGACACCCCCTGCACCCTGCCCGCACCCCACCAAGACCCAGCACGTTGCGCCCCTTCTCTCTATGTCCCTGCCCCAACCCCAGCCTCGCTGTCTCTGCTCTCTACGCTGCTCTCACCAACCCGGGAGAAATGCTGCCACTCTCACGGGCTGTTGGTCTGTCCATCCGTCCGCCAGGTTCGCTGCTGTGCGAGGTGAGGGGGGTCTGTCTTAGCCCCAGCGACCGCCTTTTTAAGCGTGAGCAACAGGCCACTGGAGGGCTGCCTCTGACCCCAGCCGCCTTGTGTAGTGGGGCCTGGACCATGACGAGCCTGGCCAACCGGGTAGCCGGGATGTTCCAGCCAGATTCCAGTCTGGGGATATTACACTGGGCGACGTTTCCCGGGAGTACCCCGGACTGTGAGGTGCCTTGCGACCACCTGTCCTTAGCACGAGGAAACCTTCTCCACCGGCCACAGACAACACAGGCACTCCACTCCACTCCTTGCAGGTCCGGCTGTCACCCCCAGATGCCTGCAGTGCTCACTGTCTGCTGCTTTCAATGAAACAGTACCACTCTGGCTTCCCAATGCCACGCTTCGCTTCACTTGAAGCACGTCCATTTGTGCATAGAGTTGCTCCAATGCACCCGTGCTTGGGGCAAGTCTCACACAAGCCAACTGGTTGGGGGGGCCTGGCCATGTAGATCAGCCTATCGGGGTGCAGCACAAAGGGAATTTGTACATAATATGGTACATGTAGTATGAAACAGGCTCCCAGGTGCAGAGACCCTGCCCTACTGGTCACCTCCTCCCCTCTCCCACCCATCCATGCATAATCCCAATTATACATATAAAACGATGGGATCTAAATTGGCTGTTACCACTCAAGAAAAAAGATCTTGGCATCATTGTGGATAGTTCTCTGAAAACATCCACTCAATGTGTAGCGGCAGTCAAAAAAGCAAACAGAATGTCGGGAATCATTAAAAAAGGGACAGATAATAAGATAGAAATTATTATATTGCTTCTTTATAAATCCGTGGTATGCCCACATCTTGAATACTGCATGCAGATCTGGTTACCCCATCTCAAGAAAACATATAGTGGAAGAGACAACTAAAGGGGGGACATGATAGAGGGCTATAAAATCATGACTGGTGTGGAGAAAGTAAATAAGGAAAATTTACTCCTTCTCATAACAGAAAAACTAGGGGCCACCAAATGAAATGAATAGGCAGCAGGTTTAAAACAAACAAAAGGAAGTATTTCTGCACACAAAGCACAGTCAACCTGTGGAACTCCTTGCCAGAGGATGTTGTGAAGGCCAAGATTATAAAGGGGTTCAAAAAAGAACTAGATAAGTTGATGCAGGCTATGCTGTTTGCCAGAGGCTGGGAATGGCCGACCGGATGGGTCACTTGATGATAACCTGGTTCTGTTCATTCCCTCTGAAGCACCTGGTGTTGCCACTGCTGGAAGAGAGGATACTGGGCCAGTTGGACCATTGGTCTGACCCAGTATGGCCATTCTTATGTTCTGATACCCTTTGGGGTAATGAGAGCCAAATTAGCACCTTTGGGTGATGGCTTTCCCTCTCCTCTGGGTGGCAAGGCAGGATCATTCCCTGTTGGGAACTGCCTAGTTTTGAGTCTCCCAAGCCATGGAGTTTCTACCCCTTCACCTGTGAGACTGTTTCACAGCCTACGTCTCACCCTCAGGAGGGCTTTCCCTTGATACTCCACCCACATTTCCCTTTCCTATCCTAATCCTGTTGCTTCCAGTTAGATGCTCCTGTGACACACCCCGCATTTCCCATTCTTCGCCAACTGTTCCAGCCTTCAGAGATTCACTGATGATGATCATCTCCCACCCGCACTGGGCCCCACCTCACAGGTCTCTTTCACAGCCGTGTTCCGACTGACGTGAATGGGACAATGCATGGGAACCAGAGCTGCAGCATCAAGGCTTTGGGCAGCATCACTGAGCCAAGAGATGCCTATTCAGTCTTTCTAACCTTGCCTCAGGAGCCCACCCTTTGCCTGCCTCTTCTATTCTGACTGTCAGCTTTTTGGGGCAGGGACCGTGTTTCACTATCTGCATTTATCACCATAATATCCCGCCCCCTCCCTCCCACCTCATCTGGGATCTCTGTGCTACTGTAATACAAATATGTTTAGCTAGAGCAGATCCAGCTAAGAGTAGGACTCACTCCCAGCTCTGTACCATATACACAGCCCCAAATTTTCACCGGTCTATTTTGCAGCCACCTCATCAGTCAATCCTGGGTGCAATTTACTGCCCACTCTCAGCTTTGCGTCTCTTTCAGCACCGTTGCAGTCTAGGTTCATTCTTCCCATTAAAGACCCCCCCAGTTTGGAGGTTGCGTGTGGGGGGGTGTAACATACTCATTTCTCTTTCGGAGAAGGATAGAGGGCACCCCCCCGTTTGGCAGATGGGCATAGTGAGGAAGGCAAAAAAAACCCAACCCCACAACAAGCTTCCAACAGTGGTTGCAGCCTCCCAGATCTGGGGAGAGCAGCAATTAAAGAAAAATGCTCCTGTCCATGAATTAAACTAGTGGGTTACTGGCCAAATGCTCACACCACTGAGAATCAGGGTCATCAGCCGAAGTGACGTCACAGTCAGGTTCATGGCCTGTAATCCAGCTACATAGCGCCTGTGGCTATCCATGGGAATTGAGCATCTCTCTCTGGCAAGTCGGGGCCCTCGGTTGGGCAGCTGCCACAGAGTTCAGGACTAGTTCTTCTCTCCGAACATTGCACGACCGGGCAGGAGCTGGAAAGGGATTGAGTCCATGGCTGCCAGCTTGTGATTTTATCACAAGTGTCACTGTGGCTGGTGTTTTGTCGTAATGTTTTGTTCCAGATAAAAGCTATGATTCTTCTTCAGTTTCTAGCCCCCACGGTTAGAGAGAAAAGCATGAAACTGTGAACCCTAAAGGCCCAGAAACGAGAAGGACCCTTTAGCAAAGAGATGTGGCCTCCCTCGGAGATTGACAGCAAGGGAAGACCAGATATCCCCTGGTGGGTGGAACCTGAAAGCCACGCCCACCATGCCAGAAGCAGAGGGGCGGGACAGAGACAGGAAGAACAAAAGGTTGGCCCCGCAACTTAGTTGAGGTGGAGCTGCTGAGACGGACTGATGGATCTCGCTGGCTCCTATTGGAGGTTTAGTATAAGTTGAGTTGTTTGATTATTGTTTTATAGGCTTGGTATAGTTTTAGTTGTTTGCTTCGTTATTTTAATTTTTGTAGTATGATATTTTTAGTTGGCAAAAACGTTTTCATTTTTGCATATCATGCGGGTACACTGTTTCCTTGCCAAGGGGCATCTTTTTACTCTGCCCCGCCTATCACCAGATGTTGTTTTAACAACCGCAATTATCATAATACAAATAAATAAATAAAATAATTAAAAATAAAACCCAATATAAATAGTTAGCATTTATAATACTATATCTAATAATAAAACTAAATAAAAACTATTAAAAAATATTAAAAATTACCACTTCAACAAGGGGGGGGGCGCTCCATCAACACCTAACTCCGCAAAAAGTGCTAGCGGTCATGTGGCCCTAGATGCCCTCCATTATTACCTCCTCGGGAGCTCCTTCATCGTGGAGACGGACCTCACCCCCCTGCAGTGGCTGCAACAAATGAAGGGTACCAATGCCTGGCTGATGCGCTGCTACCTGACTTTGCAACCCTTCGCCTTCACCATGCAACGAGCCAGAAAGGAGCACGCCAATGTAGACACATTATCCTAACCGGGGGAAGGGGATTTGCCCAGCCCCGAAGAGCAGGAGTTGGGCTTCTGGGGGAGGGTGGCAGCAAAGGAGTGTAGCCTCCCTCAGAGATTGACAGTGAGGGAGGGCCCTGCACTTCTACACGCCTACTGCCTCACAAAGATTAATGAGCTCATAATTTTTGGGGCCTGACTCGTGACTTTTGAATGCTGAGCACCGGCACCATGGGAATTCTTTTTTCCTTTCTTTTGAAGCATCCACTAGAGCAATGGTTTTCAACCTGCTTTCATTTGCAGACCTTTAAAAAACTTCAAATGGAGGTGCAGCCCTCTTTGGAAATTCAACCTGGGGTCAGCAGACCCCTACCCTCGAAGTCTTAGACTGAGCAGAACTCAACCATAAACATTGCACATGGTCGGCCCGGCATTTGACGCAGCATGAGAAAGGGCACGACCACTAAACCATGGGCTTCTGTGGTAATGGCAGCACTTTGGGATTTTGACCTGTAGGTGGGGGTATTCAAATGCTTTTGATTAATCAGAAAAACATAATGCCTTCTCTGGGATCTGAATCTTTATTTTCTTTAAAACAACAAGAGTTATGCGGCACTTTAAAGATGAACACATTTATTTGGGCAAAAACTTTCAGGGGCAGAAACCCACTTCGTCAGATGCCTGAAGTGGAAACTTCAGTTAGATTGTGTGTGTGTATATATATATATACACACACACACACATGCAAGGATGGCTGAATTGCATCACAGTGAGGAGGGCAAATGTTAAAGAGGTAATTCAATCAGGGTAATTTATTTTCATAGTCACCTTTTACAGACTCCTTAGACATACCCTACAGAGCCCCAGAGAGCCATGGACCACAGGTTGAAAACCACTGCAGTAGAGGAAGGAAGCTGAACAAATATCCTAAAATGGCATGGCAAATTCAAGCATAGGACAAACACACAAGCTGCAGCCTCATTTCTTTGCAGTTAGAAATTCTAACCTGCTGGAGAATCAAATTAAGAATGACCTCCGCAAGCTACAGCTTTACCCTTTTCAGTAGAACGGCAGTTGGTCTTCATGTACATGTACAGTGCCACTCACACTAAAGGAAGGAGGCAAAGACGAAGAATTTAAAGTGTCTTTTATTCAAACGGAATTGTCTGAAACATGATACATCATTAATCATGTGACACCTTCTCCACCAAAAAAAAATCAGCTTTAAACAGTTCTCTTTGTTTCTGGTTAGCGTGAATGATGTCCATTTGGAACAAGGTAGGGCCAAGTTTCATACAAAAAAAAGGAAGAAAAATCAGGAAGGAAACACTATTTGCAGGAAGGGAACTCTGGACAGTGTAACATGTCATGTTAAAACAGAAAATACTTCCTGGGCTGTAAATAAGCAAGAGGTTAGGGTTCAAAATGATTTTCTGGAGTGTTATTGTGAATCAAAGAAATATCCCCTTCTTCTTTCTTTACCCGAAATCTAGTCCTCAGCTGAGCAAGGTACTTGACCCTATACCTAACTTTAAGCCAATAAGTAGTCTCAATAAAGACAAGTACATGCTTTGGCACCTTGCTGAATCCAGGACATGGTGCATACTCTGGGCCACATTTTGCTCTTACTTTCACCGGTGTTGAATCACTCCAAATTCAGCCAAGCTATTTCACAGTCACGCAGTGGAACTAGGAACAGAATTATTTTGCTTTCCCTTCACTCTGTTGAGCTTCCAAAAGAAAATGGCTCAGGGAGCTTCCCCTTACCCTGTGGGAGCAGGATCTTCTATAGGCCAGCCCTACAGGTACATGGTTCCTTGTTGGGTGAGATCACATGAAGGAAAAAAAAATCTCCAGCAAACAGAGGTATATTTTAGGATGGACCATTCATATATCAAGCTGTGACCGCTGAGAGATTAAAGGAGGGTGAGAAAGAAAACAAGCCCGATTCTCTGAGGCTTTTCCATTATAACAAGAGCAACTAAACAGGACTCGTGACTCAGATTTAATTTTATAGAACATCTGGTGTGACAGTAACCTACACTCTCCATTCACCACTGCGGATGCAGTTGTTTCCGATGGACCTAAATAGCTAAAATTCCCTTTAATCTCCCAAAGCTATTTCAGTTAACATGAGAGTTGTTTTGCTTTTGCAGTAATTACGGGTTATAAAAACTGGTTAAAGCAAACATGAGAATTGGACTTGTGACAGCATGTGCAGACTTACAGCACTGTGCAAACCCAAAGCAGTAGTGCAGGAATAAAATAAAATAATAAAAAAAATAAATGTGAGCCACGCGTGCCTCATACCCAGCTGTAGTTCAACCATTCCCAGATGCAGGGCTAGACAAACGAACAGACATTTGGGTGGCATGTCTGAACCAATCCACCCAACTCCACCTCCACAGGTATTTCCTTGACTTAGTGAAACAAACCTTGGGTTTTGTGCAGTTACCCACCTTACAAGCCATGAACAAGCTACGTCACTTCATCTCTGTTAGTGGTACAGTAAGGAGAATTCAAGTCACAGGACATTCTGGTATGGAATCCTTGCATTTGGAAAGGACACATATCTGCCCATTCCCAAACCCTCCTAGCTCAGAGCAGGGCAGTGGAACTTCAAGAGAGACGCCTTTCTGGCCCCATCAGGTTGCTCAGTATTATTAAGGATCTGAGCCACTTCCTCATTTGTTTTCAGGCGGTAGAAGGAAGCCATCCGTGAAACAAATTCTACGTAGTAATGCAGAGGCTCCTCTCGACACCAGTTTTGCATAGGATGGAGGTGCCACAAACTCTGGGCTCAAACCAAGGGGTTTATTTGTACTGAGGACCAGCTGATTGCATCACACGCTCAACCGTTTCCTAGCAGCTATTTCACTTTGTCTCCCAGCTGGGAAACAAGCAGCCACCGTCGCTATGGCATTTGGTGGAGAAATAAGGATGCTTTCGCGTTACTAAAATATCTTCATAATCCTTTTAATTAAATAGTTAAACTTCCACTCATAAAATTCTCTCCTTGGAAGGGAAGGGGAGGAGATATCTACAGGGAAGCTGGATGTATCCAAGCTGCGATGAGTTTTCTGGCTGAGTTCCTTTGTGACCTTCACTACAGCACCCAGTTAAGAGTCTAATACCATCTTTGCACAGCCACGAAGATCCAGCTCCACTGGCAGGGAAAAGACTTCTCATACCACAGCTCACGCTCGCACTCCATAGTCAACCTCTGCACCACCAAGAGTAAGTTCTAAAGCCCCCTGGAATTCCAGCCGCTCATTATTTCTGGGTGTTTTACCTTCCGGAGCGGCCTGTGGGTTAATTCAGGTGTCCGATGACACAAAGGCCTGGCTCCTACTCTCTGCTGCAGTTCTGAAGCCCCTATGCTTCCGTGATGGCAGGAAACGAAAAGTGTAACAATCTTATGGAGGGGTTCCAATGTTGCCTACCACCCCCATGAAAACCTTTAACCGAAGATTTCCCCAGCCAACTGGAACCTCTCTGGAACAGGAATTTGTGCAGCTGAAGTCTTCACGCTTACAGTGGATGTACAGCCATGTATGTTCTCACTCTTGAGGATTCCCCCCCCTTCCCATGCCCCAGCTTTTCTGCACTGCAGACACTGTTTTGTAGGGACATTGTCGCATCTGTCACAGTCCTCTCTGGTAAAGGGAGGGTTAGCTCATTTTCACCCGCCAACATAGCCAAATCCCATGCTAGCAGTGGGTGCCAAGGGATTAATGGTGCAAGGCTGCTCAGGTCAATGGAGAAAGAGAGGATCAGAGCCTTTACGTGCACGGTTAGCTCTTTGCTTTGTACCAAAGATCCTATGCCCTCTGCTCAGGGTCTCTGATCTTAGCCAGGGAACTACACGCTATAGCAGAGCCTCCCTCCCCAGAATCCTTCCCGAAAACTATTCCCGAGATGGATAAATCTAAGCAAAGTAAAAAGCAAGAGTTGAAAATAAGGCACAGTGAGGAGTCCTTCAGGACAGAGTCTACCTATTTTCAGCACTTCAATCAGTTTGTTACATTTCAAATCGCACCGACAAGGAGCAGGGTCTATCCCAGGGCATCCAGGGAGGGCAAGTTTGGGAGGGGAAGTTGCTAAGTTAGCCCTGGGATGAGCGCAGGCCCCGCAGCCACTTGGCACATTTAAGCTTAACTACTCAGATCAGAGACAAGGGCACACCACATTTGCTTGCCCCTGCGCCTTCTTTGATGGGAGACTAAAAATGGGTGGCTGCTGGAATTCACCAGCAGCTCCTCAGCTCCACCCTTGCCTTGCAGTTCTGGGGCCAAATCCTGCTAAGAATGAAGTCAGTGGTGTAATTCCCATTGATGTCAATGGTGCAAGATCAAGGCCCTAGGAAGATGGTGACTGCTATCTGGGCCAACCCCAGGCATCGAACCGGGGACTTCCAGAGCTAAAAACACAAGTATCTACTGCTTGAAAGAGAGAGCCAGGATTTGTAGCAGGGGCTGTGGTACTCACAGAGGAGAATGGGTAACACGCATTCACAGGGAGGTTATAATTGCATTTGTCCTTCAGGCAAAACTTCAGGTTTCCTACTTCTAGAGGGATGGTAGTTTACCAAGGGCCAGGTTTTCAGAAGTGCTCAGCACGCAACAGCTTCTACACGACCACTTCATTTAGGTGCCTAAGAAGCTATGAACTACTGGGCTCTTCAAAAGCAGCAGCAACCAACCAACAAACAAAAACTGGCCCAAGACTGAAACTTTAGACAAAACGGAGACAGTTAAAGAGACTGCCACGTAAAACTAGCTTAACTGGACTATAAATACCATAACCTTTCCTAGGAAAGGACGAAAAAGCTCTGTTCAGTGCGAACGTCATTGCTTTACATAGCGATATGCTGGTCGGCAGCAAAATTGTTCCATTTGTGCGCGGAGGACGGGAACCTGCAGTCTCTGGGGAGTGTCACCTGCGCCTTTGAAGAGCTCACTTTGCTACTGGCAATTCCCCTCCCAAAGGCCAAAGCTGCAAGCACATCTTTAAAAGGGGAAAGAGAAGAATCTGCAGGATGGGGTATAACAAAGAAACCCATTTTACGCTCTTGAAAGAAAACACACAGTACGAAGGGGGGACTAGCATTTACAGCAAAGAGTCTGTGCTCTAGGATGAGATCCTTCCAGTAGATATTAGCAACGGGCTAGAATGCAATAATGCAGCCTGCCCAGATAATTCATGTACAGTTAAAATACTTGCACGTAAGCCGAGTACTGGCTTGCCTGGTACTTGCAAAAATAGGGCGGATGGGCATTTGCCAGTCCAGCCCAGTGCTGGACTAAGGAAAAAGATTTATATAGCTAGATTTATGCTCTTAAAACAGTAATTTTAAATAGCATTTGCCACATTATAAAACGTAAGGCTGATTGTGCTGTAGTAACCCACTGTTCCCTTCCAACATTGCTTTCGCCGCTGGGATCAGGGCCATCCCGCCTTTGTTCAGCTGCAGACCACCTTGGCAATCTGCAACAACTCCAGGACTGCACTTCAGTCGCATTAAAACACAGCAGATTGCAGCTGCACTCGCTTTGGGAGAGGCGTGGCCCTGAGACTACAGGCCCCAGCACACACTGCTTCATGTAGAAGCAAGCCACCTTTCACTAAGATCAAGAGGGAACATTGCACTATGGGATTTGTCTTCAAAGGCTGCACCTAGAATTGGGAAGACTATGGCATATATTGTAGGCCCCTCCCGGGGCCAAGCTTTTAAAGGAGGAACAACAACACATAAATTCGATGCTATACAGTTAAAACCAATAGGTGCTTTTGCCTTGAGAACTCAGATTTGAAAAGGCCTTGGCTTCCTGTATGGTTCTCGTGATGCTATTATTCCGTCTTCATTTATATATACCACAGCCCAAACTGGAGGGTCTCTCTTTGACAAGACACAGGATATTTAAAAAACAAATGAAGTCCTGTTAATTTCCTATTCCCTCACTTAGCCCACCCCCAAAAATGCAGTGTGCGTTTAGAATTGTTATTTGTTTTATGATCCTAAAGTAAGGCATGGTTATCACAAAGCTTAAAGCTGTTGGCTACATTTGTTATGACACCCAGAGGAAGTAAGCAACTTCATCCAAGTCAACGGGATAGTCTGTTAACAGCACTGGGGTCTTCTCAAACAGCTCCCCTTTGTAACTGCGCCATTTGCCGGCCGGGAGGTACACGTCTCGCTCTTGCTTGCCCAGTTCCAGGACAGGGGCCACCATGAGGGTGTCCCCAATGAGGAACTGGGAGTCAATCTTGTGAGCAAATTCGTCACTGGGAGAAATCCACCAGATGGGCCGTATGATGGGGTCTCCCGTGTCGGTGACCTCCCCGGCCAGCTCCAATAGGAGAGGGGCCACCAGGGATTCATGCAGCTCCGTGAACTTCTGTGCAATCTCAATCACTTCCTTGTCATAGAGCCAGGGTGGGATGGAGAACTGCATGGAGGGCATGAAGGCCGACAGCTCCAGCCAGCGGATGTACAGCTCCTGGTCTGGGATTTCAACAGCACCTTCCGTCTTGTTGGGGAAAAAATTCCCACCAATCATGTCAGCTGAAATGAAAGGGTATCCCAGCATGCTAATGGTGAGCACAGTGGGAATCAGAGACTTGAGGCCCAGTTCATAGCCCCAAACCGAGTCGCGGTCGATGATGCGGAAGAAGCAGGAGATGTTTTGGGACTGGTAGCCGACCCGGACCTCTGCGAGCTCGTAGAACGGAATGGCCATTTCTGTGTACCGTCTGGACCAGATGCTGGGATCTGACAAGGGCCTGAAGGTGCTGAACTGCTTTGGGAGGTAGCTTGTCTCCCCAGCATCAAATTTAAAGGACGCAATGCTGTACTTCGACCGCAGTTGCCTCAGGTGGCTCTGAAACCACTCTCTTGCTGCTGGATTGGTGAAATCCAGTATGGCCCCAATGCCGTTCCACCACTTCACCATGGCGGGGAGTTTCCCCGTCGGCTCCTTGATAAAGAGCCGTCGCTCTATTCCCACTCCAAAATTGGAGGAATTGTAGTTTATAAAGGGATGCGTCCATAGGGTAACTTTAAATCCATCTTCTCTCAGTGTTTTGAACATTTCTGTCACATTAGGAAACTTTACCGGATCGAAATCAAAGTCGCCATAAGTCTGCGTATAGGTGTCATCGATTTCAATGTGGCTGCAATTAAATCGGTACTTTTTAATCTTTTCTGCAAAACGTAGAAGTTTATCCTGGTCAATATCATTTTTGTACAGAGCCCAGGTAGACCAGATGGGGTACCGGAAGGCGTTTTCTGATGGGATCTTTGAAGGTTTGTTAAAGTACCTCCGCACCATGTATTTGTGAATGGAGGTCACATCCGAGCCGACGCACACACGGTAGCTCAGCTCCGGGAAAGGCTGCTTCCCAAGGGGAGGTTTGTAGGGAGAATCCTTGTACCTGGCTTGAAAGAAGAGCGACCGTTCGGTGGCGTTAAACCCCAGGTGGAAGGGCACTGAGTCATTGATCTTTATAGCCGCCGCTTTTGAGGAGAGCCAGTACCTTTCCAAGATGCCTCCAAAGCTGTCCCTGAAGGAATACACGTCGCTCGTCACAAAGGGCATGGGCTTCTGGTACCCTGGGAGTCTAATTGGCCAGTGCTGGACACTCATTTCACAGCCCCCATACCAGTGAGCGTCCTCCCAGAACATGGTGTGCTCGACCACCGTGTCCACCGCAAACTCCTCCCAGCGAACACGGTAGCACATCACCGTGTCCTTGGGCTTGACCGTCTGAATGAAGAAATTCAACTTCCCTTTGTCCGACCTGGTGCAGGTTAAAATCTCCCCTTCTTTCGAGCAGGACTCCAGGTCGAGGTTGCCCGACCGGAAGGCCAGTCTGAAGACCACCTCTCCGTTCTGGTTTTTGATGATGAACCCATCCTTTCTGAGGTCCATCAATTCCGTTTTTAGCTGCTCCGCCTTTCTGAGAGATGCCATGTAGTAGCACCAAGCCACCACCGCCGCGATGAACAAAATGAGCCCCACGGCTATTGCCCCGATCATGGGCTTCAGCTCCTTGGATGGCTTCTGCTTCACCGGGGTGAAGCTTTCAGGCAGGAATGTGTACATGATGCTATCCTTTCTGAAGAGCTTGCACCAAAACAACAACCAGATAGCTGGTTTTCCACGAGGCTTTGCAGCATAGAGCCTTGCAGCTCAAAACGCTTAGTTACTTTCAACAGACTTCATCAGGCTTTCAAAACAAGCAAGGAACAATGGTTTCTGCAGCAATCATTTCTCCTCCAGATTCCTTCAATCCGTGAACACTGGTGTCTGAAAGAGAAGGGAGAAAATACGTAAACATCATCGAAGCCAAAGACGTTACAGTAGCTCTTAGAGACCAAACAATAGCGGGGCCTGTTTGTGCCAGGCTCTGTGCTAACGGAGTAGTAGGCCGCCTATCTCTTGAAGAGCTAACGATCTCAACAGACAAGACAGACCGGGAGTGGCGAAAGAGCGGAGCACCCATGCAGAGTGAACAACGTGATGGGGGCAAATGGCACGTTAGTGAGAGAGTGAGTGTGTGTGCATGTGTTTAGTTAGGAGGGGGATCATCTCAGTGGATAGTAAAGGGCACGGAGAGGGGACGTTGAAATGAAAGAGGGACAGGGCTGGGGAGAAGGCAGCAAGACGGGCAGGCATGCAGTTAAGTCGAGGAGAAGAGGCCATGAGGGAGATGGAAAGGATGAGCAAAACAGCCAATGAGCATAGGGCAGAGAACGTCCAGGCTCAACATTAGAAGATGCTCTGAATATCCAAATGTCCCTGCTTTGGCACCTTCTCTTCCTGCCGGCTACAGACTCTGGCTGGCTCCTCTCTGCATTCATCCCTCCTGTCGCCCCCAAGACACTGGGGTCCTTGATTTCCCAGAGTGTGCGTGTGCGCGTGCGGGGGGGGGGGGGGGGTCTCTGCACAGTTCGGGGTTGGAAGCTGCTGGGGGAGGGCTGTTATTAGCCATAATATCAGATTGCTAAGCTGCGCATGGAAGAGAGCATCGCGGTGTGGAACTGTCCCTGAGGTCATTAATGGGGCTAAGAAGTGAAAGTAAACTGTGATCCGAAAATCAGCAATCTGTATGGAAATCAGCTGTCTCAGTGAACTCACAGGGATCCAATGGAAGAGACTGGTTCAAAGCTGTTTCACACTGCATACTTTCTAAGAGTTTGTCCATGCTCCGGTTTTGGTTTATTTCTGTTTTACCTTGTAAGTCTGAGCCCGTTCTAGTCATGAATTTCCCATTTGAAATGATGGGCCGAACATGCTAATGCCACAAAAATGTATGTTCTACATTGGGGAGCGGAAGGAGGAAATTAAACCAAAATATTTTATTTCACCATTCGACTGCATTTGCCTATGCAGCTGTGGTGCTTCACGGGCATTGTCTTTTGGGTTCCTCATGCCCTCACTCACCCCTATGAACAGGCGCAGTCTCTCATGATACACTGCAATCTCCCTATATCTATCATGGGAAATGTAGTCCAGTCAGGAAACCGGGCCCATAGGAGAGAATGGCAATGAGAAGCTTCTGAAATATAACTGCTATGAAGCACTACAGCACCATAGGCAGAGGCAGTTTTCATGTCAAACTGACTCAAAATGAAGCATTTCCATTCAATTCAACAGACCCAAAGAATCTTTCAGTTTGGGTCTGTCAAAACATTTATCAAAAACCAGTACCAAAACCTTTTTTTTTTAAACCAAGAACTGTTAGAACATTACCAAAAATGTTTGATTCAGAACTTTTCATTGAAATATCAAATTTTGTCATTCAACAGTTCCATCCAGTTTGGGATTAAAACAAATATTGAAACACCAGAATTTCCCATAAATTTTTGGTTAGTGATAGCCAGATGGCATGTGTGTTGAAGGGAAGACGGTGATCAGAAAAACATTGCCCTTCTTTAAATCATAAACACTTTTTAGTTTTAAAAGTCTGGATTAAGGCACTATTTTGCCTAAAACTAGAGGCTAAACTGAAAAGCCTAACACACCTTTATTAGGCAGTGCTAATTAACAGCCACAGAAGAGCAACCATGTGATGATCTCCAAGCAATCAAACTTAATTTTAATCCATGTCTGCATTTTCGCCACAAAGTTAACTCAAGTTATCTTACTCAATTAATTTCTTTAGAGTGAAAATCCACTCAAACTGCATAGAGTAGTTGGACTGGCAGCAGACAAATCTGTGCTAACTCAAGTTTTAGCCGTTTCCCTCTGACTGGCCGGCCAGCCAACTGGAGATAAAATTAAAGCAGCACCGCACTCGAGTTAAGGGTCTGTGGGTGTGGACGGTGTTGCAGATACGGCAATATTCTGGACAAACCTTACTGAATTAAGTGTAAGTATCTTAGGAATTCATTGTTTGAAAAATGCACGTTTATATATTACTGGGGGATAGTATGTAATTTATTTAAGGAGGAGACAGGACTAAGGTAACCCCGGGAAAGTGTTATGAGCTTCAAAGGACTCTTAAAATAATAAACCAGACAAGACTAACTTTTAGTTGAGTGGCTTTCCTAGGAAATACTTTAAAAAAAAAAATGCAAATTACCCACCTCCAGACCTATCTTCTGAAGCTGCGCTGTGAGGAGAAATCCTTTGTCTGATCACCTGTTACGTGAGATCTGGGGCCCAAACTAGATAAGCGAGTGACTCAAGGATTTGGGGTTTGGGGGGTGCTTGTTGTGAGCGAACAGCTGTTATGAACTTGAGACTGCAGAAAAACCCCTTTGTGGTTTGAAGGATTGTTCGCCGGCCAGGGCCCTTTTTCGTGTTGGAGTTGATAAGCTTATGAAGCATGTGGGTTGCTTTTATAATCGTTTTTAATGTTTTCTCTGTAATGCTCTCACTTAACAAAACATGCACTTGCTTAGAAAGAGCGGTGTGGTAACATAACTCTGGCAATTACACTGTTTAGACCCCCCACGCTTTTGACCCCCCTTTCCTCCTCTTACTCCTGTCCAGCTGTGGCTGGGAGCGGGCCACGGTCGGGCTGGGGCTGCGGCTGCGGCTGGGAGCCAAGCCATGGTTGGAGGCTATGGTTGTGGGCTGAATCTGTCCCTGGGGACCATGGGGCCGGGAGCCAGGCGGCCGAGGTGGGGGCCAAGCACTGAGACCAGGGACAGAAGCTGCGGCTGGGCTCCGTGACCGGGATAGACGGGAGGGGCCGAGGCCAAGCACTGCAGCCACCCAGAGAGGCTGGGGATGGGGCTGTATTGGGCACTGCTGCCAGGAGTGGGGGTTCAGGGGTGGGAGCCGCGGTTGCATCCAAGCCCAGAGCAGAGTTTGGGGGCAGAGCAGGGCTGGGTGGCACTCCCTCCCTGCCCTCCATGGGGGCAGGCCCAGGCCTGGCGGCACCCACCTCACCCCCGAAATGTCGGGCGTGCCCCACAGCTTGCAGATCTCTGGTCTAGAGCCTCCAGGGAGAACAGCACAGCAGGCCTGCTTAGACAGTCTGATTGCACTGGGGGATTCACAGTGGAGACAAGGAAATGTCAGGAGAGAGGGACGCAGGTCTCCACCCAAGAGAGGTGACAGCTAAGGAGCCAGAAGCCTGGCAGTGGGGGTCCTTGCAAGACCATGGAGGGGGAATACAGGTGCAGACAGTTTTCCTGAGCTGTGATGGATGGAGCTAGAGTTAACTCTGCAGTGAAGACAAGACACATAACTCATTGGTAGCGGGAGGCTTGTGAGACACCGTACGGCCATTAGAGTTGGACAAAAAGAAAGTGAGACCTCCCACAATCCCAGCCCAAGGAGGGAGGATAGCTGTTTTTGCTAATGAATGCTAGTGACCCTACAAAAGGCTTTTTCTAACAGGCAAAAGCCAATCTGTGCTGCTCCTGCCTGTGGCTCTGCTCCAGCTAGTTATGTTCTGCACAGAGCTGCAGCCAACAGAGGGTTCTAATAATCCCACTTTGAGGCATGGATATGCCAAGATCCAAGTGGATTTCACTTGGCTGCCAGCTTGCTTGGCTCAGCCAAGGGGTGTAAGAATAGAAAGTGCAAAGCGAGAACAGGAGAGGGAGCAGACAGGGGGAAAATGTAGGGAGGGAGCACAGGAATGGCAAGAGACATGAGCACAAGAGAAAAGAAGTCACATACAAACAGGACAGCCTGATACAGAAGAGAAACGATTAGTCAACTGTTTACCTGCCCAATGGGTAAAGATCTGCCTATAAGTATGCATCTGACGAAGTGGGTTGCTCCACAAAAGCTCATGCCCACAGGAATTTGTTAGTCTTTAAGGCGCTACAGGACTCTCGTCGTTTTTGCTGTATACAGACTAACGCGGCTACCCCTCTGGAACTTTTCATCTGCCTATATATTTCTCTCCCAACCTGTAATCCTTTGTCTCTTTGCAAATCTCATCTGGGAAGATCTCCTTCATTGACCATGAGAGCTGGTCAAAATGTTTTGCAACAAAGAGGATTTTGGGGTGGCTTTTTTTTTTTTTTAAAGGTTATGTTATTAACAAAATTGCAAGTTTTCAGAAGATTTCTGTTTTTGTTGAAATTTTTTGGAGAAAATCAGAAGGTGTGTGTTTGTTTAACTCCCCATCTCACTTCACCCACTGGGGGGAAAAAAAAAAGATAAACTCAGAGTGTTCCTTACCACCCCCACTTTGGAATAAAACTTTTCCATTGAAAAGTTAAAAGAAAGTCACCCTTTTTTCTTTTTTAAATTATCTTGGAAATATGCCCCCTTTCCCCCCCCCCCCGCTCTACTGACTAGTGTTTGGAAAGATTTCTGTAGAGATAAAGAATGAATGTGCAATACAAAGCGTTCCCATCTGCTGCAAGCTAGCCTACGAAACTGTTTCTATTACTGCTTCCCTCAACAACCTCTCCCATACACCATCCACTGTGTGTTGAGGCCAATTCTCCATGAAGGGATAGTCTACACTTAAAACTTACAGCGGCGCAGCGGTGGTAGCTATGTTGGCGGAAGATCATCTCCCGCTGGCATAGCGCTGTTCACACAAGCGCTTATGCCAGCAAAATTCATGTCACTCAAGGGTGTTTTTTTTTTCACACCCTGAGCGACAAAAATTTTGCCAGCATAAGTATAGTTATAAGTGTAGCATAGTGTAGACCAGGCCTACGTTCTTTAGGAAAGGAACGGTCTCTTATTATGAAGGCCACTGTCTGATTCTAAAATAGTTGTGGCTACTAAGTGCAGACAGATTGTCGAGTGTTCCTAAACCCCTTAAATGCTTCTGTCTCATTGACTTGCAGTGGGCTTTGCGCTCCTAAGTTCCTTAGGCACCCTGGAAGGAAGCTGTATCTACAAAAGCACCTTTATACTGCTCATACTGTGTCACACCAGAGCACGGCTGCTTCAGCTACATCAGTTAAAGGCTCCAGGCTGATCCCATTGTTTTGTTTCCAGCGTGAGCCCCAGCTCAGTTGAACAACAAGGCCCCAAATGCCATGGGTGGAATACTGGACCCATCAGAATCAGTGAGAGCTTTGTCATGGACTTCAGTGGGGACAAAATTTCACCCCAGCAACGTTGTGCTTGCAATTACTTGGATTGAGTATGTCTACATGGATTTTCACAGCTCACAGTGCTCTGGTCTGTGGGCCTCCCATATAGCTAGACGGTGAGGAATTCTTCAGTCATTCTGGCTTTCGTTATTAGCCCTTTCCCGGCCAGTCTGAGGAGAGTTGCACTTCATCAGTTTGGCCCCATATGTGTTTGAGGGGAGAAGTGTTGCCTAAAGGCTAGAGCAAGTGCCTGGACTCCTCAGTTTTATTACCAGCTGTGCCAGACCTGCCCTATGACTTTGGACAAGTCGTTACCCCTTCGTGTGCTTCAGTTTCCCCCATCTCTAAAATGGCATGAACACATGCTCATCTGTCTTCCAGGGAGGTAGAGACTGCAAAATGGTCAGATGACTTGACCGAGAAAACAGAGCACAGTCATAGGCTGCATGGGTGGCCCTTAAGGAAACAGCATTTCCAACAAGAAATGAAAGCGTGAATAAAGAAAGGAAACTGAGGCACAGGGGAGCTTAAATTACCTGTCCAAAGTCAGGTATAGTTTGTAGCAGAGTCAGGAACTGAACCCAGTTCAACTCGCCTAGTCCACTTCCACCCACCTATGCTATATTCCCTCTCCCACTGCCCTTTCATTCTGTGCATGTCTCCTTCCCCCTCTCCTTACGCACTGCGATCCCCTCTCCCTGCAACATTAGCAATGCAGTCGCGTGGGCACTGCCAGCTCACCGAAAACAAGAACACTAAGATGCTGTGAGTCAGCAGCGACTGAGAGCTGAGAAGCAGCGAGAGTGAAACGGAATGATTCAGAACTGGAGGGAAGCTGAGGTTGGGGAGACAGTGAAGGGAAACGAACGCTATTTGGACACAGAACCAAAGCAAAAGCACCTGTGAAAACTGGGCTGAACAAACCTCTTCCCCCCTTGGTCAGAGGCCTTTAGCTTTCTAGCCTTTCAGTTGTTTTAAATAATGGGATTGTTGCGGAATTAGGGAGGGATTAGCCTGGTTTAATTAAGTTAGCTGTATGGCTGCCAAGCTCCACAGAGCCCTGGGTTCTCCCATGTCTGGGCTCAAGGATGATGGTGCGTGGAAAGGAGCTTTGGACCATCAGGTGGCTGCACTGCAGTCTCTACACTTTAACCCCTAACTTGCTCATTCTACAGGCAGTCAGGACGGGATCACATTCCCTATAGCCCTGCATACCTGATTAGGGCCCCACCCCTAGTGGCCCCTAGTCACTGTAGGACGAGACCCTAGGTGAGTAACAAGGATTTTTCCACTCCCTCTGAAGCAGCAAACATTGGCCATTGCTGGAAAACAAAAGGTAGCGATTGGAGCTGCTAAAGCAGGCCCCTATCTTCCTAGGCACCCTTCCTATTTGAGGCATGGCCACTTGTACTTTTGGGGGAATTCTGTGCCACTGCGCAATGCAGGATTTATGTTCCCCGTAGAATTTTATTTTTTCCCCGCAGAACCGGTGATATCCCACGGACAACCCCACACATGGCGGGGCTTGGGCTGACAGCAGGAGCCGAGCCCCAGCCACACACAGAATTCTGCACAGAATTTTTAAATATTCTGCAGAGAATTTTTAATTTTTTGGCGCAGAATTCCCCCACGAGTACAAGTTGCCATGCCTCAAATGGTGAGGGTGCAGTCTCTTCCTGCTGGAGTGCTGGTGCCAAGGCTTTTGGAATCAGAAGTTAGCTGCATGCATGCTGCTATTCGTGTAGCCTCAAGGGCATGCAGGGTGCTTCACAGGACTGTTTACAAAGCGATAAGAATCTTGCCTGGCAGAGGATATTTTCCAAGGCCCTAACCTTGCAGGCAAAACTTTGCACACGTGAGTAGTCCTATGAAGTTAATGCTAGAGAGTTAAAAACATGTGCTTGCAAAGTCAGAGCACTAACAGACAGAAATGGAATGTGGGTGAAGTCTGAGATAAGAGATCATGGTGTTAGAATATTCACTTTTCTGCAGGACTTGTTGGTTCTAGTTTTAAGACAGAAAACTTTGGTTTCCCAACAAGCGCTGTAACAAAGGAATGGGTGCTGTGTGAAGAGGCTGAGGTGATTATCAGGGAATGATAGTTGAAAGGAAGGCCTTGGACAAGAGCAAAGATTTCTGGTATTTTGATTGATGAGGGAACTCAGTCAGGGCTTAGGTAACAACATGGAAGGTGAGACATTAAAACCATGGGCCTTTATTAATTGATAGAGCTTGTTGTTCTATTTTGTCTAAAACAAACTGAAATTCTGTATTTGAATATGAAAATGGAAACTGAACACTCGTTTGTTGGTTAAAAGTTATGTTGCTACTAGGGGAAAAAAGTTTACAAAAAGTATTGGGTTTCTGGTTTTCCATTGATAACAGGACATTTGTTGTGAATTTTGTAGGGGAAAAGTTCTGAAGTTTCCTGAAAAAGTTAAAACCTGATCTATTAGATTGATTACATGAGTAGAGGCTTGACCACCAAGTGGCCTCTCCCGCATCCCCATCCCAAAGTATTGCTTCCTCCCATGCCTTGATCTACAGACAGTAGTATAAAATACTGACATCATTTAGTGTGGTATCAAAGTACTTTCCACGTAAAAGCGGATAATAATACAGACTCCATGGCAGTGGATTTCATGGAGTTTTTGGCACTTCTCCCCCTTTTAGGGTAATCATTTTGGTGGTTTAAAATGTTTTGTTGTTGGCTGATTAGTTTTGTTTCTTTTTGTTGCCTGGCGTTTATTGAATAGAAGGGGAGGAATCAGAGTTGTGGGTGTCATTCAGTGGGGGAAAGGCTATTTTGAAGAGGAAGATTTGGATTTAGTTGGGGTTGCTGCTGCTTTGAGCAGGGGGTTGGACTAGTTACCTCCTGAGGTCCCTTCCAACCCTCATCTTCTAAGATTTTGCAGAGTTTTCTAGAGATGATCAGATCCTGAATTCACCTGATCTACTCTGGAAGTTTATTCCAGGCTCCCCCTGGCTAATCCCCATCCTTTTAACCGTAATCCTTAATGGGGTATTTTATACTAGAGTGAAGAAGAATCACAGAAAGAGTTGCTTTCTTCTACTGCTGAACAAGGAACACAAAGGAGGGACAAGGGGAGGAAGGGATATCTTTTATTGGGTCGACTTCTGTTGGAGAGAGAGTCACAAGCTTTCCAGCGCCACTCGAGCAGGACACCACCCATGAGGGTTACAGTTAAGAGGATGGGGATTGGCCAACCTAACGCAAAATCTGCACAGTGCTCGCTCATGAAATCTGTAGCCCTTTTTGTACTATGGCTCTAGGGGTGTTCAATGTCTACTTCACCTTGAGCGGTCCTTGAGCTTAGAAGAAGCATTTCTCTGTTCGACCTTGTACCTGGCTGTGACACTCTGAGTGCCATTCCCGGACCTGAGGAACAGTTCTGTGTAGCTTGAAGGTTGTCTCTCCCACCAACAGAAGATGGTCCAATAAAAGATATTCCCTCCCCCACCTTGTCCCTTTAATATCCTGGGACCAAATACAGCATACAATAAGGTGCATGGTGTTAGCCACAACATTACCCTGCCTCTGTTTCTCTGTAGAGCTTCTGCTTAGAGCCTTCCCCACATCCTACCTGGCTTTCTGCTGCAGTTTTAATGCATAGCCACTCGGTGCATGCAGAATTCTTGCTTTTGATCCAGTGCTGTCACCAAGGCCATGTGATCATTGCTGCCCTTCCACAGGCATCGAATGCATGCAGCTGGCAACAGAGGGGCTCACGTTGTTTCCCTGAGCGAGCCCTTTGCTTTTTCCTTGTTGCATTATTTTCCCTTAATCTAGCAAAAATCTGCAGTTGCTCTTTTGTGTATGGGAAACATAACTGCCCCATCAGCCTTAAACATGAGAGCGGCAAATTAATACCATCCATTAAGTCCCATTAGAAACCTTTCTAGCAGGCAGCAGTGTTGGTTGCAGATGGTCTGTTGTCTCTCTCTTTGCTTTCGTGAGACACTAGCTTGTACAGTGTGCCCTGCAGCAGCTGCCAGCGATGGCCTATTAGAGTGACAAGGTGTCAGCAGGATTTTCTCAGATTAGAGGGTTGTAATCCCAGTTAAAATGAACCTTCTGATGGCTAGAAGGCCAATATAAAGGCTTAGACGGGTGCACTTTGGCTCATAAAAATGCAGCTCACAAAGCAGATGCAAATAAAAGCAACAGAGCCATCCAGGGTGCAGCCCTGTCTGGAAACACAACCCTTGATTCTTATTAAGTAGTACCTCAGGCTCTTAATCAAGGAGCAGGGCTGCAGAGTGCTAGCCATTGTACAGCTATGTCAAGGCAATCCCTGTCCCACAGAACTCAAGCTGCATTAGACACAATGCAGGAGGGGACTGGGGGAAAAGGTGGAAACAACAAGATGAATAGCGGTAAGCAGAAAAGAAAACTTTGCACTCAAGATAGATGCAGGAGGTAGAACTTTCTTTAGGCCATAGGCCTGAATTTCATAGATTCCAAGGCCAGAAGGGACCACTGTGGTCACCTAGTCTGATCTCCTGTATCACACAGGCCAGAGAATTCCCCAGAATAATTCGTAGAGCTGAGCTTTTAGACAAAACATTCAGTGCGAATTTAGAAATTGTCAGTGACGGAGAATCCACCACAACCCTGGGGTGATTTGTCTGGGTTCATGCTATTAAACTGGCTGTCACCTGAATAGGTTCTTGGGATAAAAGCAACAAATGAATGCAGCTCCCAAAGCCAGAGAGCTCGTGTGTTTTGGGGGGAAAGAGGTGAGATGGGTTTGAACTCAGTGAGAGGTTCTCAAAATAGCACACATCTGGGCAACTTACTTTATATTTCAGTTCACTTCTACCCTACTAGAGAGGACAATTACAGTAGCCAGGAGTGAAGACATTGGTCCTAATCATTGACGAAGTACTTTCCAGATTAACCTCACACTAAATTTGCTGCCATCAGAAGCATGCAGCTGGAGAACAAACTTAGAGCATCTCACTGATGAAAACACCGTTGCAATAGCACTGAGGAGAAGCTGCCTAATGCAGCGCAGGGACACGTGGCCACACAAACACACTGACAGCTGCAGTGTTTGTTAGGCCAAAAACTTACACTGCCTCTGAAGGAGGAGTTCGAAATCTACATAGATGGCACTGTGGAAGTGGCCAAGAGCAAGGAGCATTGCAATAGCGGTTTTCAGTTCCCATTTGGACAAGTTTTACACTGCTCAGTCCTGCAGTTTAGTTCTCCGTGCCATTAATAATGACATCAGATTGAAAGCAAAGGCTTTATCTTTTGCAGCACTGCGTATCTGGGTGGCATTTACTCATCAATAGAGGGAAAGCTTCTCAAAGCGCTCCATGTTAGCCTAACTGCACTCCTATTGAAGCCACTGGGATTTTTACTACTAACGTCGCTGGAAGCAGAATTTGACCAATGCTGAGGGCTTTTGAGAATCCCACCCCGCACAAACAGTCATCTGTTTTGGAGAACATGTGTTTTAACATTGCCAGAGTCTCTCTGCATCCTGGAGTCTGTAACTTTTTCTCTAGTTCCTTGAGTGGAGATACTCAGACCCTAGGCCAAAATTTTCAGTCAGGCTCCTAGCTCACCAAGCTGATTTTCCAAGGGTGCCGAGCTGCCCTCAGTTAAGCTGCCTATCTGGAATCCTAGAGGTAGGCTCCAATTTTTAAGACTTCTGGCCTTTGCATCGAAGCAGTGGATGCTTTTAACGTTATTTTGGAACAACACAAACAGCAATGCAATTGCTACTTCCCCCCTTGAACATTCTGCTCTCTCTCTGGGAAGATTTATAAAGAACATAATTAATCTTTTCGGACATAGTCTTATTTCCTTATTCAAGAAGGAGCCATTTAGACCAAGTACAGGATTGCTCTGTAGGGAAGAAAACAAGAACAGACTTTTGCAAACAAGTGTCACGTAAGACACTGTCTAGTGGGACACAATTTACTTGACATCAGAGTTTGCTTTGATACTGCCAGAGAGTTTGAAATGCAGAATTTAGTTTAGTCCCCAACAACAAGATAGGACCCATTTATTTTTGATTGAATCAAAAACAAAACAACCAACCCACACAAAGCCTTCCTGATTGATGTATTTCTGTCACAGATCAAAGATGCGCTTTATTACATTTTGAATCAATTATGAAATTAGCCTTAGCCCACACTTTCTACCCATCGGTCACCGGTAAGACCTGGACTAGATTTCTTCTCCTGAAGAGGAATCTACCTAGAGCTGGTTGGAAAATTTTCAACAGAATAGTTTTCTGTTGGAAACTGCCAATGTATTTTGCAAAATTGTTTTTGATAAAATTTCATATGAAATTTCTTTCAATTTTAAAGAAAAGTGTCAGAACATCCCATATTTTGTCATTTACAGACAAAGTTTTGATTTTTGTTTCAAACGTATTTATACCATTTTCTTGTAAGAAAGGTTGACAACAAAATTAAGTGTTTTGAATTTATTTAAACAAAATGTTTTACTCAAACTGAAGCGAAGTTTTGGGAATGTTTGTTTTGTGAAAAATTTTGCTTTTCATCCATACTGGGGATGAAAAATAATTAAGAAATTTCAAGATTTTTCACAGGACAGAAAATTTGATTTCCAGCTAGCTCCAGTTCTTTGATTAATAGAAACCAGAATAACCACACCAGCAGCACAAGCCTCATGGTAGTTTTGTAATTGGGTCATTTTAAAGAGAAATTTCAACATACAATTTGTCATTATTAGCATGGCAAGATAAATCAGGTCTACACTGCTCAGGAGACAGGGATCTCTTCGGTACAGAAAAAAAACCCTTTTAAAATGTAATATAGCAATGATGCAATCGAAAATTCCACCCCGTGACTATATAGCAATAGTTTCACCAAAGCTACACAAAGCTTCAACAACAAATCAGCAAGTGAACTCCACAGATTTTACTGCCAGCTCTTAAAAGTCCATATATTTGAAACAGTAAATGCTTATGCCAGCTAATTCAGGTTAAATAATCCCTGTGTAAAGAGTCAGCCCGCAAAAGTCCGCGCCACTTACTCACTCAAAACGTGAGCCTTGCAAAATTTCACCCTAAGTGGTGAGACAACCTGCTGCATTCAATGCATGACACATATCACCTGGGTTCTGAAGTATAGACTTGCAAGAGCCAAAAGGACCCTAAATCAGTAAACTATTATTCTGATCTGCTCGACTTCACACGTGCTCACCTTTTCCAAGGTCATGATACTTAGCAGGGACCGAAGGCAGGACCTCAGCACCAACGCTAAAAGCCACTGCCACTGGAGGTACAGGAGTAGCTCATTAACTAGGAGTAACTATCAAGCTGTTTGAATGGCTGAGGCTAGCCACTATAGGGAGACATGACAGTTTAGGCCAGTGGTTCTCAACCTGTGGCCCAATCAGCACACAGCTGCGGCCCATGTGACATCCTCAGGGCCATACAGGCAGTATATATGTTGTGTGGATGCGGCCCACATAACACCGAACTGCATATGCGGCCTACAATGATTGAGGTTGAGAACCTCTGCTTTAGACCAAGCCAGTCAATCACACTTGGACCTTTTGATTTCCCACAAGCGCCGCCGTCTAGTACGACTTCATAGATTGAACGGGCAGGAGACCAGCCCAGAGTCTTTCCAAGTTACCCGCAACCATCCTGATAGTCTCCCCAAGTCAGGCCCTGGTTTATCAGCTGGCCAAGACTCCCTACCCAGCAGAACGTTCGGGGTGTGAGGGGTTTGGAGATCCTCTCTTATGGGCAGTGGTATCTCCCTCCCCAGTCTACAGCTGCCAAAGTCACCACCCCAGACAAACGAGCCTGCTGGTGGTTGCTGCAGATGCAGTACTGCTTGAGAAGCAGCTTTCCACAATGGCCGGCCGCTGGAGCGGAGGGAGAAATCACATCTCCTTCGGCCAGTGGAGCTCCCGTTGGCCTATCCCACAGAGCACCCGCAGGATCCCGGCACTCCCTCTCCACCGTCAGTGCGGTTGCACCTCCCTGCACTACAGGGGAGCCAGCAATTTTCTGGTCAGAGTGGTTTTGATGTGGTGACGCTGGTTTCTGGGCTAAGGCCAAGTAGCGGCTGCTTCGTTCGTTCTACAGAAACGCCTCCTTTCCAGATGGGGCGCTCACGCCGGCGACGAACTCCTTGTTAACCAGCTCCCTGACCCCCGGCCCCATACAGACTGCCCCAGTCTTTCTGGCATAGCTTCACCACCTCGCCTGGACTCGCTTGCACTGCAGTACCCAGATCCGGCAGCTGCCTCAGCCGCCTCCCTCTGCTATTTATGTGTCCTGGCACCATCTCACCCTCCCCACGAAACTGCAGCATGAGCCACACAGATTGGTGCCTGCTCTTTTTAAAACCTCCCCATGGGTTGCTGGGTCTAAGAGTGCCCCTGTCTCCACATTTCTAGGTCTGCATATTTTAAACCAGTTTAAAAATAAGCCCAGCTAAAATTCCACTTCACAGGGCTGGGCAGCCTCTCATCTTTCCGATTGCTGATAAGCGGGTGTGCTCAACCGCTCTGTACTGGCAGAATCCCAAGCAAGGCGATAGCAGACACCAATACCAGCAGAGAGCATGTACTGGGAAGAAGGGGGAGGCAGGCCCCTTTTGCATCAGCCTGTTGTGACATTGGCTTATTTTCGCCTTTAAGATTCTTAAGACAAACAGCCTCTTGGAGACAAGCTGCCATTTTGCAAGGCAAAGCTAACACAGCATGTTCCAGAAGGTCCCACGGCTCATCCTCTCTCATGAAGACTTGATTTATCCTCTTCTCACTTCCCAGACAGGATGTAAATCTAAATGACTGTTGCCAGCTTTTGCGGTGTTGGTATTTTTGGTAAAGTCCCAGCTCCTGCAGTCATGTGGTTAGGCCAGAATCTCAGCTTTCACTGAAATAAAATATATCTATTCTAGTTCTCGTGGGTTTGGAAAGAAGCATGGGGAAAAAGAAAGCCGAAAAGCTCCAAACTCAGAAGCAAACCAAAAGATTTGTTTTGTTTTTTTAAATCTTATGACTTTGTGGGGCACGACTCCTGCTTTTTGGAGCTCTGGAGGTTGGCAATACTGAACAGCAGCTTTGGGTGTCTGGGAAATAAACACTTACCACAGTGTCGGCTAGTTACTAAACAGGGATAACGTCCTCAGTGCCATATAAAGACACGGAAGACAGCAGCTGAGCCCATCCAAGCACCTTTCCTTCCAAGTCTCTGCTGGCACTAGAACAGGTCTGCGCGAAGAGACCAACTAGAAAGTGCACATTCATTCTTACAATACAGTTGGACTTTGCTGTGGTTTCATGGCGAGAACTCTGCAGAATTTCAAATATGCAGTCTTCCATTGCTCGCTGCAGCTGGGTCTCCGAGAAGTTCAGGAGCTTCAAAGACTAATTGAGAGCAAAGCAGGGCACTGGCTTAATGCCTGATGCCACAGCAGCCACAACTTCAATTGCTTCCAGTTGAGGGTGCTGGGCATACGTTAAAATCCTCACTGGGCACCAAAGAGTTCACCAGACAAGTCTGCACTCGCCTGGAGTTGGGGGCGGATATGTGGCACACAGTCTCCTTATGCCTGCCCCTCTGGAGACCTGGGCTGGCATCTGCCTGGCTTACGGGCTGGGGCGTGAGGCGAGATGGCACAAAAGGCAGCCTTCAAATGGAAGTGTAAATTTGTGTGTGTGTGGGGGGTTCTTTTTCTTCCTAAAGAGCACCAGCTTCCCGCAGGCCAGGGAGCCCATACGCCTGCAGACAAGGTGATTAGCTACAAGGAAGCCACTCTTAGGCCAGCCCTCCACGGTTGCACAATTGCAGGGTGAAACCTGCCAGCTAACGTTGCCATTGCAAAACATGTGTATATAGTGCTGTGAGGCCAGGCTGCTCTGCCTAAACAGATGGGGGGAGGGAGTTTAGGGTCCAAAGAAGATTAGTTATCAGCCATAGTTGCATGGAAAATTAGCACAGCTCCTGCATCTAACAACTCAGGATTATACACCAAGGTTGCAGACTCAACTCCCCCCACCCCGCCCCAAATCCACGCACACACGCTATTTAATACAGGACCTCACAACTCTCCAGGTATCTTTAATGCGCCCATCTCCACGGTATCCAAACGCAACTCAGGGCCATTAGCATTTTCAATGGTCCGCCAAGCCTTCCCTAACATTGCACAGCATGATCTTGTCTTGTTATTAGCTATCCCTCGCAACTCCAGACCAGGTACACTGCAGAGAAGTGAACTGGGCTTCTCCTCTCCTTCCAGCCTGGCACCTGGCGTGTGCTCTATAGCCACTTATCTGGTCCTTACAGAAGATGACAGCTGGTCAGCAACAAGCAGGGACGGGCTGTCTCTGGAAGAAGCAGTCTGGCCGGAGAAATTCGCTGTTCCTCTGCAGCGCATCCCACCCACTAGAAGTTATCACAGAAATTAAGGCGCTTACCCAGACAAAGAACAACGAGCCGGCAGCCGTTCATTCCAGGCTCCTGCATGAAACAAGAGGCGGCGTGAATGCTTTCCTCCCCACTCCAACTGCTTCGCCTGGTTTAGGGCCCCACGACCCCTGCACCCGGGGTCCGTAACCCAGCACGTTCGGCCGGAGGGGCGAACTCCAACCTGAGCCCCGGCCGCGGGCTTGTTCCAGGGCCCCGCTCGCCAGGGGCGTTTGGTTTTTGCACAGTATGAAAAGAAGCGGCGGCGGCGGCTGTTGGAAGGACTCGCCCCTGGGCTGCCCGGGGGCAGAGCTGGGAACGCGCCGGCGGAGGAGCCCGGTTGGTCTCTCCACCAGAGCCCGGGGAAGGGCCGGGCACCGAAAGGCTCCGGCCGCCGAGGACGCGCCGCCCCGCCCAGGCGGGCAGGGTTTCTGCTCTCCGGCCCCGGGCCGTGGCGGCGGGCGCGGGAGGGGCCCTGCCCTCGGCCGAGCCAGCGCCTCGGGGCCAGGGGCCGCGCTCACCCCAGCCGGGCTCCGCGCCCGGCTCCTGCCCCGCCACTCACCGCGCCCGGCCGCTGTCCCCCGCGGCGCAGGACGCGCCCGGCCGGGGCTGGATCGGGCCGCTG